>VZRN01003889.1:1940789-2050460 GCA_013397935.1 Dasyornis broadbenti | reverse complement strand
TTTTTTTTTTTTTTAATCCAGTTACCTAAAAGCTATGCTATACTTTTGAGAGATCTCTGTAAGTAAGCCAAAAAATATTTGTGGGAGAAAGTATTCTGGGAGTCTGATTTACCGGACCACTTATGTAGACAAAGCTGCCACCATGAAGCCAGAACTGGATGTTTATCTCATCTAACTAGGCTGATCAGTCAGGGCTACAAGAAATCAAAGCTAAATCTGATCGTTAATTATTACTGATTTGCAGTGTAAGAAAACAGAAGATCCCTACATCATTGAAGTTTCTGGTAGGGATCAAATTAACTTCTCCTGTGTTTTGAACACAGTGCTTCTGGAAAACTAGCACACTTTCCTTGTACACCATAATACAGAGGTCTGCTGACATTTTTCAGAGCACACAGATAACGTAAAGAGAAAAGAACTGATTGAAATGTAGGTACAAAAAAGCTCCAAAACAACAGAAAAAGTAGTGTTTTGTTGAATATCCTACCTGAATTCTAAAGCACACCACCATATGGGTGGGTGTTTTGGTTCTAAAGATGTTTTTACTACTTAAAATCCTTCAAAGAATCAATTTGAAACTGCTTGGCAACATCCTTCATTTCCCAAAGACAGAGATTAAAATTCATTGGAACTGGCAGGGAAAGAAAGAGGCAGGGAGAAAAAGTGGTTGATTTTTTTTATACAGCCTCAACAAAAACGGTGTGTTAATTTGACTCAGAAAAACGGTGCAATAAGAAGAAAACAAGAAGGGGGGAAAGGAGAAAATAAATACAATTTGAATTAATCAATTTTATGTTAATAAAAGGAAAAAAATTGATCATGTAACTAATTTATGATATTTTAGAAGGGTTTATCATGTGCTACCACTAAAATATATTTTAAAATATTATTCAAGGAATATATGGGAAAAGTTATAGCATTTTAGAAACTGAATGGAAGGATTCAAAGCATTACAGAAATTTCATTTGTAACTCTTTGTGCTGAGTTTTTAATACCTTACAGTGGTGAAGACTGGTGTTTAGGCAGAGCTGATGTTGATGTTGCAGTCATAATTCATCACAGATGGGATTTATTTGATTTTATTTATCATGCCTTCTTTTAGATTAAGCAACAGAGGCTGGATAGGATCTTCAGCAAGTGAAATCACTGATGTTGTGTGGGTATGATCTTTCAGTTTGTTGGTGGGCATGTGGGCAGACACTTTGAATGCTGGATGCTGCAGAATTAAGAGGGGTCAGACTTATCCAGTGTCACTGCACTGAATCAGTGAGAAATGCACTTGTGTAAAGCTGTGACAGCTCTTCTCCCTGAAATCTCTGAAGGGTTACTCTGAATCACACCAGTGTCTTGGTTTCGAAGACAGGTGTTTGCTAAGGAAGGTGGAAACCTGCCTTAGAGGATATGACCCCCCTCCCTCCAAATTGTTATAACTTCAAAATCAAAGGCTCTCAGGCAAAGATATGGGAAAAGGAATAACAGTTCTTTACTAGTATCTACATCGTGGAAAACAAGCAACAATAACAGTAGCAATAACAAATCAACAAACCAGAAAGCCGGTGGCAGCTTTCTCTGAGCTGCCAGACACCACCCCCCCTTTTGGTGCAGTTACGGTCACGGCCAGCAGGGGGCGCTGTTGGGCTCCCAGGCAGGCAGGGCAGGGGCCATGACTCTCGCGCCTGCAGGGGGCGCTGTGGCGCGAGCTCAGCTCTTCGGTGATGGCAGACGGAGCGGAGGGCAAGGCTGGCCAGGCGGCGGCAGGAGCTGCAGCAGCAAACCTCGGGGCAGCAAACTGGACAGCAGAGCCAGCGAATGAAAGGGTGGCAGAGACTCTGCAGCGGTAGCAGAAAAGCCGCAGTGCCTCCCAGCAGGCAGGGTGGAGGATGAGGGTCAGCAGCAGCCGAGCTCCCCGCACAGCAAATGCCCCACACAGCCAGGGAAAATGCACAGTCTGGGAGCAGGGAAGAAACAGGGTCAGAGCTCCGCACCTCTCCTCCCAGTGAAAAAACTCACCCAGCAAGGAAGAAAAACAAGGCAATGCTGAGCTCCCGCGGCAGCAGTGAAGGGGGGAAAAAAAAACAGCAGCTGTGTCCTCCAAAAAGTCCCGGGGACAAGTGTGTGTTTGCCAACGGCCAGCTACCTTTTTCTTCCCTCGCCACACTCGGATATGTTTTAGTCTCTTAAGTGCGTCTTTCGTACCTTAAGTACCCAGTCCTTATCTCTTAAGTACCCAGTCGTTCAGGCTCGTTAAGGTATCCCTAGCTACAGGATGGAAAAATTCCCAACCTCCAACAACCTGGGAATCATGGTCCTTAGCAGAGCAGGGTCTGCCTCATCTAACTTCAGCAATGCTCATTGAAAGGCTGTCTGGAGACAATGGAGAGAGGTTAGAACCCTTACAGAACTTTGTATGGAATTAACTGGACTATGTAGACCAGAGGGGGAATGACTAATTTAGACTGTATGCTTAAAATTGAGGTGACCAAGCTTGGTGAGATGATGTACAGTCCCTGTGGCTGTACCAGCTGGAGGAGTAATGGAGCACTGCTCATTTCACTATCCCACCACTGCTGCTCACTGCCCTCCACCACAACTGTACCTTGAATATGGAAGCAGTGGCAGAGGTGGGAGGATCTGGATGTAGAATTACTACACTCCTTGGAAATTCTTCCTTAGTGAAAGATTTCCCAAGATAAGCCTTGTCTTGGGATAACTGAAAATTGAAAAGCAATTTCAGCTTTTTAAATGCCACTTTAAGGAGACAAACTGAAAGTACTGATTTTGCATGTATAGGACTCCCATGTCACCAGGAAACTGACAGAGTTTTAATCCATGCCATAGTATATATACACCAAACTTTGAGTAGAAAGTTGAGAGTAAACCCCAAAATATAATCAAAACCAGCAGTTGTGTCAGAAAGATGCAGATACATATCTTTCTCCTTGTGGTTTTTCATTTACCTCTGTAATGCAAATGGACCTGTCAGCTGCTGCAGTGTGAATCTGACCTCATTTGAGATTAATTTCTGCAAAGAATAGGAGGCCTGTTCACCAGGCTCTGAAGATGTTCAGACTCTGCTCGTTCTTTGATCTCCAAAGTAGGCTGGGCTCACAGCCTAAGTGTTGCCAAAAATCCTGTGACCCCACAGCCTCTCCTATTAATAAGATACCATCTGGTTTATAAGGGTGAGATTAAATTTGAATTTAAAGTGAGAGGCATACCTCATAATGTGGGTGAATAAATGCATAGTGACATAGTGCTGTCAGTACTGTTTGCATGCGAGGAGTCCAATCACATAGGCCACACATAGCTGGTCATATTTGAGAAGATGGGGCCAGTTGCTTTGCATTTTTTCTGGGGAATCATATCAATAAGCCAGAAATCAAGCAGAAAGCAGAGCTTTAAACGTAGAGTTCATTCCCCCCCCCCCACTCCCCCCTTTTATGGTGCTTCAAATAATCCTTATTCCTTAGTAACTTCAGTCAGCCGGCGTTGTGTGCATTTTTCAGCTATCAATTTGTGAATGAAAAAATGTTGGGAGCTAGTAGCATGGTTTTAATTGGGAAAACCACCCAAGAGCTCACGTGCAGCTGACCTAGGTTATTTCACACCCACGAGTCAAATATACCCTGGTACCACCACACTGGAAATGAGAGGCCCGTTCCTCTCATGTGATTTCTGATTCACAGCCTCCAACATGGATCAGAAATCATTATTTTGAAGGAAGATAAATGAGGCTGTGTAAAAGTGGCATGAATTCCTGGAGAAAACCCAGCAGAGTTACTGGTAAGAATCTACCCTCTACAAAATTGAGTCCTGGGAGTTCCAAGCATTCTCACACACCCAGTCCGATCATGTTGGAAGTAAAACAAAATCATGTTCCTCAGCTTTGATCTGTGTTCCTACTTCCTGTGCTAAAGAGAGAGGAAAAAAAAAAAAAGAAGAAGAAATAAAATAAAACCAAGTGCTTTGGAACATCAGAAAGTTGTTTCAGCAAAAAGTGAGTTATTGTTTTAATACATAGAATTGTAGAATCATAGAATGTTAAGGGGCTGGAATGGACCCTAAAGATCACCCAGTCCCAAGTTCCTCTTCCATGGCCAGGGACACCTCCTGCTAGACCAGGCTGCTCAAGGTTTTATCCAACCTGGCTTTAAACACTGCCAAAGTTGGGGCATCTGCAACCTGCCTGGGCAAGTTGTTCCAGTGTCTCACCTGGGATACATAGGATTCTTATTTTTTCTGAATCTGTCCCTTTGCCTGTCAAGTAACTGAAGGATTATCTTCATTCAAGCCTCAGATTTCAGTCTTAACAAAACCTTACAAGCAGGCTTCCTTGTTCCCTTTCGCTCAGGCATAGATTCTCAGGGAACATACATTCACGCTTCACCCGGTCCAACAAAGGCAGAGCAAGGATTTTCAATTAACAACTTGTGCACAAGATTCTCGCAAAATAAATGATATTTTGCTGAACTACAACCTGCCGTGTGTTGTGCCAAAATGTCAACTCCCAGAATACAATGCGTTGAAGTGAAATATTAAAATTCTGCTTCTTAGTTTGTCTAGTCATACACACGATATTAACATGGGATATTAAGGAAATACATGTTAAAGATAGAATGAAGACAATATCTTGTTCATGGTTGGGCTAAATGTCAGTTTTCTGATAGTGATGGCAGGGGAGCGTTAGTCAAGTGTGAGCTTTGTTTAAGAAAAATATCACCCAGGATGAAAAGCAAAAAAGAAAATGTGCCATTTACTTTACAGGCAGTGTAGGTCGAGGATGCAATTAGAGAGGGACAGGTACCTGTTTGCAAATATGCTTGCATTTTTAGTATCTATTATGGAACAAAGCTTCCATAATAGAAAAAAAACTTTCGGAACTTCCTCCAGCATTGTATCTATATTGTTACAGTCTTTCAAGACACTCACAGGCACAAGACAATTTCTAATCCCGTTAAGAGGAACCAAATCCAGGGAGCTGACTCTGTTACTTCCACATGCTGTTTTTCACCATTTTCATTAGTGTTTTGAACATTTGTGGGTGAAGAAAGGAGGGGGTGTGTTGCAGATGCACTCCCAGGCTGCAGAGCCTGTAGTTCAAGTGGCTCTGGTTCCTGCAGCAGAGCATGATCCAACATCTGGCAAAGCCAGTGGGACTCTCTCCAGTCAACCTCCCCAAAAGTCCACAGTGATTCTATCATGTAACTCAAGAGCTCTCTGGTGGATAGAGAAATGGCCAGAGCAGGCTCTGGGGTTGGGAACAGGCACTTTACTTTCCATGTCTGTACACAATACTAGTGGAAAGTGCAGGAAAACAATAGCAACTCTAATTTTGCTTCCTAACTAACAACATTTCATTTTCCCATATCCAACCTCAGATGCTTCTGTCATGGCTTTGTTGCCTATTTGTATCCAAAGAAAAGTGCAGAAGAATGAGAGGCACACAGAGCTGCAACTAGGTTTTCCCATGGATCTCCCTGATGTACATGGTGGGAAGACCACATGAAAACCTTTATTGCAAAAGTTTCTCTGAGGGCTTTGTGATGTAGCAATTCCAGAAAAGCTCAGCAAATTAGCTTTATTACATGCACCTCCTCAGCAGATTTTCTTGTCTGAGGACATTTTATTTACTAATCAGACAATCTGTTCTGCCATGGATTCTTAATGCAACTCATTGTCTGTGCTTAAGGCCCCATTCAGGACTTACCTAAAAGATTTCAGTTATGTTTAAAACCTGAGGAAAATGTCACCTGAAGTCCATGGGGAATGTGATGAGTTCCCTCATACCCACTGCAATTATTCTTCTTCACATGCTGTGAGATGTATCTGTTGAGTCTGAGAACAAGAATCTGTCATCTGGTTTTATTTTGTTGTTCTTGAGAATGCCAAGTTGATTCAGCAAGGTCATGCATGGTCTAAATAGATGCCAATATTTTTTTTGTTGTTGTGAAAATCATCTTTAGATTTATGACTATGAACAATAATCTAGCTTAAGTTCAGTTTTCTAGTTCTATGTGCTATTTTGAAAATAAAAACAGTCACAAACTTTGAGCTTTTAGACCAACCTTGAAGTTGGCATGGGAATGTACATGCTGAGCTATCAGTTTTCTAATTTTTGTAAAGTGAATATGTTCCCTTTTCTTAACCCTGCAATGTCCTCGTATTCAAGCTGCAGTTTTTGTACATCCACTCTGAAGGGTATTGTGGCGCTTGTGGTCCATTTACACACTCACAAAGCAAGTGATCTGAGTTGCACCTTCCCTTTCTGCTGCATTTAACTGAAGCTCCAAAGAGAAATACCACACAAATGTAGTTTCTAGGGGCTGTATTGCAACTGGACATTTTTCAAAGCTCCTTGAAAGTCGTGAGCAAATATGTAAAAGTCACTGTGTAAAAGTTACTAGTTTTGATCTGAGTTTCAGTAATGGAAATATTACTGGAATTACTTCAGTGACCACATAAATGTATGCATATTTGTCTTCGGAACTTGGTTATAGTGCCATGTACCGATGTTCCATACACCCAGCAGAAAGCTTTTACAGTGAGGTGTGGCAGCTGCTTAACACTGCATGGGAAAGCACAGTTTAGGAGAGTTCTGCACCAAGCTCTGCTCTCAAACCATTTTTGCAATACTTCAAAGGCATTGATTTATGTGTAATTAAAGCTAATAAAATCGAAAGGTGATCGGAGAATCAGAAAAATTACAGCCAGCTGAAATCAAAGGACTTCTATAGAAACAATTACATAATTATTAGAAACAGCATTTTTCATGCTCAGCAGGTTTAACAGCAATATTTTTGAGAATGTGTCAGAGACTGCTTCATGACCTCAGTCTTTGGTATGTAGATTTATGTTGTTTCCAAAATGTGACACTTCCTCATACAGAGGGCCTTCTAATGCATCATCAGTTCATTAACCAGCTCAGATAGGTAGACTAATAGGATTCTTCTAAATTTAGTTTGAATAATTTCTCTAAATGCATAATGACAGCTGGTAAAATGCTAAGATTACAGTGCACTTGCAATGAAAAATAAATTAGTTTATTGTCTAATTTTAAAATGTGTCAAGTTGTAAAAAAAAAAAAAAAAAATCTGTATGTTATTGCTCTAAAACACAAGGTCTCCTATGGTAGTAATCCCTGGAAAATTTTTGCCCCATAATGATGCATTGAGCAGGTGTTTTGTATTCCTACCAGAATCAAATAATACAGAATCACAAAACCAACCTGAGGTTAGAAGGCACCTCTGGGGTTATTCCTCCACAGGTGCAGGCCTTTCCCTTTGCTTTTGTTGATGTTCATAGTATGTCAAACTTGAACCTGATATCAAGTCCTGGGTGCACAACCTGTGCCCAGCCTCCTGCAGAATTCCTTGCTGGGCCCAACAGCTCCTCAGGTTTCCAGCCCACCCCACTGTCCATTTATCCAGTCTGTATCTCATAGATTTGTCTGTGATGAAAGCGGTGTTGGAAGCCTTGCCAAGGTGAGGACAGACAGCATCAGCTGCTTGTCCTCCACCCACCTATGACTGTTGTGATTTCCCACTCATATCTCAATGTTGGTGGATCAAAATCATCTTGCCCTTTGCATGTTTGGAAATGGTTTCCAGGAGAATTATCACCTTCTTGGGTATTGGGGTGAGGTTCATTCTGATTGGTTCAAAGAGGTTCCAGCTGCTGCCAACTGGTTGCAACTAGATCAAACTGGTTAAAACCAGTTCCGACCAGTTCTGGCTGGGTCAAACCGGTTCCAAGCAGTTTGAAGTGGTTCACAACAGCTCTGACCAATTCCAATGGGTCTGAACTGGTTTAAACTGATTCACACTGGTTCCAAATGGTTCAAACGGGCTGGAACCAGTTTGAACCAGTCTGAACCAGTCTGAGCCATTCAGAACTGGTTGGAACTGGATTAAGCTGGTCTGAACCGGTTTGAACTAATCTGAACAAGTCTGGACCTTTTTGAAACAGTCAGAACTGGTTGGAACCGGTCAGAGACAGTTTGAACTGGTCAGAACTGAACAAAACTGGTTTGAACTCCTCTGAACCAGTTGGAACCAGCTGGAAGTGGTCTGAACCAGTTTGAACAGGTTGGAACTGGTTGGAACCGTATAGAGCCTGTTTGAACCCACCTGAACCAGTCTGAACCAGTCAGAACTGGTTTGAACCCATCAGAAGTGGTCTGAACCGGTTTGAACCATTGGTGATGTCAGCCTTGTACTTCATGGAAAGAGAGTGACAACCCTTGAATTGTCACTGCTCAGCCAGAAAATGGCCAAGAATTGAATGTGCAGGAAGGTCCAAATATTTCCTCAGCCCCTGAGAAGATCCCTTCATCCAAGGGCTGAAGCTCATTGGCAGCAATGGGCACTGCTCACCTTTCTCCTGATCAATGGGGAAGTAAAGTGCTTCTGTTTCCAGACTCCCCTCCTAAAACATTTTCTGAAAACTAAAAATGTTTTAAAAATGTAAAAGAAAACAGTTACAGAAAAATGATATTAAAGGAAAATTCCAAACTGCAGTGAATGCCTCGCGCCAAATTTCTAAACTGGGCAGCAGAGTGAGAGGAAATGGCAACATACTTTTGCAGCATTTACACTTTTCATGCTACTGCTGGCACACACAGTTTTGTGCCTGTAGAGGGAGCAAAATATTGGAGTCAAAACCTTCCCTGTAGATCTGAGAGCAGAATAATACTGAAATTCAGGTCCTTGGTGTAGGTCTGAAGATACAATACTGCCCTTGAGTTGAACTGCCTGTAAGAGGTTGTGAGGGGTTTCTGGGAAAACTGGCAGTGGGACTGGGATGAGCAAGCGAGTCTGGTGGCTCTGCTGAGGGCACAGGCAGGTCCCTGTGGGAAGCCACAGCCAGCTGGCCACCCAGCCTGTAGCCAGCCACTCTGCGCCTGCTGTGGCACAAGTGGCTGCCAGCCCGCCCAGCTGCCTGGGGACAAGGAAGGGAGTGGGAACATTCTGCTGGGAGGATGCTGAAGGTCCTACTGGAGAATGCTGGTGTTGTTCATGTCTTAGGGAGAGTAGGTTGGATGGGAAACCCCAGGAATCCCGGCATTGTTGCTTAGCAGTATTCAGAGGAAACACTTTTGTTTGTTTGCTTGTCTTAAACTTTCACATAAGCACCCTCCAGTTCCTTTGAAACTCATTTAAAAATGAATGAAATGCGGCATTAAGTGTCTGATACATAAATCAAACCATTACTGTAACTGTGGAATGATCAGTAAAGACAAACAGTCTCTCTTTAGTTTGTTACTAGCCTGGAAAAAGCATTAATTAGCACTAATGAATCACCAGAGTGATGACTGAGCCAGATTTCCTGCGCTGCCAAAACACAAGCACGATTCAATTAATGCTGAAGGTTTTAGTACATGTGTTTTTATGGAACAGTCTTTTGACACCAGTGTCTTTTTAATAATGCTTTGCAAATCTCTTCCAATATCATTGCGTGCAGACTGAGCTTCCCAATTTACTGCAAACAATAAAGAGTCAGAAATGCATCTGTGACCTTTTGGAAGAAATATTCATCTGGGTAATGTAATTATTATGTAAATTACTCAAAGTTAATGGTATTTTCTATTTATGCTGGATTTACTGCTGTCAGAGTTGATGACTGACTAGCACTAGAGCTTAGATATTGGCGCAAAAGTTAATGTGTTATTTAATTTAATTTAAAGATTCTGAGAAACTGCTCCTAGCGTGTAAACAAAATCTTATCAGCAGACCTCCACAACAACTTGTGTTTTCATTGGTAATCTGCAATACAGAGACAGAGTCCAAACTGTGCAATCCAGCTCAATAGGGGATAATGTGGAATCATTCTGAAGAGTCATGGAAGACCATCTATGATTCTTGCCCAATGTACTTGGAGTAGGGGGAGAGACAGTGCAGCCTCTGCCTTTGCTGTGCAAACAGTTCCATCCTCTTCTGAGCTCAAACCAAGAGGTGCCAGAAAGTACAGTACTTGGACTGTGGAGTGTCACAGACTGTAGCTGCTGCTTCATTGGATTCCTGGACTGGTTTATTCCCAGCCATTATCTTTAGGGACAGGATGTCTTTCTAGACCCTGACATGCTCAGATTTTTAGATTCAGTATCAGTGGTTTGCTATCTGTCATCTGTGATAGTGAAGGCAGACGAAAGCCTTCCTAGTTAAAGCTAGCTGAGAAAGAAAGTATAAAACAATACCCAAGGTGGTATTTCCTGCTGGGTGTCAGGAGCAGACCCAGTGCCTCCCTCTGCAGCAGGAGAGTCACTGACCTTTTTTTCAACAGTCTCTGCCTTTCAAAAGAGACTCAGAATTCCTTGTTTTGACAGAACAAGCCAGTTCATGCTCCTGAACCACCCACAGTGCTTGGAGTGGAGACATCTCACAGATTCTCTAAGTATGCAGAAACATAAGCTTAATGCCAAACCAGTACTCACCAAATGTGAATTATCAACCTCTTTTCTTGCCCTTCTTCCATGTCATCTTCCAGCCTCTCCACCCCTTAGCTGAAACTGAAGCTTCAAGGGGAGTCTGGAAGGTCACCCATGGTACTGAACAGGCAAAGAGAATTCATGGACCAGGGGGAGAGTAACAGCTCTGGCAACATGGGACATTTGCATTTTCCCCTGATTAGTAACTTGAACGTACCGCTGAGGAAAGGGCATTTGGCAATTTCTCTGAAAACACTTGACATGGTCACTAAGACCATGAACTGACATTACCACTGATAAGAAGACATGGAAGCAGAATTCCCTCATGCAGAGGTCATCTATACCAGAAACATTTATTTGAATCTCTTCATCCTTCATCTGGTTTAATTCTGAAGAGTTGAATAAAGCAGTATAATTATAAGCAAAATCAAATTTGCAACATTACACAAATGCAGCACAATTTCATGTCCCAGATGGCCATCAACTTTGCCCATTTCCAGTATGTCTCAGGCTTGCAGTCATCTACTTATCTTCTGTGCTGCCAAGGCTGCCTGCTGAAAGTCTTTTATCTTAGGAAATGCCAAGCAATCACTCAGTGGGACTACACGAGGCTGTCAGCTCCTTCTATACCACTAACACTGGGCTTGTTGTAATCTTTTCCACTATAAGCCAAAATTTCTCAGCACTTACAACCCAGATGTACACATTAATTTTGGTCTGAAACTGAAAACAGAAGGAATTAGGCCACCCGGCTCTGAACTGAGGACAAACTTCCCAATCTATGTGTTGTCCCTATGAGAAAAGTATGGATCTCAGTTGCAGCTGGGAATATTTATGACATTTGGTATGTCTGCACATTCTCACTGCGAGGGACAGATTGTCAAATTCTGCTTCTAGTTACATGCATGCAACCCAAGTGAAATCAGTAAATGATCACATCACCGGCCTCTCCAGTGAAATCTAGGTCTTTTATAAGCTTTGAGAACAGATTTTCTTTCTGCCTACTGTCACATAAATAATATAGAAAATAAAATTTTAAAAGATTGCAAAATAACTTTATAAATGCAGTGTAAACCAAGAAAACATCAGAGACTTAAAACAGGTAACCAAATTCCTCCTAGTGAAACCTATTGGCATCGGTGTGGTGTATTTCTGACATAGCTTTAATTGCATTTAAATGTTGAATTTGAGATACTTCATGTGAGGCAGAAACCTGAGAGGAAACCTAACTTGGTAAACAGAATAAGCTCTATTAAAGCAGTGATTTACAGAGTAACTCCAAGTCCAGCAGAAGCTCCCTGTACGGTAATTTCAGAAAGCCTACTGTTTCGTCCAATCATCCTCTGTGATGTATAAGCTCCTTTCTGCAGCCTGTGCAGATGGTTACAAGTCTGGGTGTTACCATTTTCCATTTGAATCATGTCAGTGTCTCTTAGCACAGGTTTATTTAACTCAAAATCCTCCTGTTAGGGGGCAACATGTAGAGCTATCAGAAAAAATGTTTTCTCTAAAATCCAAATTCCTGCTATGCCCTCAGACGTAGCTTAACTATCCTCCAGAACAAATGGTGCTCTTAATAATAGGAAAATGCACACTGCAGCCAGCATGTGCACTTCCAGTACAACTCCTCTTATCCACAGTTCCTATGTATCCGCAGTGGGCTACGTTTGTATCTCTCTCCTTTTGTCCAAATGCTCAATCTGTTGTTTCATTCATCAGAGCAATTCCCCAAGACAATACTTGTGTGGCTGCAGTATTTTAGTAATCAGCAATTTGCCCAATTATATTAACTCTGGTGCAGCTATCCCTAACCATGTCCCAGTAAGAGAGTGATAACTACATCATGTTTTTGAGGAGATGAAAAGCTTTTCATAAGATCCTCATACACAAGACAGAGAAACACTTGCTTTAAAATGCACAGGACTGGCTTAAGACAATAAAAACCCACATTTAAGCAACGATTATTTGATGTTTTGTCATAGTTTAAGGGTTTTCTGGCAGATTAGCACTACCTGTTATAAAACCAGATAAAATTTGATATACCTGAAAATTAATGCAGTTTCATTTTGTTAAAAAAGACACAAATCACTTCTTTATTGATCTATGCAACTTCAGTTTTTGCTAGGTATGATATCAAAACAAAGCTATCTAATCTTTTTTCAAGACCATCTCTCTTTTATAGCACTGTTCAGAAAAGATTGTCAAGCTTAAAGGCCACATTTGAAAGCTTCTGGTCTGTGAGTGCCTTCCTTGGAAGAACATAACTTGGTGGGTATAGGTCACTCTTAACCAGAAGACTTGGAAGCTGAGCTGTTAGATGCATATACGGAAAAGCCGGGGGGTCGGTCTCTTCTCCCAGGTAACAAGTGACAGGAGGAGAGGAAATAGCTCTAAAACCGCCAGGAGAAGTTTAGATTAGATACTAGGAAAAGTTCCTTCACTGAAAGGGTGGTCAGGCATGGAAACAGGCATCCCAGGATACTGATGGAATCACCATCACCTTCAGAAAAGGTATGGATGTTGACATTTGGGGATACGCTTTAGTGGTGACCATGGTGGCGCTGGGTTAACAGTTGGACTCAGTGATCTTAGGGCCCTGATCCAACCCTAATGATCCTATGATTCTAACTACAGAAAAATAAAAATAGTAGCAAAATTACTGCATTTTTCTTAAAAATGGGCAAGAATATGAAAATAAGATCATTAGTTGTTGGTGAGTGATTTTAGAAAAAGTGAGCAAATATGTCAGTAAAAATGCTGTTGGTAAAACGTTGGGCTGTGTGTGTGGCTCTGGGTTGTGATGTGATGCACTAACAGCCAGTATTTCACTTCCAGCAAGAGTCAGGAACACGGCCAGGGAAATGCTCCACTCTACTTAGGTCTGTGTGAGTGTGTTTATAAAGAAGTGTGAGGAAGATCACATGGAAAACATCAGTGCTGAATCTTTTGGGTGATATTATCTTGCCTTTTCAAAACCAAATACAACAGTCCCGACTAGTTAAAGATTTTTCCCTTAGATGCCATGATTTTATTTTGTCTTGTGTTTCCTTGGGGATTTTCCCAGCTTGAGCAGGGCTTTGCAAGCACATGTGAGTGAAACATCCCCATGGTCATGAAAGGGGAAGGTAACATGATGGTGAAGATTTCAATAATGAAGTACCTTTATCCTCATTTTACACCTTTACTGCAATAAAGATGGGGGATGAAACTCCAGATTGAAGCCCAAAGCAACAGAATCAAGAACCCCATCTCATTTTCAACCTAAAAGATTTGCAGAACTAACCTACAGTAGTTCAAAAGGTAAATTTAGATTCAGGAGCTGCTCAAATCAAGGGATGAGTTGTAATCTCTCTGCAATGTGAATATAAACCCACATTGTGATCTTAGTTACGACGTGTGGATACAATAACTATACTGCCACAGAGTTGATCTAGATTTATAAGCCATGTAACAACCATTGGAATACAGAACACAATGCACATTTCCCTTTTTAATCTAAAAATCTGTTTATAAAATGCATTAAAACGGCATAAAATCTGCAGTGCTATATTGTTACAGAAAACACTACCTTGCTTGTAAGGAAACTGGTACTGCTTGTGTCTGCCTGCATCTGCCTGCAGTCTAGACTTTAGTCTGTCTACCTGCTCTAGACTTTCTTACTTCTATATTTAAAGACTAATGATTTTGTAGCTCTTCATGAACTTCAACATTCTTCAAATATGTAGACCTAGTAAATGTCGATATGCAAGTTCTTAAAATCTTTGCTGATCACAGCAGTAATCTTAGTGAAAAATTAGGGTTTAGAGAGATTATTTAAAACACTTTTCTTCTGGAAAGGAAGGGTCACTCCAGGAAAAACACTATGTTAAGAAACCTTTATACCACAGCTTTTAGTTTCATATTATGACCAAAAATTTCAAAACAAGACATTCTGTGTTGTGTATCCTCGTACCACGAAACTCTTAAGAGTAGCACCTGAAAGACAAGACTTTTCATGTGTGTATGAGTACTATGCAAAAGCAGTGAATCTCTTCAATTTCATAACTCGGTTAAATCCTAGAAAAGCCAAAAGTTGTGTTTATGTTATGATAAGCACAAGTTATGACAAAATGGCTAAAACCAGGGTTCATCATTTCTTCATCTGTCCTATTGATGCTTATCAATGCCCTGTAATGATGTGTCACAGATCTACTGAATGACCAATTTTGTGAGTTTCAAAACAAGGAAAAATGCACCATAAAATTTTTACATATTCTAACTGACTGTAAACACAATGGAATATGTGGGACCTCCTCCAGCTTTGTTCTTTGGTGGATTGCTATTAGCTTACATTCAAAGTCTCTGTTGGCCACACATTTCACATTGTTCTTCCAAATGTAATCATTTCTTTCTTTTATCTGATCTCCGACAGTCTCTCTGTTTTCATCAATATTTGACAGCAATTCCCAAAGATACAATATAGTCCATTCTGATATCCTTGTGCATACTCTCTTCTCCCTTTGAAATCCAATACCTAAGCAGTGAAATAATTTATTGTGCCTTATTTAGAATTTTATTTTTTGCATGTGTTTTGATATTGTCCCTTTGAAATGAAAGTTATTTGGAAATTTAAACCAACTGTTCTCAAAACATAGTAATGAAATATCGTTCAGTCTGGCCCCCTTTTCAAAGATGCAATGTTTATCACATTTTCTTTTCATGCATTGTTTAAATATTTCTTTCACATTTTACACACCATACCATAATTTTGTCAGAATGTGCAAAACTGAATTTACACCAGCCACCTGAAAACAAGGTTTAAAAAATCAGTCCTGCACAGATCAGTGCCACCCCAAAATCACTGGACCTTTTAGACTGAGGGATCAAACTTAGAACTGAGTTACTTCATCTGGCATTTTCTGGCAACAGGAAAACATGCCACATGTAAATAAAAGAGAAATTAGTTTTCTGAATAAGCATGACTGTCAGCATTATCCCTGAATGTACAGATCTAACTGTGAAGGTGATAAATTTTCAAACAACTTGTAGAGAAGTGCTGGAATTTTTGTGTCTGTCTAATAGACATGCATTAGTTAAAAGCAGGTTGAGAGGTTCTGTACAAGGATAAAGTGGTAAAAATACCTGATTAAAAAGCAGACTAAGTCATTTAGAAATCTATTGATATTTCTTAACCTTAGAATTAAAATTCAGGATTCTGGAGCCTATTCTGTTGTAATGAATATGCAGATGTATTTACATTTACAATGAGATAAATTGTAAATGTATTGTGCTAACTCCTAATAACAGACTTAGAAGTTCTCACTGTACTGAGAAGATGAGCAAAACGATTGACAGCAAGACGCTGTAATTAATTATGATTAAATAATGCACTTTTCAATTTTGAGGGAAGACCAAGAGTAACATATTGCTCCTTCTAAATTAAAATATCATTATTATAGTAACCAATACAAAAAATAAGTGAAAATACTTGTAGTCCAACAATACAGGAAATAACCATGGCAGGGCTGAATACATTAACTTTTTGCCTGAGCTAGAACACATACAGCTCTTGGAAATTAACATTAATAAGAGTTTTTAACAAAAACTTTTCAAAGAGAAATGTAATTTTCACTTAAAACTAGATAGGTTACTACATTAATTTGAACAAATAACTGCTTTGAAAAAAGAAACAAAACAAAGCCTTTCAGTAATGTCTAAGACATATCTTGATTTTAGAAGTTGACCTTTTTAACCAAAAAGTTAAAAGTGATCAGCTCTTGACCAAAATACATACTTCTTTTATCTAGATAAGATGTTGCAACTGACTTCAAACATTTTTTAAATTTGTGTTTCATGGGAGTTTTGAAGTCTTGCTCCTTTCAAAGTAGCAGAATTGCCTCTTCAATGACAAGCCAGTTCCTGCCTACTCAGTTATGCTGTTCTATTTTTCCTGGGCTTAATCTTAGTCCTTCTGTTCAGAAAAAAGATTCCCCCTTAGGCACCAAACACAAATTACCTTTAATTTTCACAAAAATATTGAGGTAAGGGTGAAAAATGTCTTGCTGTATTGCAGAAGTGGTAAATTGGGCTTTTTTTTTGGCCAGACTTTTGACGGAGCTCTGAGTCTGAGTGATTCCTTTGGTCACCAGCACCTGAATCCATAACTGCTCTGCAGTTGTGATTGTGCTAGCTGCTTGAGGCAGGATGATTTTGATTTTCTACCAAGAAATTTGTATTTCTCAGGTAACATGTTCAAGCTCCATCCTGACTGCAACTACAGTTCTTCCCCATGCTCCCCCTCACCAAACCTGACTAACTGTAAGTGCACTCTTTTGAAATAGGTTAACTTGTTTCATCTGTCCACATGTGGTATCATTTCTGCACTGTCTTTTTGGGGCCCATGGTTCGACTGAGCTGGAATCAGATGAAAGAGTTCTTTCTGGAAGGGGAAGAAACTACTGCCTGTGCAGTTCTGCACATTTAAGGAGAAAGGAGATCGTATTTGTGGAATTACCTGTCACCCATTCAAGCTGCAAGGGATAGCAGTAGCCTGAGCCATGGCTTTCTCTGTGCATTTTCTTTCCATGAATGCCAGATATTCCCATAGCATTCCCCAGCATTCCCCTCAGTGGTTGTCTGCGTTTGCTACCAAGAAGTAGCTTCTTGCAACATGGTTCTCCCTTGGCAAAAAGGATTAAATATTTTTGGACCAATGTTTCCTGTTCAGGTTCTGGAGCAGCTCCCTCAAAGAAGAAGAGAGGTTTTGATTTTACGTATTTAAAGGGTTTCACAAAGTTTTAATTTCTACAAGAGTTGCTGTTATGGAGTCAGCTGATTCAACCAATAGCTATGAAAATAATTACTTAAGAATTAAATGTTCAATTCATGTGTCAAATAATGTTGAATTTTACTAAAATTGCAAGTATTAGGGCAAAGGGAAGAAAGAGTTTGTGTGCAAAGTGTACAATGAGATAGTCCAGGAAATATCTGCTATCCCTCCACTCACACCACAGTTTCTGGGGAGAAGGGAAGGGGTGAGAGGGCTTGGTTTATTTATAACTTACATTCTTTCCACTCTTCTTTGGTTTCCTTTTCCTTGTGTTGTTCTTTTGCCTAGTAAGCACTGTATTGGTCCTCTTAAACCTTTCAGAGTTTGGGACAGTCCTTGTTTGCTCATTTGAATCAACATTCATGAACTGTTTGGGATTTGGGTTTAGAGTTGTACAGAAGTGCTCAGAGTTTTGCAAGGAAACAAAGAGAATATGTGTAATTTCTAAACACATGACTCTCAAGATAATGTAAATTAGCAAAATCTGGGGACTAATGTATGGAATCAGGGATAATGGAAAAGAAAGTGCTAAATAGGAGAAGACATGAATGCTGAACCAAGACTGGCACTGTTGGCAGAATCCATGGTATTGGCCATGAAAAGAGACAAGTAGAAATAGCCTAAGAAAGTATGTGCTGCAATGTTTATTCTCTTGTACTTGCTGGTCTGTCCAAAATGGAGGAACATAAAACTGATTGAAAATGAAAGAACAAACATTCCAAAACTGAAAGCACATTTTGAGCACCTTAGAGTAAATCCTTGTTCGAGGTTTGAGTTTGTTCATCCTGCCTGTATCTGACTGGGTTTGCCCACCTTTAATTTGCATCACATGTTTTTGGTTGTGTACATTGGAAGTTCTGATCTGAATTACATACTGCACAACCTGATTGCCATCAGTAATGTCTGGGAAAAAAATGTAGACTATCTTTAAAAAATTGTTTTAATTGAATCAGAATTTTAATGTTAACTAGTCGCTATTATAGGAATTACCATTAGCACAGCACCGTTTGGTTTGGTGTTTGTTATGTGCATCCAGTTAGTGACACTTTTCTTCCTGGAATGGAAAACTCCTATAGCACTAAATAAATTTGAGACCTTGAGCTTATGTTTTGGCATCTTTTTAATGAGTTCACCACCCAGCAAGTTTTCAGGGTCACAATAAGACTTGAAACTTCAAAAACATGTTTCTTTGTTATTTTTTAAGCTTGTACTCTGACAGTAAATTATTTACGACATCTTTTTGGAAGTGAAATGTTGCATGTCTCTATAAAAATTTTGGGTTTTTTTTATTCAAGTCCAAAAGATAGAAGAAGAACGTATGTGAGGAGGCACCAACACACAAGGAAAAGTTGTTCCAAAGATACTAAAATAATTTAATTGAGCATGGTGATGGTGTCAAGCAGTAAAGCACTGGGTGTGCACTTTCTGTTTTGTTTACATGAAAGTAAATTAAAGAAACACAAAGTACTCTGTAAGCTCAGCAAGCTCAGTGTTCTGTGTGCTTGTCTGTGTATATGAATTTATAGGATTATAATCCTTCTCATGCCTGATTTATGATACTTAACGTGGAGTAGGTTCAGTTTCATGATATGCTGCGAACCAATTAATTGTCACATGGTATTTTGTTGGGCTATAGGTGAAACTCTTTCATTTTCTTGTAGATCTTCAAAGAATGCCTAAACAAACCTATGATGTAGAGTCCTTCCAGACCTTTCATTTTTGGTCTGCACTGGAATATAAAGTCATGTTAAATATCTGTTCCTAAGGACTATAAAAAAATCTTCAGTGTGTAAGAAAAATGTCCACCCACTAAATAAAAGCAACATTTTTGTTCTTCTTCCCCTCCCCTCCTATTCTAGGGTAAATAGAATATAACTCTTCCAAGCTCCATTTAGACCTGACAAATACTTAAATTACACAAAATAAGAAGGATAGCAAACTTTTTTAATCAGTTCAGAATTTAAAAAAATAGAGAAATGTATAGGACTGCTCTATTCATATCATGGCAAGTAAAGAGATAAAAACAGGAATATGGGCACCAGCAGAAAGCTTCCATAGGAGAAGAAAGTGTCTTATGGAGAATTTCACTCAGCATTAGTTATTTATGAAGAATTGATTCTCTGCCAAAGCAGTTTACATATGTTTCCCAGACCTTATTAAAGGCACACTCTTACCCTGTGTCTATTCCTCGGGAAATAAGGCATTCTAGGTCTGCTTCTAGAGATTAGCAGTGCTCTCTAACTCAGGTTTTGGATGAACGTGTTCAAATCAATTGCAAACACCTCAAAAGTCTTTTTATGGTCCAGCACAAACCCAGAGCCCATATAGCTGCTGTAAACTGGCCCAGCTCCAGTGACCTAAAGTACATCAGTGGGGTACTGCTGATGTACAGCGGGTGGACATTTGACCTCCCTTGTTAGACATTACCTTTGACAAAAACTAACTGTGGGCATCATGGTCAAAATACTTAGGGAAGTGATGGAATAAAGTTATCCAGATGTTAAGCACCTCAATATATTTTACCTGCTCCTTGTGAAGGGAAGCCAGATAATGTGTCTGACTTTGCCCCAGTCCCAGCAAAATGTATATGAGAGACCAAATCAAACCAAAATCAAATCCGCAGCCAGGCCTGCTCCAGCACAGTCTTTACTTACAGTATCTCATGAATAGGAGAACAAAAGCATATGGTCACTATTCCTTGGAGGTTGATGTGTTTCCCTCAAATGGCTTAAGACACTAGACTTTTAATGTGCCTGTCTAACACATAAAGTGGCACTTCCTGACCTGTGCATTGCAAAGTACCTGTCTTACACACATCATCCACCTTTGTGTGAACACATTAACTCTGGTTTCTGGGAGGTTTGGAACACTGACTTAAAGACTTTGTGGAGTTAAATCTTGCCTTTTTCTCCAGAAAAGGAACAGACCTTACTATAAAGGGACAGAATTCTAGTCACAGAGCCATATGGGTCACCAGTCCTTGAACTGCTGTGTGTGAGCAATGCTGTGCCCACCCAAGGACCTGGGTGAGGATTTCTACCTGACCACACACTGCACAACAGCTCAATCCAAGGTAGCTTGGTACCTCTGCATAATTTTGTCCTCTGGGGTGCATAGTTATCTCCATGGCTACCAGCTTAAGGAGAGTGTTAGAGATAAACCTCAGGTCCACATCCCAGTGAAGAGCTTTAAAATCACTAGAAAGGGACGGACAGCTGGCTGCCCAGCTCTCCAAAATCCTCACAGGAGCAGCTCAGCCTGGTCCTATCTATGGCAAGCTGTGGTTATGCAGGAGTGTATCAGTATTGAGCAGGGTTGGGTCCTGGGAAAGGAAAGCAGAAACAAAAGTGAAAAAGTAAATGTCTGAACTGCAAGATTCCTCAGGATCTTGCTCAGATTTTGCCCTGTGTGATCAGGGCTATAAGAATGCGTTGGGAAACCAAGAATTGGTCTGACTTTTTTTAAAGGAAATAGCACAGGACATTTTAGAGATATATAACCTTCCTAGCTGCTTCACAAAGGAAATTATTCCTAAGTATGCCTTATCTTAAAATTAAATAGGTGACGATGGGAGAGAAACAGCACAGCTGTTTAGAGGCTATATTGAAAGAAAACAGAAAGGATTGTGTTTTTTTATGCCGTCCTGCTGCTTTAAAAAAAACTTCTATAGGCAATTAAAAAGTGAAGTAGTGATAATAGTCTGACAAAATTCTTCCTTATCTTTGCTCCCTGACTTTACCTATCACTGCAGGAAGACCAGTTCACAGCTTGACTGTATCTTAGGCTGAAGCATATGAATCACTATTCTCCAAAGAGGTATTATTTACTTAAGAGTGATTAACAGGGATAAGAAGGGTCAGGGTGTTCCACTTCGTGCTGTTAGATGAACTAACTTGATGATAGGCATAATGCACTGGGTCTGGGAGAGTTGTACTCTGTGCCAAAATGATCCCATGCATTATCAGATCTTACCTACCCTTGTTTAAACTAAACAAATTTGGCAGCTACTCAGTTACATTTTCCATACGGTGCAGTATCTTCTGAACAGCAACTCGAATCAATCCTTTTGAAACAATATTTTGAGTTATTTTCCTGCTATCCACGTTTCTCTCAACAGTGAATGTTGAGAGCAATAATTAAAAAAAACCTAAGGAGACTGTGTGCTTTAATTAGCCTGCTCTTGTAGATATTGTTATTCTTAATGGAAGACCCATGTGATACCCAGTGGGAAAAAAACAAACAAACAAACAAGCCTTTGAAAGACCATTTCATTTTAAGAAAGCAAACAAGTTGCATCATTTGACTTACAAAGAGGAAAATAGATGGATCTGATTCTCCACTCATCCATGTCATTTTTCCTACCACAGTAACATAGCTGATGTTAGTAGAATTTTCTCTAATTCACACCAGGACAAAGAACAGAACAGGGGAACAGACACAGGGTGTGTATTTATGCAAGTCTTTCACCATCAGTTCTGGGATGGGAGAGTGACCAGAGTTTGGAAGCCAACTCTGGAAGCTTTTCTGAGGACACTCAGTGTGAGCGCATTTGCTCAGCCCATGTAGGGTGGCTATTTCCTGGAAGAAAGACAGGGTAGAAAGAAATAGAAGAAGGGTGAAAAATAGTTTAGATCTGGAAAGAATGGAATGTGAACCACATGTCATAGGATGACACAGTGGGATGACAGACTGGATGAACAGTGAAGGAAGGAACATAAGAAATAATGAGTTGGGGGCCCATGTTTTTGGTTGGCGTGAACTTACACTTTATTCTCTTCCTTCCAGTCTCCTTCCCAAACTCTGCAGGACAATATCCTGATTTCAGTACAACTCCTCAAAAACCTGGAAGCATGACTGGAAAACCTGATCATTTTATCTACTCACATGGGAACTAGCTGAAATAAAATGTACAGCAAGCCATTCTCCAATGACTTGTGATGTGAGAACAGGGAGTATGGGGAATGGGCAATAGTGATGGATTCATTCCTTGGCAGATCTTCTTGGCCATTTCCTTCCACGCTCTACAACCCCAGGGAATTTGACAGCGCAGATACTCCTAGCCTCTGGAAGTTTTGTTGGAGCAGGAAAAGTTACACCAATTTCTGTTCTTTGCTACACCAACAACTGCTTTCCTCTAAGTTCATTTTGATCCAGAGAGTATTCTTTTAACTTATGTCCTCAAAATGCTTTGATTTTTCTCGGGGATTTGAAAGATGTTGCATGCTAACTCCATGATGACTTCCATTCATGAACTTCTTTTAATGCATTTTTCCTCTCTATCCATATTTTAATGTCAAAACCCATTCAGCATTTCTGCAGGTTCCTCCCAGTCTCTGAAAGGTCACTGAGGAAGTCCTGCTCATTAGATTTAGTCACCCATAGTGTGAGAACTTCACCTCAGAATAATCTCTACAGCACATTTCCCTGTCCCTTGCAGGGACAGGGACTCCGTTTCCTGTCCCCACCCAGTTAGTAATTTTATCAATTAGGCCAGAAATGTTAATGCTGTTTGAATAGATCATTTCCTTTAGCTGGAAAGAGTTTCTCTGGTTTAATTAGCAGTACAGGAAGCAGTTTTTCATTGATATGATTATTTATTATTTCCTATTAGTGAGCAGCATATCCTGTGATAACTTTCATAATTAGTGGGTCAAGTGTAAATTTCATCAGAGTGAATGTCATAGCCCTCACTTTTGGCTTAAAATGCTAAATACAAAAATAGTTAGAAGTCAAATGTCCTTCCCTCCAAAGCACCTTTGGCACTGTGTTTGCCTGTGACTTAGCAATCTTCATCAAGTATAAAAATTAGCAAAAATACATTTATTTCATGTTTCTGTTAGAACTCTCCTAAGCTGGGATATACAGTAATGGAAATAACCCTGTGCCACTATGCTTTGCCAGAGGGATAGCCACAGGGAAAGAGACCAAGATATAGAATACATCCTTCAAACACAAGACTAATTACCACCCATCATATGCTAATACTGGAATACACCTAATTATCTGCACCAATTTGACCTTTAGGTCAGGTGAGGACAGGATTCATGACAAAGTAGAATTGGAAATTTTGGGCCCCCTGCAGTAGGTCACTCTGTGTTCCCATTTCATTGACTACAAAAGGAACAGGAAAAAAATGTGCAGGGACATGATACTGTGGTAGGTGCAAACAGAATGAAACTGAGGTATGGCTATGTTTAAAAGTGATAAAAGAGAAAAGAATAGGGTATTGTCCTGGAATTTTCAGGCACTTCTTTTTATTTTGGAAAGCTCTACTAAAAGTTGCACACATCAGATGTTTGTGGTCAATGAATTCAGCAGTCTATCTTCAGAGCAAATCTCTGGATTCCTCTTCTCTACAAGGAGACCGGAACACTGTTTCTTGGAAACACTTAAAAAAAAAGCTCTGTTTTCTCAATAGTTTCTGCTGAAAAGCCATCAGTTTTCACCTAGGTCTGCTCCCGCTCAGCTTTGCAGAGGGGGATTCCCCAGTTTGGGATTCATTTCACTTTAGGATTGGAGATACATCTATTCTGGTGGGCCTGGTTCAGGCAACCTAAAAGCAGCCTGGGTTAAGCTGGACACTCAGGGATGTGCTCTGGGGCTGATGTGTGAATTGACTGTTTCCTTCTCTGACACACACACCGTCACTAACACTTTTTATAGACCAATTCTTCCAGCCTTTCTTAATTTCTGTTAATTTTCTCTGAAGTCTTTGAACGCAACAGTGTCAAGCACTGACTGAAGCATTCTAGGTATTATACCATTGTTGGTACTTTGCCATTTAAAGTAAGAAAGTTTCCTTTTTTTTTGGCTGGTGACATGAATTGTCTGTAAATGCATCCCATAATTGCATTAGGCTTTTTGCCATTTTACCAGATGGAAATTTCATATCTAATTTAATGTCCATTAGGTCTCTTTCAGTGCCATTGCTTTCCAAGTATCTCCTCCTATGATGTTTGTATTAAGTGCCTGCCTGACAGCCCCGCTCCCTGCCACTAAACAATTATCCACCTCTTCCTCTGCCTAAAGACCTTAAAACAAAACCTGGAACTAAATATGTGAGACCCAAATGTACACACTTAAGTGCTGTGCACTCCTGATGCTTGTCTTGGATCCGCTGACACCTTGTGAGAGCAAAGCTGTGCTGGGATCAACAACGGATAAACAAGAGACCTGCTGCAATCAGTGCTTTTCAACTGGCAAGAAGAGGAGGAAGGATCATGCCAGGAGTGAGGAGCAGTGGGGACACAATTCTGCTTCTCTCAGGGGCTGACAGTGATGAAAAAACATGTAAGGCTGCTGCACTGCTCTGGCCAAGGTGGAAGCGGATTTTTTCCACTTCCTTGCATAGCACAACCACTCCATTAAATTAATAATCCAACCCTCAGTGCTGCAGATGACAGAGAAGGCCTTTGAAACTCGACTGAACAAATGCTTCCAGCACGTAGTGAACTCTCGGCACACACGGACTCCTCTCTCCATCAGGGAAATCGTTTGTTAGCCTGTGCTCAGACATCCCGCTGATCCAGGGGCCAGTGTGCAGCCTGTCAGCGGGAGCTTGCTGGGGACTGGTTTGTTTTGCGCCCAAGCACATTTAATTCCCTTCTGCCTGCCCCTTCATTAGGCTGTAGTTTCTTGAAGAGGGGTTCAGCCCTTCCCAGGAGTGCAAGGGCTGACTTACCTCACAGCAGGAGGTGGGAAACATGCTCACCACCGGCTGGGGTTCTGAACACAAAGTAGGAAAGGAAATTTGTCTTCTACAAATAATAGGGAACAAGGAAGGGGAAGAAATTCAGTAAATCAGGCACAGGAGGGGTGAGCAATCCTGTTGAATAACCATCTATAAGACCCACTTAAACAAGACAGATATTTACAGGGGGAGAAGGACTGCATGGAGGTTGAATAATAAAAAGAGGATTTATTTTTTCAGATTTAGAGATCCAGATAGGACCATAATAAGTACTGTGAGATTGTTTAAATTACCACTTACCGAGAAAATCACACGTTGTGATACCATGGTATTACCAAAACATGCCTGTGCTTTAGAATCCAATCCTGAAAGGTCTGAACCAGCAACCCAAGCTAAACCCACCTTAGAGAGGCCTAATCATAAACCTGAGTGAAAGATCCTACAGGCTCCAGAGGGTCTGTTTCTGGGCAAAAAGCCACAGCACAGGTACTGCATGGGATGGTTGTGAGTCTGCATGCTGTAAACCCTACGACATGATCCTGGTGCAGGAGCTCTGCAGCTTGCACAGAGCACCAGGAATAACTTGCAGGGGCTCTCTGCAATCTGGTTTTCACACTACGGGTGATAGCCAGGATTCCTTTAAAGATGCCTCAATGCATTGCTGGGTTCAACCTATGCAGGACAGAATTTCAACCTTGGAGTTTAAATATGTAATTGCTGTATTACATAATTGTCATTGAACTTATCCCCCTAATTTATTATGGTGAAAGGTCTTGCTTTGCTTTTACTAGGGAATACATGTTGTAAGAACTCGCAGTTTGACAGAAGGACAGGGAATCTGACAAATGATGAGGTTTACTTACACATTTCTAATCCAGCCTGGATGTAAATTTCTTCAGCATCCAGGGACTGTATGGATCCAGACTTTTTCTCCAGGCCCGTCTCTTCTTTTTCTCAAATGACTGTTATTTTTTGAAACATAACACTGTGCAAATGAAAGCGAAGCCGTATTTGAATGTCAAGAAATGTATGGAGAACATCAGTAGTGTAGGGAATATATACTCAGGGAATAAGCCTTCAGCAGGAATGCTAATTTAGTTATAGTTTTTAAAGCTGACTGCAAACAGCTGGGTAGCATTAACCATATTAGGAAAACAAGAAAGGTGGAGCAAAATCTAGGGGACTAAGGTATGGCAGTGCCAAATATATGGAAAAGATTTGGAATATGTGAAATATACTGCTGCTAGACCCACACTATTTAATAATGGTGATGTGGTGTGAAGCTGTCCCTGGGATTTCCCAGCACACTAAAAGACTTGTGGAGCAATGTCTGTGGCTTGTGACAGGCCGCTCTCTTGATAACACAGCAGGGAAACAGAAACACAAGTAAAAATAGCATGGTGCTATGTTATTCTATAGAGTCTTCAGTCCCACTAGAGAGGAGATCCAGGCAGTCCTTTATTCTCCTTTCACACACATGTTGCAGCCACTTTAAAAAGTCTGCAAATTCAAAGCTGGGAGATTAGGTTTTAACTACATGTGCTCCAGCAGCATAGCACCTACTTTGCACTTTACATTTTCCAAGAGCTGTACAAATGTTTATTAATTAGACTGAATCCCAGCCATACCATTCTCACAGTGGTAGGAGCTTGTCTCTGTTTTTTATGGATAGATGGAGGCAAAAAAAAAAAAAATCTCAGGAGCAGACTGCAAAATTTAGCCTCATGTAAGTAGATCCATGGTCATGCTGTTTCCATAGCTCGAATGCAAGTTTCGTGGACTGTGATGTTAAGCAAAAAATGCTTTGTAAGGAGCTGGTTACTAGTGTAAGATGTCCATAATATGGCCCTTTGTGGCTTGCCCAAGACCACACAGTGAGTTAGGAGCAGAGCTGGGATTTTACTTCCTTTAACTGATTTTCTTACAATTGTGGTTTCATTGCAATCTTCTTGGGTTACTTTCATATTTTTCATATTGCTCAATGTCTCTCTACCTTATGGTAGATTATTTTTTAAGCTTAGTAGACATGGGCCTGAGGTGGGACGGAAGATGTTTTGCTTCTTGACTCTCTGGGGACACTCAGGTGTGTGTAGATTCCACCAGTTGCCCATTTCTCTGCTTCTTGTGGAAATAGAGAGCAGTCAATGTAACAACCCGTGAGAGGTGATAGAAGCAACCTTTCTTCAGAGCTAGCAAACTAATCAATAGCAATTTATCCAGTGGCATTGATGCTTTTATGTTCACATATTTACTCTTATCATCATGTCCTTCATGTGTTTCTTTGCAAAATCAATCTTTTAAATGTATTTGAAAAACAACCCATTAAGGAAGAACTCTTTTCTGCACAGATTTACGCAGAATTTTTTAGATGGTTTTAGCTCTACTCCCCAATGAAATGGCTTATAAAACTCACCAAGAAGGTCATGTTTTGAAGCATGCAATCAAAGAATCACTGAGGAAGTACTCCTGGCCTGTGCTATGTATTACCATTTCCAGGCCATTCCTGATTGCTTATCCCTTCACCTTTGCCAGAAGTTACTGTTCTCTCATATCTTCTAGGTTAAATAATTAATTGGGAGTTTCTTTAGTCTCTGGCTTCATCCTATGCATTTCAGTTAAAAAAAAAAAAAAAAAAAAAGCCAAACTGTAATAAATTTCATGTTATTCTTTACACCATAACCATATCATAGAGCTGAGCTAGGGAGCAAGGTGAGGCAGAGCTGAACTGGTAGAACTTGGAGCTCAGGAGAGTTTCCTTTAGCAGACACAGAAGCAGGGAGCAGGTATGGGGAGCAGGCTGGGGAAGGCACTTGCTGTAGCTGGGTCAACAGTAGCAGGTTTAAGTGGGCCATGTGTGCCCAAATTGTATCACTAAGTGTAAAATTCATATTAAAGTTTGGTTTGGAATTTGCTTTTGGAGAGCAGTTGAAAACCCATTCTCTAAAATTAGCTTTTAGCAAGTATTCCTGTTTATAAAGTTCATTCACTAGCGTGTTTATGGAAAGTGAGCCCAAAAGGGAAGGAATGCAGTAAAAGTACATTCATTTGAAAATTCAAATAAAAATATTTGCTTTGAATCAGAGGCTCTTTTCAATCCTTCTGTGCTTTTTGTCCAGTTTCTTAGTGCTTTTGTTGTCCGGCAAAACAGTCACTGTCCTGAACTATTCTCATTACTGCACAGTACGTGTGAGTGAAGACTCATGCCTGTTATGTTGGTCTTGTTTGTGAGAATGGGAAATCATTATTTAAAAACCTCCAACAAAAACAAAACAAAAGAGACAACATCCCCAGCCCCAAACTCACCCTCCATTTTGGGAAGCTGGATGTCAGCAACAGCTGGGAGCTGTTACTGTTCCACTGACAGAATTGATAACACCAAATGCAAAAAAAATTAATCAAGCCTTCATGAGATTGACTTAAAATAATGAGGTTCCTAAACTGACACTTTTCATTTGTCTTCTGGATTCTGAGAAGGGCTCACAAAATAGTAATCAGTCAATAGGATTACCATTAGTTTTGTTTTAAAGTTTATGTCCTCTACCACTGGCTGCTTTCTCCATCCTGCCCCTCGGGCAGAGCTCAGCCACTCTGTAGTCATTCCCTGTTTGGTACATGGAAGGAGGGAGAAAAAGAACCTGAAAAGAAGGGGAAGGAAACTACTGGGGAGAATTAAAAAGTGACTCAGGAGCAGATCAGCAGAGTAATGGAAGTGAAAATTGATGCTGTTACTTCCTCACTTCCTAACACATCTGGTAATGTTAATCAGATATTAAATCCTATGAGCACTCACTTCAGATGTTTATACACATGGGGTTGATGATAATGTACTTGGATAACTGGGAGAGTTGAGTCACAACATCACTGTTATGTGGGATCCTCTCGATCTTATCTCCTCAAGCAGTGCCAGGTTAGGCAGAAGGTCATGCTGGGATAAAGGAACCCCAAACTGCCCGTAGGTCACCATCCTTAGGGAAAACACAACTGTGCTGCCCTAAGTCGCTTTCTGGATTGAAAAACACTTTGATCACATCACATGTTAAGAGATGCATAACTGCAAATGCAAAGTTATTCCTCTGATTTTATTGTATCCACTCAGCATGGAGCCAGATTCCATGCAGTAAGAATTAACCTTGTTATCTCTATTAATTATTTCTATTTGGTTACTTACAGTTAAATACACAAAGTCTATCTAACTTCTTATCTCCTTTAGTTATGAAGGAAGACTGATGAAATCCCTCTACAAATTATATTAGAAACAAATGTTTTCCACCAGCTTTGATCATTTTTTATTGGCGAGCTCTTTGTTTTCATCCTTTTAAGCAAGGAAGACCACTATGCAAAGAGATGGACCAGATCTGCTGATCTGAACACACCTATTTTTTGAGAACTTTGGATCTAGAAACTGATATCTAAGAAAAAATAAATACACTGGGAAGCAAGGACACCCTTTTATCTGAGCATGTTTCAAGCTCTGCAGAGACTGAGATGTTAAGGTGAACATGGGTCACCTGGTTTCTCTTTAAATGTTTTTATGAAATGAATGTAATGGATTTTGTTTACTTCTGCTTGCTAGGCAGGTCTGCAAACTACCCAGGAGACAACATGAGAGAATTGGCCTGGCAGGGTCACTGCCGTCTCCAGAGATGTCCTAATCCAGTACCTTTTACAAACACTAGAATTGTGTCATTAAGAGTTTTAAAAAGTCAATCAAACTCTTTCCTACGTTCATGAGTCTTTAGCTGTGTGTGGTAGGAAAAGGATCCAAGGAGTTTTCTCTAATGTGTTTGCTTTCATGGCAATGAAATGAACTGTTCCCCAGAGCTTTCACTTTAGGGGTTTCATGGTACAGAAAATTTAGTGGGCTTTATTTTGGCCTTGCCTTCCCTTGTGCTGTAAAATGTGCAACAGTTACTGTTCAAAGACATAGTTAAAGTCTCCTTGTTTAATGGAGGAGCTGGTGAAAAAACATCATCTTTGGTGGAAATAGTTTTACATTCCAAATCTTTTTCAGTAGCCTCCTTGTTCATCTACTGGTTTACCTTCAGAAATGAAGCTACTTCAGAAAATGCTGTTTGGTTTGTGGATTGTTTATTGTTCATTTACTTAAAAAAAAAATGAACCAGTGTTCTCACATGACTATCAAAAGAGAAAATCAAAGTCAACATTTACCTCAGCGACTGTTAGTTGCGTATTTTAGGGTTTTACTATCTTACATGCTATCTTTTATACTGTGCTTTTTGGTGAAGTTCTTAAAATGCCTTACAGTATCTGCTTTATATCATGAAAGCTATTTTGTAGACTGAGAAAGTAAAACCAAACAAAGCTCATTTCTAGCAGAATCAAGGCTTCTGGACTAAAGCTTAGAGGCCTTCAGCTGCACAAAACTATCTCCTTTCTATAATATGGTACAATCATATGGTTACAGATTCATGGACACTGATGAGTCCTACCTTTTGGACAGTCTGAGTGCTTAGCATCTTGGAACAACTTTATTCCTTCTGTTTCTCTATCACAAATTACAGCTTATAATTCTCTGATGATGGCAACACAGAATTTTGGACTTTCAGACTCTTGACTGCCTCGATTATACCCAGCAGATAGCAGGAAGGCATTTGTCCTTCAGTGATACAGATGGAGTCTCTTCATGGATGAGACATTTGTCAGCTACTTATGCTTCCCTACTGTGCCTTGCCTCACAGTACTCTCCAAAAACATGTGCAATCATGCCATGTGATTTACAGTCTAATGGCTTACATGCCTTGATTGCTTCACTTCAGAAAGGAAAAAAAGAAAAAAACCTGTGATTTTTCATTGGTCATATCAGAAAGATTTTATTCAGTTGGATGGCTTGTGTTCCACCCTTTGTATTCAGCTTCAAGTTTCAAGTCCAAATGAACCCCAAATAACAAAAATCTCTGAGTCCCACCTGGTTTCAATACAAAATCATGTTTTGTGTGCATTTCAAAATAGACCCAGGTTGGTTCAAAAGATTCATGGACCTTGGCAAACTTTTCAAGGAGCGTGATTTAAGTTTCTCTGTTTGTACTGTGTGGTTTTATTGTTTCTCATGGTCTTAGTTAGGAGCATAGCATGGATTCACAATAACATCAGCTGTTCTGATATCTCGCCTGCATTTGATGGTTGATGCTCATGTTTTGATTCGTATCTACCACTATTCCTATATGCATAGCTGAGTTCTTGTTTAATCTACAAGACTGACTTTCCTTAGATCAAATTAAGAATTTGGTTTCTCTTGTAAAATAAACACATTCAGAATTACAGATGGAGAAAAAGACATTTAAGGTCAAAGAACTCAGGAAGCTGGCAGATCCTCAGAGGAACTGTATCAAAGAAATAAATATAAACTCTTCAAATATGGAAGGAAGGCTAGTAATTTCAGTTAGAGAGAAATTTGGTTGAATTATGAGCTTTTCAGAGCCTTTGAAACAAGGACGAAGGATGCAGAACCATCCATTTCAATCCTCTTTCCTGGTATTCTTAAGTTTTTGGGAAGAAATGGCATGATGTGGGAAACACAGAGGTAAATAATATTTTCTGGTTTTAATATTGGCAAACTAGAGTTTACCCAGGTTCTTAATGCATGATCTTGAGTATCAGCCAGGTGTTTGAGACATTTTTATTCATTCTGCAGAATGTGTTTCTATTGAATATTACTGCATTGCTGGATCTATGTTCTGAAATTTGGACTCTCATCCAAATTTTCCCCATATTTGGGTGAGGTTTAGATTTTGCTTCATAATTAGGGTTATTAGGAGAGCGATGTACTGCTAATGATTTGTGTTGCTATATTCCAAGTTGTTTCCTAAACTGAACCAGAACTCAGCATAAAGAAGCACCGGTTTGCTTTTCAATTTCTGCATTTCTGTTCATTGATATTGCGTTCCAGTCAGAGCTGTGCCGTTTAGGCGCTACTTCAGCAAGAAAATATGAGAAATAAAATCAGAGTGAAATAAATCTATCTTCATCTCATTTCTCTCTGCCATTCACAGATGTCAAGTGAATACAATAGCTCTTTGAGATGACGGACCCGTGTGGGGCAACAGCTCCAGTGACCCGAACACCACGGTGTACAATTCACCAGAGACTCCATAGCAACTGCAGAAAAAAATTGGTAAAATCTTGGCACAAAGGTTTACTTTCAAAAGCACCCCTTTATTTATATAACCATGTGTACACATTCCTCAAGATAGCTCAGAAGCAGGAGATTTTGAGGTCTCACTGAACAGCGTGTCAGTCATTACTCAGCGTGGAGATGCATTTGCAGCAGTGGCTGTAGCTCACACGAGCAGGAGGACTGCATGTCATGGGCCTCGTCTAAATGGTGTAGCTAAAAATCACCAAATCACCTCCTCCTGGCTCAGCTGGAGGCAGTGCTCCTCTCTGCCTGGCTCAGATCGCTGCTTATGTTTTCAGTTACAGCTGGCTGAAAGTGTTTTTGGTTTTTTTTTTTGGTGTGTTTTTTTTTTAATTGGAAAATAGGGTTTCAACAGCAATTACATTTGTCAGATGGAAATGTAGAGGTGGAGCTCCTCAAAAGAAGAGCCTTTATCTGAAGCAATTTCCAAACAAAATCTTTGAGTTCTGTTTTGGAAATTTCATAAGAGTTTCTGGATCAGCTTCTGGGTTTTACCCTGTGTGTCTGTTTATACAAAGAGGCATTTCAACCCTGAGTGTGTAAAGGGCATGACCATAGGCCTCCAATTAAAAACAAAAGGGAAAGATCTCTGAACCAAAACCTGTGTGATTTGGAGCACTTCTGGCAGCTGAGGAACCTGGAGAGAAATTGAACGATATTAACAGTTTATCTCCTTAAACATGAGCTCAGGGCCACCTTGCAGTTTGGAAAGGGGCAAGTTTGGATGCACATTTTGCTGGATAGTCTCTAAAAATCCCAAAGGCATAATCCTAAAAATTTCTTTCCAGTGGAAGCAGTGGTGGCTCCAGAGCTTGTCACACCCTTTGGCAGCAGAGTGCAGAGGCCCAGCACTGAGCAGACCACCCCATTTCCTGGAAGCCATTTACTGCTGCAAGTCACAGGAGACATAAAACTCTTTCTAGAGTGCCTGGAAAAATGTAGACCTAGCCCTATTTTTTGTCATCCTTAAGTTGAGTTTGGTGAGAATTTGCTTAGCTAAACTGGCAAAACTGCAACATATTTTTGCTTCCAGGAAAAAAGTTCAGGGGAAAAAGAGGATCATAGGTTTACAAAAAAGTGGATTAGAAATGCAAATCTATATTTTCACCAGGGTAAATACATGCAAAATGTAACCTGATACTTTATTACTTTTCCATTTTTTTTCAAGCTGGTTAATATTTTCTGTTCAAAAGTCGTTTCAAGCAAGTGAAGATTCATTAAGACATTTTAGTGGCAGTTTAAAAGTACTTTATGAATTAAATTGGTATTTATTATTAATCACGTGTTGATGAACTGGGAATTCAAGAGGTCAAATACAGTTGGCATTTAATAGCTGTTTCTCACAAAAAAGATCATCTTTTAAGCAGACTCAGTTTGTAGTGAAAATTAATTTTCGGGTTGAGCTGTTATCAGTTTGGGAACGTTTGACTCCTACAAGCTGAGGAGGGAATGTGGAGGGAACACTGACAACCAGCCGAAATTCTTTATTGCCTTCCTATGTGATGTACATTTGCTCTCCCCAGGATAACCACTGTCATGCTTGTCAGCAGTACATAAAACAAAACAACCCTTTTTATACCCTTCTTTATGGGACTAGAGCCCCACCAGTTTCTACTGTCTCAGGATCCAACAGAGTGCTTGTAGCCTTAACCATGGATGTGTTTGGCATTTCTGTGCTCCATGTCTTCAGAGAATCTTAAAACATTTTATGTGTGCTCATGAGTCAGTGGACTCCATAGTATTCCCAGGAAGTAAAATAAATAAAAATAAATAAACCCCCTGATTTGGAGAAGCATGTGTCAGAGGACCGTGTCAGTTATGTTCATTAAAACAGGCAGCACAAATTCTGAAATCCAGAGTGAGCAATGTACAGCTCCTGCTCTCCAGCCTCCCTCCTGTGTGAGCTGTTAGTCTTCACAAATGCTGATGAGGCTTACTTGCCTGTCCTCTGCACTAAATTACCTTTATTGGCTGTAGGATACCAGAGTGGATTTCCTCATTTAATTGTGGGTTTACATCTTTCAGAACAGGTTACTTTTCTTCATGTCTTGGCTCTCTCTCCTTATCTCCCTCTCAGAGCAGTTTCTGAGCTAATGCTTCAATAAATTCACATTTTGGTAGACCAAAGTCCTTCTAAAGGAAAAGATGCAAGTAGAGATAAAATGCTGAAAGCAAACATCTCAAAGATAACAGAGAAACACAAAGAAATAGATGACTTCTCTTGTAGTGACATTTCTTAAAAGGCTTCAAAAGTTTCTGGAACCTTTACTTCTCACCAAATTCATTCCATCTGTGTGCTTGTAAACATTTATTTTTAGAGTAATGTCTAAAGTCACAGGTGCTTCAGGTTGTTAGAGAGGATATTTTTACAAGTGCAGATGGAAGCCTGGAACTAACCCTGTATTTCAGGTTAGCCAAACTCTCGGCTCTCTAGGCGCAGAGCAAAAATAAGGATAGCTCTGTGCTGCACCAAGTGGTGTAGGAGGGGCATCCATGACTTTGGCTTCCAGACAGTGCGGTGAACGAGTTTTACTGACACGCACACATCGAGGTTTTGGGCTTGTAGGCCTTTCCAGAAAGCAGAATTAGGGGTGAAGGTGGGAGTGTGAAGGTGAAGGCCTGGCCTTGCTGTGGCCATGGATCTGTGCGGCGCTGCTCGTCTGTGCCAGAGTGCGTTGGGCTCATGCGGAGCATTCACTCTGAGCCGCAGGTGTTCTGCACTGTACAAAGCTTCACAGATCAATCGCAAATGTTTCTGTTACTATAAAGAGGATTAAAAGGATATTTAAATATGGTGTGTCCGCTCAACTGCTGGTGAGATTGCCAGCATTTAGCAAAGGAGGGGGAGGCCAGGGCAGTGGGGTGGAGCGGGGGCTCCGAGGAAGCCACAGAGTACCTTTTAGGGGGATTTTATGATCCAAGTGTGGATCTGTAGCACTTTCAACTGGAACTCATTAAGAATTCATGGAGCAGAAAATGCGAGACATTCTGGAAATGAGGGCTTTGAAAGGCCAAATGTGAGCTGCAAATAAAATACAGTGGGTATTCAATTTTGGCTATTAGCTATCTCAGAATATTTTCTCAGATCAGCAGATCAGGCTTTCAACTAAAAACAAAAGGAGAAATAGAAGGAGTTCTACCAACTCCTAATGCAGAGAGGAGATAAAAAGCTTAATCAGATATTGTATGTCTCAAAAACATGAGAGCTTATTGATTAGAAGCACTGAACAGCACCATTCATTCTGGCTCTGATTGAGCAATGCACCAAAGCATGTGTTTATCTTTAGGCATATTTTGAAATCCCATTGACTTCAATCACCATTGACCCCTGTTACTGAAATGGGACCCTTGGGAAGACACAGCTTTCCTAAATATTATGTGTATAAACAAGAGAATGAGGAACACCCACACTTGAGAAAGCCAGCAGCTTAAGCAGAGTGTACCAGAATCACTAATAAGTTACCTTCTAACTTTATCTGCTACAAATAGGCAGTGCTGGCGCTGTCAGTCATTCATCACTGTATTTTATGGAGGCCAAGACCTTTCCAAGAGAACATTTTATCTGCTGCTATATTCATTTGAGACCCTCTTTAGAGAAAGGCCTCATTCCCTTCATTCCTCATTGCTGCCTTAGGATGCAGACACCAAGTCATTTCACCAAGTTTGGAGCTATCAGTGTAAGTAAAACGTTGTTTTGGACTAGCTTTATTGTGAGGCCCCTCCAGGAACAAAAGTGCAGCTGGTGTTGTCAGCAGCTGAATGCCAGATGAAGTAACATCTCCTGGTTTGCAGCCTTGTTCTTTCCTTTTGCAGGTGCAGTTTTTTGCTGGTGTTTAAATGGAGCCACCATATTTACCCTAGCTGTGGAAATTTTCCTTTGGAAAATTGGAATTTTCTGCCAGAAGTGATTTGAGCATAATGGTCTTTTCTCCTTTGTCTTCTGTGTTGAATTTGGTGAATATTGGTGTTACTCAAATTTCTGCTCAGAGCTCTTCAAGGATAGCAGTCCAATCAATTATTTCAGCAGTACAATAATAAAAAATAAGTGTTTGCTAGCAACCTATTGATTAAAAGTTGGGATCAAATAGTGAGGGACAATTGCAGCAGATCTAGAAAAAGCAAAGCCTTTCTGTGCACCAGGTCAGTCAGTGCACAATACAATTTAGTCTGAAGAAATCCAGAGTATTAAATCTGGGAATAATAAATCAAAAAAGAGGAATAAAGTCTCTCCTGCTTATGGGAACACCTGTTAAATGTAAAGTAAAGTTAAACAAGCAACTCTCAGAGGAACTGATTATTGCCCATAATTTTCGATGGTGGTTTTTCCACTTAAAACGAATACTTAGCAGAATGCAAGAACAGGTTAAAAATTTCACTTACAATTTTAATGCAAACATTGGTCTCTCTTGTCAGTCTCCTCAGTTTCTGCAAAGGGTGAGGGTTATTAAACATACAAAAAATCTTGAAAAACTCTGAGGACTGGCCAGATACAATGGAAACTAGGTGGTGTTTTTACTGAGATCTCACCAGTGCTTGGGTAGGTCAAAAACTCAACACTGTTTTAACGGAAAAATAGCTCCTGAAAAGAAGAACATGGGCAGCTGATGCCTCAGTGAGCTAATGCCTCCTTGAAACATTTTGAAATTTGATTCTTATGTGCAAAATATTCTGAAGTTCTTAGAAGCATATGAAAAATGTTAGAATTCAAGTCTTAAAAGTCGTGGTTTGAGTATAAATATACAGTGCACACCAAATATGAAAATTGCTTTCCAGTTCAGGTGATTTAGCATATATTTATTGACACATTTGGAGAGTGCCTAATTTTGGCTTGTCTAGAAGAAATTTGGTCTTAAGTTTAAGAGGTTTCACGTTTGGGTGTCTGCTATTATCAAAATTTTATGACCGCTGCAATTGTTAGAAAAAGTTCACTTACATCAATTTTGCAGTGATTAGCTTGTTTTAACTAAATGTTAGTATTTTAGTTTGTTGGGAGATTACGACTGCACTGGGTGAGAAAAATTTATAGCTCAAGACTTTAAGCCTATAAAGTCATTGAAAAATATGTGTCAGGGGTAGAGTTTTTAACAATAACTGGAAATTCCTTTCCAATTCACAGAAATTGAAGAAGGTGCCTGGAGATGTTACATTTATACACTGAAAAAGACCATATTAAAATGATTATTGCCTGATTTCTGGGGAATGCTTTGCCTCTGGTAACTACACTCATCTCTGATAAATACCCATAATGGGCCTTCTGTAAATCTGTCCTAAATAAGACACCATTTTCTCTCTCATTTTAGCATTTAGTTCTTTCCCCAACACAGAATCTGCTTATATCTTGGAAAACGTGAACTGATAAATTTCTGAATTAACACTACTGCGCTTTCAATATTTCAACTTTGTATTTTATCTTGCTCTTTTAATAGAATTTCCCATCTCACATGAACTTCTTTCATTGGCTTAACATTACATCACAACATTCAGACATTCTCTTTATCTGCAGGATGTTGTGTTCATCAACTCATACCTGCCTATATCTTTTGTTTCCCACTTGCATGTTCTGCTCTGAATTCTTCCAGATAGAATAATCTCATTCTTTATACCCTTTTCTGCATCTTGGATTTACTCCTTCTTTATGCCGTCTCTTACTCTTGGGTTGCTCACTGGTAATGCCATCAAGTTTGGGGTAGCTCAGCTGAAATCCTTTGTCTCTTAGCAAACTCTTTTGGCCATGAGACATATCTTATCAAATGGCTCACAAATCACAGACTAAATTTCCTTTACCTCTCAATTCTTGGCAGAAGAAAAAAATTTAATGACAAGAATTTTAATTAAAGCATAAATGTATCTGTATTTTTGCTATGGATGGTTATTTAACATGCTGTATTTTAACACACTGCCTGCATAATATAAGCACTTATTTTGTCACACTTGCTGAATCTGGACATTTTAAGAAACACTACAAGGCTTCACAAAGTAAAATGTTCTGCCTTCATGGGTGATAAATATTCACTTTTTTGTGTCCTGAATACTTCAGTTCTTGGTGAAAAAGTTTTAGCCTCACTAAAACCAAAAGAGTTGAACCTCACTTTGGATCAGCCTGGATGGAAACAACTGTGCTAATTTCACATGGCCTTCCCACACCTGGCAGAGTCCACAGAATGCTCAGCAACCTCTCCTCTGAGGCTGGGGAGCTGGCTGAGCAAACATGGCAGAGTTATGTCCTTTCTGACAGGTGAGTCAGAAGCATAACCAGCAGTGACAGCAGTGAGGTGTCTGTATATTCTTCCTTCTGCTGGGTTTTGAAAGAAAATTAGGATGATGTGAAAGCATTAATACCGCCTTGTGTTTTCCAAATAGACCAGAAACAGCTGGTGCGGTGTTGTTGGAAAAGTTGCTAAGGTTGTTAAAAGGTTTTGGACGAGCAGGGTGCTGTGCGTTGTGCTCTTCTTTATCATTCAGAGGCATTTCTTACTTTCTTGGTGAATGAGGGTGTCTCTCATACCAACTGCTCACTGGAAGATTGCTGTGAAAGAAATAGAACAAAGGCAAAAGGAACTTGCAGGTTCTTCAAACCAATGCTGATGCGCAGAATTCAAAAGAATTGTCAGAGAAGACACAGTTCTGGCTCTGCACTTTAGCTCATGTCTGAAGACCAAGTGTTATGAAGGAGAGCGGGATGTATTGTGGAGTCAGATGCTGACATATTTGGTGCCATGTAGGGATTCTTTACTTTTCTGAGTAGAGCTTCCTTCTACTCCGTTTACACATCCAGAAAGTGGCCTAAGTGTTGAACGCCAAGCCAGTATTTTGTTCGTTTTTTAGAGAAGATTTAGCAAGGTAGGAGTCCTTGCAGCACCAAATTGTTAAGTAGCAGACTCAGATTTTCTTCCTGATCTTGACCCCTTGCCTGAGAGTGCACACATTCAAGAATACACATGACAAGCTGGGAGCTTTGCTATGATACTCCCAAAAAGTCTGGCATCCCATTGCTCGGATACACACTGAACAAGCTCTGACAGTGCACAAGGGGGACCATCCATGGCTTTTCTGCTCTCCCACCACAAAGCCTGCCTTTTCCCTCTTGATTTGAGGTGCTGTCCTAAGGAATGCAGCTAGCCCTTTCCCTCTTTTTTCAGACTGGTGCAGGAGCAGCAATCACAGGGTGAGCTGTGGGGTGCCACGCTGGGACACTGGATACTGCTGGGGCCCCTTCCCTGTCACCAGGAAAACATGTTTTCAAGTTCTTTCTTGAATGCAATCAGTGCCCTTAGCAACTGGCTGCCTTAAAATGTATTTATTGCAGCTCCAGAGAAAACAGTAGTTTGCTTTTATATATGGACACCATAGTGACATAACAGTAAACTTACAGCAATTCTCTGTGTTGCTGCCATTTACAGTGGTTGCCTCAGGAACTGCAAATAAAGTCACATGTTTTATTTGAGCATTTGAAAAGGGTCACTGTCAAGTAACTTAGACCAAAAATGCAAGCTTTGGTAGGAAAGGATAGAAAGTCTACAAAAGGCTTCATTAATAGGAGTGTTTTTTAGATTTTAAAAAGGCAAGGGTAAGTTAGAGCTCTTTAAAAATAATTTTGCTCTGTTCCCCTGCAGCATTGCAGTCCATCACCAAGGGTGTTGTGTTAGTGAGACCACCAGCAAGGGAAGGAGAAGCAAAGCTGATTATGCTTTTTCAGCTTTTTGGTTGTACAAAAATGTCAACAGCATTGCTGTACAAAAGTGAGTCTGATTTGCTTAATGCTATAATTTTTCAAACTTTGAATGTCATCCACTCAAAGCAAAAAAAAAAAAAAAAGAAAAGACCACAGAGTTCAGAATTTAACCAAAAATTTTTTCCCCCTGCTTTCACAAATATGGTGAATTTGCAGCATTTTTTCACATTTGAATACTTCAGTGATTTGATTAAAAAAGAAAAACCTATGAACTACAGTGAAGAACATTTAGTATTTCCATAATACAGCCATTATCCATCTGACTTCAGGATACACTCCAGATCACATTCCATTTGGTTTGCTAGTTCTAAATCCAGAGCAAGTGTCCTAAATATCAAGTGTGTGGGTGTTATTATGATGTGAAAGCAGACCCAGTCCACCAGATTTTAGGGAAGTTTTTAGTTACATTATAATCCTTGTTAGTGGACTTGCACTTTCACCATTTCCTGCCAAACAGTTGTATTAGGTCCAAAGATTTAAATGGAGCAGTCTGAGGGAACAAGGTCTTAGCAACTCCCTCAAAGTACGATCCTAAAAGAAGAGTTTTGATATTTTGAAGAAATTTATCTGTGTTCTAGACTGGATCCATTCTACAGCAGAAGATTTGCATTTGAAAAATCCAAGCTGAAGAATTAATGGTTTGTAATCTTTATGTACACAGGTATATAAAGTGTTGGTGAACACTACACTATGCTATATGGCTGCATTAAAAATAGTAATTACCAAGCAGCAGATTCAACATATTCCAAGGAAAAAAGAGCTTCTGCTGTTCTTTTGCAGGCACAGTTTTTATACTGTATAATTTAATGTAGTTCTAAATGAAGAAAAATCTATCCACTGCAGAGATAGAAGCTACCTTTACATTCTATAGTATGAGTTTAAAGATCCTATTGCTTTATAATATCCTTAGCATATCATCAAATTGACTGTGAAAAGATGAATAAGAGATTAATTGGCCACCCACTTCTTCAAAACTCACATTGCTGATTATTAAGCATGTGAACCTAAAAACCAGCAAGGTTTAATAACCTTATTGGTGTAAACTGTCCCGTAATTATCTGATCTAGCCACACAGTCTCTTTTGCAAGGACTAGATACTTGAGTTTCCTTTCTGTTCCAAGAGGGAAAGATAGGAGTTTCAGACCACCCATTGAGCTGTCTCCCTGTGATGTTTAGGGCTGTTTCTGCATTTGATGATAAAACCATAAGGTATTTGTGTTCCACTGTGAGGACATGTGGCACTATTTTTGAAAACGCTTGCATAACTTTGACCACTGAAATATACAGAGTTAAAAATAGGCCAGCATTCCAGAAATGCCTTATTCCTCCACATCCACAATGGTTTTATCATGCAAAATTCAGAGAAATTCTGGCAAGGAAATTAATCTCTTGATTTCTTTTAAATATAGAAGGAATAAGGATTGGTTGGGAGGCAGGAGATATTCGGCAATGCAGAATGAGATCAACAGATATTGCACTTCCTTACACAGCTATAATATTTTAAATATTCATCACACAGAGTAAACATAAAATCCAGGGAGAGTCACCTATCAGAAAATTCCCAGGAGATCAAGAGAAATACAAAAATATCAATGGATGAAATATAAAACCAGAAGGTGATCAAATTATTACAGATACTCCAATTGATGAGTTTGTTAGGAGCCACTGAAAGTTTTAGGAGACCTGCTTGAGCTTTGTTTACTTCAGGGCTTTTTATTATCTCCATGGGAAAAAGACAGATTTAAAAAAGGATGTTGCAGAAAAGAGTCAAAAAGCTTCAGCTGTCCTTTCAACACTTGTATTATTTTTAATAAAGGATTAAGGGAGGAAGACGGGGGGCAGTTTAGCAACAAAAAAAAAGTAAATTAGTAAATGATAGTTTGTTTGTTTTTTTTTAAATAGAACTGGTTTTGAAGTTGTTCTTTCCTTTTCCCCTCTTCATTCATTATAAAAATTGTTGCTTCTCTTCATTTCAAGTTTGCATGTGCTGCATTTTGTTGTGAAAGATGCACAGCCTTTTTCTGGTCTTGATTCTGAAGGTTCCAGAGTTAATACTCAGCTTCCTAGCAGTGAACGCCTCTGGAGGTATCCTAACTGGCAGTATTTCTACTGCAAGTAATGTCATGGTGTGCCAGTTGTGCATCCCTTTCATTCCTTCCTACTTCTGTGTATCTTTTGTGATGATGAGACCAAAATCTCCCCTGCACAAAGCACAGGGCCAAGGTTCAGGCTTGACTACCAAACAACTGGAACTCTGGGGAACTCTATGTCATTTCCACTCCTATATCCACAGAAACATAAAATCATACAATGGCTTGCGTTGGGAAGGACCTTAAAGATTACTTCATTCCAACCCCTATTCCTAAAGAAAGAGATCTTTATGAACACCATACAAGTCCCAGTCAAGGAGCTGTTGTGATAAGCACTGCATAAAGAATTTAAAAGCCAAGAATGCTGCCTAAAGAACTCATATGAAATATATCTGTTAGGATGTGATTCAGAAAACCTTTCGGTTTTGAAATTCAGGTAGGAACTGAGCATAGCAAAAAAATCGAAGGAAAAAATGTGGACCAAAATCACTGGTATGTCAAATAATGAGCAAGAATGATGTCTAGAAATCTTGCACCCTTTCTTCAAAGACGATGAGGTTGTGGTTTCAGGATCTAGATGGAGTGATAGGACTGTGCGTGTGTTTGGAGTAGACTAAGGAAAGGAGGTCAAATCAGGCATTTATGGGCATGAAGAAAGATGGAAACAAAACTTCTGTGTGTAGAAGATTGAATAGGATGGAGATAAACACTGTGGGAGTTTACAAACAATTATAAGAAGTTTATTTTTGATACAGTAATGGGGAAATAATTAATACAAGAATGCAAAGAGAAGAGTGCAATCAGACTGCTGAGTCATGAATCTGATTCTATTGTCAGTGTTTTGAGGGGATGGAAGGGGCATGCAGCAATATGACAATATTTATATACCCCAAAAGATAAACGTTGTATTACGAATAAAACCAGAAGAATTTACAACTTTCTGCTTTCTGGGCAGAAAGAAAAAAATGAATATTTGGTACAGAAACAGAAGCGGCAAGAGAGGGAGGTGGCGTACTGTGGAGGCATCTGGTTTTCTGGCTCTAGCACCTCATTGAAAATGCTGATTGTAGTCTCTTCACAACCAAAGAGTCCTTTGCTCTCTGTAGGGATATTTGATTGGATCCCCTAGGAAAAAAAAAGAAAAAAAAAAAAAAAAAAACAAAAAAAAAAAAAAAAAAAAAAAAAAAAAAAAAAAAAAAAAAAAAAAAAAAGCCCTAAATATTGTTTTGTAGAACGAAGAAAGTAATTCAGACCATTATGCTAAGCCAGTCCGACAAGGTATCATTATTTCTTTTTTTCTTATTACATTTTTTTTTTAAAACATTGTACACCCTTTTAAAGAATACATCCAGCAAAATGGGGGTGAATAATTCTGGTTGTTCTGCTTTTGTCTGCTCCTCAGTTCAGCAGAAAAAAGGTCTATCACAAAAATGTTTCATTGTGTAATAAATTCTACTTGACCACTTTTATCTCTTTATGTCACGCATAGAACAGTAACAAATACTAAAAGGAAAATATGGCTTCCAGTAATACAGGTGTATGAGGAAATATAAAAAGAATTCTCCCACAATTTGCTTTAGAAAAGAGGTGAGTGTGATCTTTCAAACTATTTGCTGGAACCACGTTGGTGATGTAGTGTTAACGTATATAAATATCTGTACTGCATGATTACACATATATGGAACAAATACAGTGTGTAATTGTGCTAAGAAAGCTTAGGGATTTTTAATTCAGATTTTTAAGCTATGGAGAATATTGGTTAATGGAAATAAAAACCTTTATTGGAAAGCAATCACTATTGTTATTCTTTTACTGTTCTCAAGAATGGGAACCTGAAAACTCCAGAAAATGTCAATGAGCTGATTCTTTAAAAAAGAAAAAAGGCAGAAAGGCATTATACCAAGAGAAAGATTGTCAGAACAATCCCAGAGTTTGCAGGAGGTATTAGAGTTGTGCACTCAGATTGTCACAAAACAAGATCCCCTAAATTCACAGATAAAAGTTTACTCGATAAATGCTTTGGAATTTTCTTTAAACTGAAAAACTACCAGCTGCCCAGGTGTGAAAGAGAAAGAGAAACCAAAGTAGAGGACCTGATTCTAGGAAGGAGTCTTTGAGAGATTCTCTGAAAGAAAATTAACAAGAGGACAACTGAACATGAGATTCATATTGGATATATTTTATATCTGTATTTTATTAATTGTGTGTGTTTATTTTATTTAAAAAACTTTGCTTCATAAGCATAAAGCTTCCTTTTGTTTTGAGTGTGTCTCATGCTTATTCAGGTAACAACAAATGTAGGCAACTGATTTTTATGGAAACGATGAATTCCTATAAACCAATACAACAGACAAGTCTTGAGGAACATCTGCAATGGCTTAAACAACCCAGGAGTAGGTGTGTTTTATTCAAGCTCTGTGGGGAGTGAAGATTTCCCAGGTGGACATAGTTCAATGCTTCACTGGGAAGGAGCTGAGAAGGAACATGTGACTTTAGGAAATATTAATACAGAACGTTTCTGGTGCTTCATGATTTCTGCATGAAGAAAGAAAGAAAAAGAAAAGTTAAAAAAACTTCAAGTAGAAGTTGTAGTGTAGGGCAAGATTATATTGCAAAAGACATCACAATCCTACATCATTACTGAAGTCCCTAAAAGAGGCCTATATGGAAGGGACTGTTCACAAGGACACATCACACTAGGACAAGGGGTAATGGCTTTCAACTAAAAGTGGGTTAGTTCAGATTGGAAGTTTTTTACTCAACTCTCTAGAAGCAAAGGCAGTGAGGAGCTGTAGTATCTCAAATAAAACAACAGACATTAATTGATTAGATCATTGAATTAACTAGTTCAGGGCTTGATTATTAGTACTGATGAATATTCTCAGGTTTGCAGCTCTTACAATATATGCATGTGAGCAAGCAGAGGTGGCACTCAGGGATTTAAACAATAAACCTGGAGGTCGTACTTAGGCTTGTTGAGTGACTCCAAACACAGTTCTCGTTACTGTAGGTTCAGGGTATTTCTGACAAAGGCATCCTGCACTTCCTTGCCTCAGATCCCGCTTTCAGTTTTTGTTCCCACACATCATGTTCTAAGAAAAGTTAAAAGAATAAATGGGGAGGCAAAATAAAAAGGAATGGACAAAACCACAAAACTGGAAAATCTGTGTAAAAACTCCATGTACTAATTTTGGATGCACTAATTAGCTATTCTCAATGAGAAATCCTCGTAAAAGGGTGGGGTGAGGGTGTTGGAGAAGGCAATGATTTCCAGAAAATGGGCAAAGAAACCCAGACCCTAAAAGTAAAGTGAGGTCATTGAATTACAAGCTGTTGAAGAAAGGAACCACCATGGTAAACCCAGATTTCAGCAGATGGTCTTGGAACACAACACAGGCAATTAGCACTCTCTGCTGCTCTTGTACCACACCAGACAAGAAGAGATAAAATATTCAGCTGGAAAACAGAACTGCTGTGCGACATCTTAGTAGAGATAAATTAAAGCCTACTACTTTTGTTACCTAAGAGGAAGCACCTCATTAAAGAAAAAGGAAATATTAAAAAGTTCCATATGTTTAACCTCCACAGATAAAAAGATGATTAGAGTAACTTTTAGTTAGATCTCCAGCAATGTCCAAATACACAAATGAGAAAGCAAACCTAGGGAGCAATATTCATGAGATAGAGGAATCAGCAAAGGGTCTCTATGAGGACTCCTAAAAAAATATGCTTTTTTCCCTCTATCACATCCTGGAATTTGGAAATGTCTCAGCAACAAACGTTCTGCCTAAATGCCAGCCACCAAACAGAAATGAACCCTTAGAAAGTTGAAATGGGAAAAAAATTAAGGTGACAGATTACAGGAGGCTTAGAAGCCTTTAATTTTCTTTATTCGGGTTTTTTTTTTTGCTTTTGCTTTCAAGGCTTTGATTCACATTCAGAATAACAGTACCAGACACATCACTTTTTCAATACAATTTTTTTTTGTTTCAGGGTAAACTCTTCCATCTGTCTGTGGTGACTGTCCAGGGGTATTTAAAATTATTTTCCACATGATAATGACTGGCCAACTTTCCAATGTTCTCAGTGCAAGGAAATGTCATTTAATTGTTGCACAAAATGGCTTCTGCTGTGGACCTCCCAGTCATGGCACTGTTGACACCTCACATTTTTTGTAAAGCCCTTCAACTAACATCTCAACAGACCAAAGATACTGGGTATGAAATAAGATTCTGTTATATCCTATATGGCCCAAAGTATAACAGTTGTCACGCAATAATTGCATTCCTTTACAAATCTATGCCTGACCATAGTGGGGATAATTTGTAGAGAAGACCAAGAGGCACCAGCAAAAGGACTATGCTGCAAGAGGAAATAATTTCATTTGGTTTAGCCGTCTGCATGCAGTCCAATGTCAAGGCTATGGAAAAATCAGAGAGTACTGTGGAAAATAAAAGATACCCTCCCTCAGGAAGTAAGTGAATCCTTTTCTGAGGCATTATCTACTATGAGAAACCTGAAAGCCACTCCCACAAGGCTGATGATTTCAGAGTGTGAGGGCTGTCATGAAAATTGTCACAGCCTTTGCCTGAGAGGGTAGGGAAAGGTACACCACAGCAAGCTGCAGCCCAGAAAAGCTTCTGCAGAGAGGCTGAATATCTCACCTACTGTGGCTGAAACCATTACCCCAATGTTTGGGCTCAGAGGGATGGCACAGAGGAAATTTATTCTACCTCTTTCCCAGAATGAATTTCTTGGCTGGACAGGTTCATCTTGCAGAATATAGCAGCTCTTGAATCATATTACCTTTCATCAGAATGAAAGGTTTTTACAGAAGTTCCTTCGTACATGTCATAAACTTTCATATATTTTCATCTTTGTATTACCTGGGCTACATCCAATATCTCTGTCACCTTCAGACAGCTCTTTCTTTTAATTCACATTTCCATCGACATTTCTGGCGGACCTACAGTGAAATATTCCGTAGCTTTCATGAATGTGAGGAATGTGGTGGTGAACCACAGGATTCCCCCACCTACAGCTCCCGCTTTCAGCTGCCAGCTGGTTTGTCAGATTTTAATTAACGGGAAAGTTGCTAAGAGTTATTCATGCTGGTCGCCTCTGTTCCTCTCTGGAGAATTCCTAAGCAGCATTCAGAGCATTGAGCCTGCACTTTTCTCCTTTTTAATTCTCTTCACAGCAGCCAGTGAAAAATGCAAAAAGTGATGAGTTTCTGCACCCAGAGCTCAGTTAATAGAAAATGATGTCCAACAGTTATGGATGTGGCACGTTGGGCCTCCCTTCCTTCCACTTCCCCCTCCTGTTTCCTACACAAAATGAATGGAGAGGACTTCTAAAAGATTATATCTGCTCAACTGTAGATATATTATTAAATGTTTTATTTTTTACAATATCAAGAATATAGTTGAGATGAAAACACCAAAGGTCTGCCTGCACTGGAAAAGCCAATATGGGCATGGACAAGTGAAGTTATCACTGGAGTGCAGGGAGGACTTCTGAAAGCATTGTCTCTAGCAAGGTCACAGCAGCTCATGATGAGAGTTTATTTCTCCTCCCTCTGGGCAACCCCTAAAATACACACCTTTTTTTTTTCTGCCTGTCACTTCCTGGAATTCAGAATTATTTGGGCAACAAACATTCTGTCTAAACTCCACCAAATATCTGGTATCATATCAGAAAGTCTGAAGAACACAGGAGTACAAGAAAGTGAAAATTCATCTCAAAATATCAGCACCCTGTGTATATCCTCAGCTGTAGCCCAGCCCTGACAGCTGACTGAGAACTGATCTTATGGTACTGCTAAATGGGAAGGTTGTACTTCTCACTAATGGCTACTGATCTTTGAAAATTATTAAGAGGCAGCACTGTGCAGCAGTCATTCTAAGTGATCCAGCAGAGACTCAGAGAGCATTTCTGCACTCAGTCTTAAAAGGCAATAGCAAATGGTAAACATTTGGTTACAACGGACAACAATTTAATAGACATAGATTTTGATAAGCTGCAGATAAAATCTGGGTACTGTGAAACCCCAAGGAACATTCTCTGAGTGTAAGTTTCCATTATAAACCCTGTTTTGATGCCCTCAACCAACCCTTCATTCTACACTTCAGCAAAGAGCTCCTTCTTGTGTAATGTTTCTGCTATGTGGAATCCAGCCAGAGAAAATCTGGAAAGAAGGGAGGGAGAAGAAAGAAGCTGGAGGTTATTCTCACAGGTATATTTAAAAGAAAGGACTTTGTAAAGTGTGATATCTTTTTTGACACATTATCTGTCTTTTCTGAGGCAGTTTTTACTGTGTCTGTGATTTGCACTTCACTTTATTTTTAATTTCTCCTGGTAATTTTTATTTATTAAGAACTGGAGTGGGCAACATAGCATTGGTTCAACTTTTGCAAATGACTTCATGGCCCCCACTGCCTGGGTGCCTCCATAGAGCTGATGGTCTAAACATTTCTAGTCCTGTGAGACAGTAATGATCCTCTCCCTTCCAGACAAAAAGTGCGTCTATGTGGATGGAACATGTTATATATATTGAAAGAAAATGAAGCTTCTTAGTGATTCTCCGTTTCCTCCATTGTGTACTAAATGGAGGGATTAAATTCCCTTCCCTCATTACTAAGATCCATTTCCTCCACAAGCACTCTGAGCCGACACTGAATGTACATGGACAGACATTGCAAAGCTTTGCAGACCTATCCTGCAAAGCCTTTAAGGGTTGATATCATGAATGCTAAACAGTCTGTGAGAACCAACCACAGTTTTATGAAGTCTACAGAAGTTATACTACCCAGTTACACTCACCTCCTCCAGTCTTAACCCATTTGTAAACTGTTTTCCTTTCTTTAATGTTTTGCCCGTGCTTGAAATGATACTGCTGGAAGACTTTGGGTGAGAGCATCTTCAATCCAGCCCTCTCTTACCTATTCATTAGTAAGAAAAATGATAATTTGATTTATAGGTTTAATGTGAAGAGGAGGTGATGGCTATTTCTCATGGCTGGGAAGTGTGGAGCTTATCTTCACAAGCATTATTTGCAGTAACAGCCACATCCTCACATCGCTCTGACCTTCTACAAAGTTTTTGTGGAGAGTCTATTGACAGCAAACTAGCAGAACAATTGTAAGCCTAAAGCAACGGAAAAGAAAAACACAAAATGTGTCATGGGAATAACAGGGTCAGCTCCTGGATAAGATATCCATGTCTGTAAGAAAGAGAAATGGCCTCCAGCTCTGTGGACTCAGAGCTGTAGCCACACACAGTTGCACACTTCCCCACGCAGACACATAATGGCAAAGTTTTCCAGAAGTACATAAGGGGTTTAGGCACACAATTCCCAAAGGAATCCTGACCAGAGAATTCACTCAGATGGCCCTCTCTGGAAATCTGACTGGAGTTCTGCAGTCAGAACCTCCTGGTTAGGTCTGAATTTTTCAATCTATGCAATTGCATGCCTACATTTGTTTAGAGGACAGAAACTGAACAAACTTCAGTCTATGCCTGACAAAATTCATACACACAGGAGGATTTAAAATATTCCAAATAAACTGCTTTTGGCCTGGCTTTACTTTGAGGCTACAAGCTTCCATTCATCAGCAGTCTCTTTTCACTCTTTGTTTCTTCCTTTGGAATGTTTCTGTAAAGCAGCTTATAAACTTTTGGCTTTAAATAAAAAGATGCTAGATTTTTTTGTTGTTGTTTGGATGGTTTTTTTTTAGACCTATTGCAACAGCAACTGCAAGGTCTCTACTTCCACCAGGACTCCCCCTGAGAGTTAAAACCACAGTCAAACAAAAGAGAACAGAGAACAGAGAGGACAGAGAAATCTCCCACAAGCCTCTGAGGAAACCGACTCATCTCTTTATCAGCCTTTGGCTTCTATGTATCCCAAAGATGATTCAGAATGTTCTGTGATTGTCCCATGCAGGAGGTGGTGGTTATAGCGTTACAAAGGCTCTTCTGTCAACTTCACAGCTGCCTGAAAACTGGCTTTATTTCATCAGCTACTTCAGCTTTGAAAAAGGGCTTCTCTTTTATCACTACATTGCATGTGTCCAGCCCATCTGATTCATACTATTCTGACATTCCTTCTGTACATTAATTAAGGTCTTTAGCTTTAAAAAAAAAAAAAAAAAGAAAAGAAAAAGGAAAAGCGAAGAAAGGTTAGCACTATGTATTCAAAATTCCTCGTATGCACCTCAGTTTAGGTACATTTTAATGTTTTAAGTCAAATGGCAGCCACGCAATGTAAGTAGGAGCATACGACTTGCCTTATCAGATCAGACCTTTGGTCCATGAAGTCTTGCATAGTGCATTCTACACCTGAATTGTGAAAGGAAGGTAAAACAAAGTGAAGTATTATCCCTCTTAGCTAAATCTGCAACACTACCCCCCAGGAAAAAATTCCTCCCTTGCACCTGTGGTGATCAGATCACTATAGTCTAATTAAAAAGGGCTTCTCTGCTCAAACCATGCAAAGAAAGAATGTATGAAAATTGATAGAAAAAGGATAAAAAATAGGAACATGCCAAGAAGCTTGGAGGGAATTTCCATTTACCAGACTTGTTCACAGATGGTTGTAGAGTTAAAGGCAACAGCAAAAAGTTTGAGCACTGGAGGTACAACATGAGAAAATGTTCACAGTAACTGCTAGTACAGCATCAGCACAGTAACTTAAAATAAAATGTATGCATGAGGACATGCGTCTCTGACCTTTACTTGTCACATAGTTTCTCTACAGACATTAACACGCTCTCTAAAGACCTGACTGACACAGATGTGGTCACAGATTCTGCTCCCATTTTAATGTCAGTAGATTAATACTTACTACTAGGTAGCAAATTAATCTGGAATGTAGTGGCCTCTTTATGATGTCATCCTAAGTGTTCATTGCATAGCTGTAAGGTCACTGTAAGAACATGTCTTTTGGGGGCCTGGAAGTGTCTACAAAATACAGTTTTCATGGGGAGCATGATCACTTGAGATGTTTACAAATCAGTTCATCTTAGTTCCGCTTCAGTCATCATGCAATCTGGAATTAGTATTCAAAAAACGTAAGCTTTTAGGACTTACATTTGTAAGCTGAGTCCTCCAACATATGCACTAATTACTTGAATAAGAGAATGTCATTCTGTAAAATAATAAATGAAGTCATCTTTTACTTATGAGAACTACCAGCAGGATTTGCACTGCAATGCCCTTATTTGTTAAACTTCTGGAACACAAGACTCTGTACAGAATTGTGTGGTCTCCCTTATCATTGTTGTTTTGCATCCCTTAAGTTCAGAGACATTAGCAGGGTGTGGCTTTTTTTTCCATTAAAGGCTGTTTTGGGTAACAGTAATCCAAGATCTATTTCGTTATGCTAACAGCTAAAGGCCTTGTAACAATAATTTCTCTTTGGCAGCATCACAGTCAATTTCATTGGTGTTGCAGTCATTTTAATTCTCTTTTTCAGGGGTGAGAAAAGATCCAATAATTCTTCTGAGATGATTTCTCCATACTTTTCATCTTTTACTGCAAAAGGGATTGTCAAGGAACTATCCAAGAAAGAAATGTAGATAAGCAATACTACCACCAGAAGGAAAGGGAAGGGAGAGGAAGGGGAGGGAAAGAAAGGCAGAAAATACCTGGAGTTTTTTGTGAAACTCAGACAAAAGCAAGAGCAACTGTAAACTTGCAGAGACAAACTACTATGTAAACCTACAAAATTTCTACTACTTGTATGGATACAGAGGTATTGATTCAGCACTTACAGGATATGCAGATGACTGGTAATAAATTCTAATGTTTGTGTTAATATTAACTAAAATCTAGGTGTCAGGCAATGGTGGACTAAGCCTAACACACACACGTAATGCAGAAGCTAGTGATTATAAAATTGATATATGACCTTTCCCTTATATTCTTCAATTTCTTTTTTACCCCTAGCACGCAGCATATCAAAGCACAGAGCTGAAGGTGAGATTTTCAAGCTATTTTTAAGTACGAACCAGAATCTGTAAGAAATTTGCTGGGGCAACTCTATAAAAAAAGACCTGTTCAAGCCTTTATGTGAAGGAAAGGCTCCTGGAATGGTGCCCAGCTTTGCCTTGCACCTCCTGATATCCTCCTGTCCATGCAGATACCTAATGGACAGCTTCCAGCCTTGCCAGCCAGGCTGCAGGCACATGAGAGAGTGTGCTCCTGCTGCATCTGAGCCTTTTCTTGATGTAAAGAAAGTGGGAGAGGCTGGCAAGCAAGAGAGCTTCCCGGGATGCTTTTAGGAAAAATAAAACTTATGCATTCTGGATTCACAAATCCTTTACTCTTGGAGTTTGTGCTCCTAAATCTTCAAGGTGCTTCTGGAAATATTTCTTTTTAATATGAATGTGTTCATTTTGGAAAACTCACCAAAATGTTAATAAATCCTAAGTCATTATTCTTACACCAAAGTCGACCTTCTCTATTACTGTTAGGAAGGAGAACTGTTGGCATCAGTTGAATTGAAGGGGATTTCCTTTTGTTTTGCAATGTATGTGCAGACAAGCAGGCACCAAGCTACAAGTGAGTAACTTTCCCACTAATCCTCCAAGGCATGTGACAATATGACCCTGAGCTTTTACAACTAAGAGCATTATGGTATGTAAATATTATGAACATATATGGTAAGTGCTGTACTTGCTGAAAAACACAGAAAATGATTCCCGGGAATGCCTAGCTGACCCTAGAGCTACACAGATTATTCTTTTTTTGTCTGCACCATTCATCTGTGTTCAAAACCACAATGATATATATTAGATGCAAGTTCACTGTAGCAAGAATTTTGTCTTGCTGCCTTTATTTCTCAATTAAGATCTGTTTTATTTTGGATATAAATAATAAAAATGAGAAAGCAAAAAATTATTGTGTTGTATCTGCCACTGCATTCTTTCCAAAAAGGGAAATAAATAATCACTTGTTGAACTGAGAACATTTGAACTGGTGGCTGGATACCAGAATGTCACTAATTGTACAGCACACATTAAATGATGACAAAGAGTGTGACTTGTTCTCTACAGTCACGCATCAAAGCAACTGAAGAAAATCTGCTATTATTTCCTTGAAAATGTTGTGGCATCCACTGAAGTCACTAGGATATGGGAAAAAAACAAAAGAGGAAAAAGAACATTGTTTTAAGTCTCTTGATAGAAATTTCACAGCATAATAGAACGCCACCTTTTTATGATTAATATATATCTGGCTAAAAACATACCAATGGCACTGAAACTGTGCAAAACCTGTGTTTATTTACATAGAGGATATAGGACAGAGCAGATGAGGGAAACAATGCAGTGGAGATTTACTGATTTTGCAATGGAGAAGTCCTGAATATACTTTCAATAACAGTCTCAACAGTTGCAAAGGCCATGGACCATCTGCCCATTTGATAAGAGTATGTTCTATGTATGGAGGCACATGACAGCCTTGGAAAGTCTTCATCCTTTAATATGTCTATATATTTAATGAAATTCTTGCTGTTCTCACTGTGTATTTTCTTGATTTGTAATTCAGCTTTCAATACTGATAGAGACTTGGAACCTGCATCCCATAGTAAAGTCCCAAGAGTGCAGATTTATCCATGGAATTATACCAAGGATAAATTAGACCATGGACCTCAGAGGCACTGCTCACAAGGGTATGAACTACAGGCCAAGTTCCATACTATCTGTACTGTAGTTATTTCCTTTTACTTCAGTTTTACTTGATTATATTCCTGCCCTCGGTAAACCTTATGCCTTCTTTTGTTAAAGAATATGTTTGCATATCAAGTACATTTTTCACATCCTTGCTCAACTTCTCCAAAAGGCTCTTAATAAAAAAGGGAACTTGCAGCCTTCCATGTAATATAGCAGGAACCAAAATTCCACTTCATCTTGGGAGAAGGCATTGGTTGAGGGGAGAATATGATGCTATTACTTATTTGTGACTTTGTTTTATAAAAATCTGTGCGGATTTTTTTTTTTTTTTTTTNATTTTTTGGGGTTTTTTTTTTTTTTTTTTTAATAGAGGAAAAAAATACCAGCAGCTATGGAATGAAATGGGACCAAAATGACTGCAGCAAGGAGTTGCTCCTGCCACCATTTACAGGAGAATGCAGAGTTCAGTTTTTAAAACTGGAAATAAACTTGTTTCACACAGACGGGAATTTCAGAGCTGTCGCAGAAAACAAATAATAAACTGAAGTGCTCTATCTCTTGGTCTCAGATTGCTGGCAGTGTTTTGGAGCATTTGAGGATTTGTTAGGATTTGCCCTTGTGAGCAACTATGTCCTTAGGGAGAAGTCCTATAGAAATCAGAAGGGGTTTCCTTAAAAGGTATTATTCAAATCCCATTGATGGCAAGGGAAAAAAATTCCTATGGACTCTGTAGGCTGAGTTCAGGCCCATGAAGCAGTCAGTTCAGTGGCAACTAATTTTTCACCTCTGACAGAATATTAGAATTGCTCAATTGATTAAAATAATGTGCAAGTACTTCTGCAAAATTATTTCAGGGTATATTTCACTGTTTGTTGTTCTTAAGCTCATGTCATCTGTTGTTCACGGATATTCAGGCTAACTTACAGTTTAGTCATGAAAATGTTTGAAAATACCAGAAGTTCAAGAGTTTTTGGATGAATGATCAATCATCTGGAAATTCATCACAGAAGTCCATTATACAGTAGCTGTCATCATTGCAGTCTTTTGTTTAAAGAGTATCAGCCACTCAACTGGAAGCATGAACTGCATCCAAGATTTGTGTTAAAGCTAAGGTTATAAATCACCTTCTACAGAAAAGAAATATTTCTGGGCACCAGATAATCAGTTACATAGATTTTAAAAGCCCTGGAGGCTAACATTTGAGTGTCAGTTCTATTTTTTTTCATTAAGCCATTAATATATACACATGTATATACAGCTATAAAAATTATACAGAAAATTAAGTATTACTATAACAAGATGGCAAGAGCTAAAATGAACGCCTACCCTCAGCACACCAAATTTCATCCAAATGCAGCTGACACAGACAAGATGTTTGTACCTAGAAGTGTATCAATTTTTGATCCAGCTGTCTGAGAAGCCAAGCTGGTTGTGGCTCTCTGAAGTTAGGACCATACTCATCTACAGTCAGATGCAGGATACTAAAGCTCCAGCAGGAGCAGCAGCATGGAACTGCTGCCTGTCAACAAATTGATACAAATGGCAGGAAAAGTAGATTTTGTTAATATAATGACCAGGCACTGTGACTAATGAAGGGCAGACACTACTTGTTCTGCTCTCCCAGAAGTTGATTTCCATAGTTCTCAGCTCATGTGGGTACACAGAACAGCTGTGAGCCGTAGTATCTTCAGTGGTCACATCCAAATCCAGCACAGCTCACCATGAATCAGAAACCTTAGCCTGCATACTGGCTTTATGAGATGTAAGCAGTTTTAAAATGCAGAATTCATGCCAGATAAACTCATCCTGAATGACCATGGAAGAAGCAGAAACAGTAGGGCATAAAAAGGATATTAGGTTAAGATGGGTTTTGGTCTGGTAGTTTTATAACTGTACTTGGTGAAACTAAAGTGAAGTTAAACTGTATTCTTCACTCAGAGATCAGGAGGGAGTTCCACCTTTAGCTCACTCCCTTCTTCAGAGCTGCAAAATAGGGTGGGTTCATTGTTGTAGTTTTCCACAATATCCAGATGCGACACACATAGAAGTTGGCTGGCAGAAGAATACTCATCTCAGCACAGTGCTGTCCTGACCTAAGAGAACAAATCCCATGTTCCAGCCTCCCACACACTGTGGTCCTGCACATGCTTGTCTGTTACACAATAATCATATTAATAGCCCTTTACCAGAGCTACCTCTCCCCATCTCTGCTAAATGGTTCAAATTCTGTATTCATTGCTCAGTAGACCAAAACTGTGACTTCCACCCTAACTGAGGGCCAAAGGAATCTTCTGGTAGAGAGCATTTTTCTGTCTTTGTGCCTTTCAGGCTATGGAGGGAATCAGAGAAGTAAGAGCAACAGGATGCTCTCAAGTAATGGAGAATTCCCCACTCTTTCTTCGGTCCTGTGCAATAGGTGTATACAAAGAGCAAAAACAATTTCTGATGAAAATTAATATTCCTTTGTGGGAGTCAGAATTGAATCTGGATTGACGTTGATTTTAAATGCAGATGCTTGTGGCATAAAATTATTTTTCAAACACTGAAGCTTTCCCTGGTAAAGTATTCAAGGCTGCATTTAAAGGCTAGAAGGAAAAAGTGATGAAAAGTTCTTAAAACTGAAGAAACAAAATCCTTGATTTTGATCCAAAACCCTGCAAAACAAGATCACATACTGAAATGGCTAATCTTAAGAGAATGAAGGGGGATAAAATGGGTGTCTTTCCTTCCTCTTGTCTTTTCCCTCCTTTATTTTTTTAAGCTGCATGTAATATGCCACAGCTGGGTTTCTGCCAAAGATGTCCTTCACAAACATTTATCCCATGCTTTATTCTTTGTGGCTCTGTAAGGAAACAGGCACATGGTAGCAGAAGGCATGACACAGCACCAAGCAGAGCAGTGCAGAGGTTAGTCCAGGTCCTGAAAGTGGCATAGCTCTGTTTCCAGCCTGGCTTTTACTGTTGTAATGGCTCTCTGTACTTCAGATAGTTCTTCTACCCTGTTCAGAATTGCAAACTATCGAATGATGCATTGTAGGCAAAGCATAAATGCTGCTGTCCAGTTTTAAACTGCCTTTTCACGTTATCTTGGGAGCAATGTCTGTCCTTGGTCAGACCATGTTTTGTACTGTGCAAAAAGCAGCTGTGATCTTAACTAGTTCTTCTGTGCCGGATGCAAATCAAGCAGTCAGGGGGTAATCATGCAGATACTATTGGATATTATTATTTCTTGATCACACTGTTAATCTATCTACGGGCTTAAAATGAGAAAAGGTCCATGGTATCCTAAGTAGGCTCTGAAATCTAAATAAGAGGCTTCTTTTCAAGAAGCCTCTTGTCTGAAAAGAGCCTCCAGAAAGATGTCTAGTGTTTCCAATCCACTGCCACAGATGGCCCTTCCCATGTTTTACATGAAAAACAGTCCCTTTGGGAATGAGTTCAGTCCATTCTCCTTCATACCCAAAGTAACCTTACACTTGTAGAGAGTCACTGACTCCTCATCTGTGGAAGGGTTTTCACAGTGAGTCTTGACAGACCTCTCAACTTTCATCCTGCAAATTCAGGCCTTATAAGAAAAAGGAACCGTAAAACATCCTGTTGGCACATGATATGTAATGGCAACCTTTCAAAGATGTCTTGCAAATTCAAGTGATGTGCAAAAATTGCAGACAGTTTTTGGGTGTCAGTTATCATATGTTAGCTAGAAGCCTGCCCTTTTTTTTGAAGCTGCAGTTGGCGCAAGGTGACATAATTCAGCCATAAAGAATTCAGTTCATAATGTAAGTTGATATAATTAATTGTATTGCTGCAGATTTCATGAAGAACTGTAGAGAACCAGACCAATGGATGTGAAATAATTTAGGGAAGTATCTTGTTATGAAATCTCGAATAATAAAGAAGTGTTCAAGACCAGGTTGGAGGGGGCTGTAAGCAACCTGCTCTGATGGGTGACATCCCTGGCCATGGCAGGAGTTGGAACAAGGTGATTTTTAAGATCCCTATCAATGCAAGCTTTTCTACGATTTGTATGAAATCACATCCACCACCTGCTATAGGGGGAAAATTGTTCACACTGAGAGTTTGGGGAGAAATTTATTTTCCATTTATATTTTATTAATTTGGTAGTAACTGGTACTACTCAGTTATCTCTTCAGCTCTACTAATCATTTCTATCCCAGACCAGGGAAAAAATACATGGTGGACACTGCAACAGCCAGGTTAGTCTGGATGCTGAACAGTCAAAGATTTTTACGGGGTTTTCCTTGTGTTCATTTTAATGTTGCAAATACTGCCATAAAATTCATTGCAAGTAGAACTGGTAAAAGCAAATTAAGAGAACCATTGAAAAACGATTTTATGTCAGAAAACAAGCATTCAGGAGAAATATGGAATATATATATTTCCATTCAGAACTCAGAAATTATTAAAAAAAAATCCCAAACCTTGAAATATTTTGAATTCAGAAAGCTTTTTTCTTGCTGTCCTGACTAAGTCCAGTGCTTTTGTTCTGAATGGACTTTAACAGACTAGAAGTGTCTGCCAGAGATGGAGTTCAGACAAATCCCCATGTCTGTCCCATGACCTGACTCATTTCATGGACCTGAACTCCATAGGTTTTCTGAGCTGTGGGAGGTGGAGAAAGGGTACCTGAACCTATCAAGATGCTTTTGAGAAATGAGGGTAGCAGTTTTTCCAAATTATTTCAACTTCAATTATTTCTTGAAATAAATCCTGGGCTGTCTGGACAATTTTTGAGGAAAACAAAATACTTGTTCACCTAACAACCTAATTTTCTGCTCTAAAATACCTCTCCTGGGCTGTGATCTGCTGTCTACTTTCTTCTGTGAAGAGCAAAGCACTGCTACTTCTTGAAAACCTCTATCCCTGGTGAATAACTTGAATCTGTTCATCCCACACCCATGCCATATTTAAGTATCAGTGGCTCAGACAAGGAAGAAGGTATTTTTCTGGAGTAATAATTTACATGAGTGAGACCTTCAGCTATGTTCAGCTGACAAAGGAAAGGAGCAGAGTGTTTCTATACTATGAGAGCAGTTCCATGTTTTTGGAGTGGTTTTTTGTACTAATTGTACAGTGAACATTCTCCCATATAGCTCCTACAGTAGTAAGTTTTCTACAGTAGAATATTCGTTTTGGTGTATCCTGTGTGTTATACAGTGAACTGTGAAAATGTAGTGTTATTTTACTGAAAACTAATTACATGTAAATTAACACTTAATAATTTTTATTTAATTTTGATTAGCATGTAAAGCATACTTTAATTACATCAGAATGAAAACTGGAACTTGAGCAATTATTTAAATATACCCCTAGAGTTTAATACCATTTAGGGCTGGACTCCCCTCTGATGTTTTGTGGGGGCTTTTTATAGTGAAACATTTAAAATAACAGCTAATTTGTAACACACACACACATATGAAACACATTATTTTTAGAGCATTATTTTTACTGTGTATCTTGAAATAGAGAGTGTGTGTATATTCATTTAACACAAGCTGAGCTCTTGGAAAATTCAGCTCAAATTCCAATTATTATACATTACTTCTAAAGCAAAATACTTAAAAAAGGGAGGGTGGTTGTTGCTGTAAGCATTTTAATGGGCATCACTGTTGCAAATGGCAAGAGCTACGGAAGTCTTAGAAACAATTCTCCATGCCAAGGATAAAAGTTTGCATTACTTTGGCCCTCCCTGGTCTCAGCCACCTGGAATTTCTATTGATCTACCCTATAGTCCAGCTTTGGATGTGGTATTAAACACACTGGAGGAGGTTCCAGACTGGGATTTTTCCCCTGCTGCTTGCCTCCTGCAGCCACAGCACCATGCAGCCTCCTGTCACGCTTCGTCCCTTGAAACATCACCCCATGCTGGTTTTCCCTCTTGAAAAAAACACTCATAAAGAAGACTTTTTTTATTCAGAATGCCAAGTATCTCCTGCAGACTTCTGCAAAGCATTGTCCAGTATTTTTTTTCCAGAAGGGGAAAATATGGGCTCTGAGTTGTGCGGATTCAGATGTAATGGTTCTGTTTGTTGAGATGCTGAACAATTTTATCTCTGTCAATTAATTCAGCAAGGGGACTCTAACAGTTCTGGAAACTGGTTCTTTGGATTTAAAAAAATTAAAGAAACAAAAAAAACCAGAACAAGAAATCAGTCAATCAAAATATCCAACTAACATCCTGAAAAATAACCTAGGTTAATTTTTTTCACTGTTTAGTAATATTGATCAAATGAATGCTACAAGGTAAAGTCATGGTGCTCTCTGAAGCCATAGCTTGAAAGGCAAGAAGTCAGGTTTAAATCAGTCAAAATAGAGATAGGATATTATCTGTGAGAAACTGGTTGACCAGAGGTATAGGAAAGGTTGGTTTTCCTTAAAAAAGAAAAAGATAATCTGTTAACTGGAAAACACTGGTTTTTTTCCCTGTCAGACAGCAAAACAACAGCATAGATTTCACTGCCATAACGTGATTACAACTGTAGGAAGGGAACACCAGGTCACAGACCATGACATTCAAAAACAAGAGTACCTCCATCTGCTGATGTCAGCAATTATCACAAATAGACTAAAGTAATGTTAATTATGTTCAGCTGCTCAAGTGATTTAGGTTTAGGATTTTCTTTTTTCTTATTTTTCTTTTTTTTTTTTTTTGCTTGTAAGGAAGGGAGTTTGGGAGAATTACATTGGCTATTGTAAGTACAGACTGTACTCTCTCCTAATGCTTGACCCTACATTCTTTCTTTTATAAGAGATGAAATTAATTTTCCTTGCGCTAGCATAAAATGAGAACACCATGGAAGTTTGCATCGTTGGCAGAAGTGAAGGTTGGGCTGAGTGGATGATCTAATTGGGCTTCTCCATCTCGATGTTGTCGCACGCTGTGAAGTTTTGTGATGAGCTGTTGGTTTAATTTTACAGGACCTCAGTGGCCACCTTGTGAAATCTGGCTAGCAAGAACATTGTGGAGCTTATGGCTGGGCTGGCTAAGTTATTTGTTTGTTTAGGAAAGAGTTTTTTCAGTACATAAATCATAAAAATAAAGGTAGTCTTCATTGACGCTTTGAAAGTGAATCCATATCTTAGTAGCTTCAACGGATCTTTTCCAGTCATCTATCCCCTCTGACACGTTGATGGCAGAGCCTGAAAGTGTGGGGACTGAAAGTCTTTGAAAACCTAGAAAAAGACTGGACCTGATGTTTGGTAGTATTTTTGAAATATACAATTTTTTTTTTTGTCAGTACCACAAAATGGATTTCACAAATGATTTGCATTAGGGAAGCCTGGCTGTATAGTTTACATATCACCATGAAGCTATTTTGAAGAAGAAACTTAGAAAAATACCCCTTAATCTGTGGTTTCAATTTTATTTGGTCCTTATCAAATACTGAAAATGATTCATTATTCCTCTGTGCCACAGGGGAGCTTGTCTGAAAGAGCCAGAGCAGGTAAGGAAAAGTCACATTCTATTTGTCTTCATTCATTATAAATTAGTGAACTTTGAGTTATGACTTTTACTGTAAGGACATTACTGCACTCCTACCACCACTGAAAAAGAAACATTCTGGAAAACGAGGAAATTTCTAGGGAAATATATACAAAAATCTTAAAATTCTCCTCCTCCTTACCCCTCAAACTACGCCTGCAACTTAATGGCCTTATTTGTATCCTGGTACAGAGAGTGTGATAAATTGCTCAGAAGATCAAGCTAATTAAGTAGCTCTTAATGTTAAGAATGCCTCTTAAAAATGAAAAAATTAAGTTGTATTTAGCACTCAACACCTACACACGAAAGTACATAGCCCAGATGAGCTAAGCTTTAAAACTGGCGTAGAAATGAGCTAATGCTTTTAGGGAATTGTGTGCACAATATGGCAAGAGATCAATAATAATTGGGAAAAAAAAAAAAAACAAAAACCAAAAAACAACACAGAAAGCTACTCAGCTGCTAGCAATAAAGAAGTACCAAGCTTCAAAATGCATTAACTGTTTTTTGGCTTGATTGTATCATCTGATTTGTGCAGTTTTGTATGACAAGCTCATATCTTGGCACCAGCACTGAAATAGTGTTTGGTGTGACAATGTGTACCTTTACAACTCGTGGTGGCTATTCAAGAGAAGAGACAAAGGTGTTATCTCTGCAGAATGATAAAAAAAAAAATGGAGTGTATTAGATAGACTGGAAGCAGAAATATGTGCTTGCTGCATATGTGAATACACGTATTTATACTCATATATCCAGGCACACACATGCACATATATCAATCTCAGTAAGAAAGTTTTGGTTTTAAAAGCATGAAGTTGGCCTCAGGAGCTAAGAAGCTGAATTTGTGAGCTGTTAAATGTCAGAGCTGACCTCTGGGAGTTTGAGGAGGGATGATGTGGTGAAGGGCAGGCTTCAGGTCATGTTTTATACAAGAAGTTTAATTGTTCTGGCTAGGAAGCAAAAGTGACTCATTTACTTGAAGTGGGTCCCTATCTCCCAATGCAGATTTCGAATGGAGGAGGATACTGCTAGCAATAATATCTTTTTAAAAATTGGACTGGTTTATTTCAGTATTTTAACTACTTCCATTCAGATTCATTTGTTTTGGACACATAATTTGATAGCGTTCCAATGATAGCAAAAAACAGTGCTTTGGTCACCCTTCTTGAACCCATGCAAGCCTTTTTGTTGTGTTTAAATCAGATTTTTTTTTTTTTTTTTATTGCCAAAGAAAATTGTAAGCTAGTGGGCTCTTTCTAAGCCTTTTATTGAAAAATGTAATAAACTATTTAACTGTATATATTGTAACGCCATTGTGACCCTGGGTTTGTGCTGTTGCTCTTTTCATTTTCACTTCAGTCTCAGAAAGTTCCCTCTACAGATCAAGGTGTGAATTTTGAGTAATGACAAAAGATGAATAACACACATATACAAATAAAAAACATATTTAACTTGTTTAGTAGCATCTAATTTATTATCAAAGGGCTGTCATTCACTTCAGTTCAGTTTGTCTGTGTCCTTTAACCACTTTGATTTACCAAGCTCATATTTCTCAGTTACCAGCCTATTCCCAGTCTTTAGTTACCTCCAGTTTCAATTTTGGAAACTCCTAATTTTTGGTGACTTAGTTTCTCTAAAATATGAATCTGAATAAATAACTTTGCCCTAGAAAATGTAAATGTATTTCCTGCTTTTTGATCCCCTTATAATTAAAAGAATGTAAGTAATTTATAGTTAGAAATCCTTGTTTCAAGATACTTTAAACAATCACAAAGGGTAAACATTATTATCACTGAAATGTGACAACCCACTGCCACTGAGATCCCAGCCACAGACTCCTGAAATAAAAGTGAATTTTGTTACAGAGAAAGAGAAATGCCTGGAGAGGGTGATACCATGCAAAACACCCACTTTGCACTGAACAAGCATTTCAAACCTGCAGCTAAGATCTCACTTCAAGCCACACAGAAAATCTTTTCACCTTCACAGAAAATGTGACTTCTCAGAGAGATTATTGACTGCAAAGCTAAAAATACTTAATTAAATATATATTAAAAAAAAAAAAAAATTGGGGGTATTTTCAGTCATAGTAAATCACAGGAATGGTGTGTGGAAGGGACTTCCAAAAAGTCCTACCTTCTGCCTGAAGCAGGATAACCAGCTTTCCACTAAGAAGAAGCACTTCTCCCCTTTCCAGAAGGTGAAATAATGCTCATGTGGCTTCACTGTTCACTTAACGATATGAGCCTCAGAATTAGTTGCTGTTATGCCTTTAATGAGGACGATTTGCAGGCTGCCTTCAAGCACAAGTCCCATGATTTCTGCTGGCACAAGGTGGAATTCCTACTTCAGGAATGATACTGTCCCTGGCAAACATAGTGTTGACTTAGTTAAAAATTGAGAGAATTCTCTGAAAATGAGATTTACTGATGAGTAGGATGAATAAGAAAATATAAATAGAAAATGTATGAATGTATACTAAAAACTGGGCCAAGCTGCAAAAGCTGGACCTTCAGCTAAGTCACCCTGAAGTTTGGAACACTGACATTCAGTGTTCTTTTCAGCTCATTAAAGATATAATTAGCAGTCAACCACAAAAATCTTATCTGCTGAAGTTCAGGTGTTGAAAAATATCTGAAGTCGGTTTTCTCTGTGAGCCCCGATGTACTATCAGTGCTCTTTCATGCACCAGGAAGCTCAACAGAAGGAAAACAAATACACTATCAGTTAGAAGAACATATGCAAAAAAATTGTAGGGTGGGTGAAGGTATGCTTTAAAGTCATTCTTCTTGTCTTATGACCCTATCTGGTGAGTTCAGTTTGTGCCTGAGAAACCAAAGCATTTGACTTTTCTGCAGTTCTTTCTTACAAATATTTTCTTTGGTTGCAGTGAAGACCACACTAGCCAAAAATCTGGACTGAAAATCTGTATCAGGGTTAACTAAACCCACGTACTATATCTGAAGGCAGGAAGATGAAATCTGATGAGATCTGTGGGTCAGTGAACTCAGCCCTTCACTATAACTAGCACCTGTGGTAGACAATCTGCCTAGAAAACTAATCCAGGGCTTTCTGTTCCTACTAGGCCTCCGGGAAGGCTGGGTCAGCACCTCACTCTGGAGAGAGCTGATAACTTCTTCTCCCTTTCAACTTGTGTTTATTCATTCCCACTTTAAGGCCATTTGTTTTTTTGTCAGCAGTGCCATAGAGAATCAACCGCTTTTTTCCCTCCAGTGTTTACAGAGTATACTGGTATCTCCTTCCTGCTTTTATTCTCCTAGTTGTCAATTTCTTCCCATCTTTCCTCATCCCTATAGTAAGTCCAGAAGACTTTCTTTCTAAATCTATTACAGTTTAAATTAAGGAGTTCTGCAACAGGGTTACTAGGGTGTAATGAAGGAAATTCAAACAAAACAGAATATAGCATCAATTTTGAGGTCCCAGTTATAGGACAGGTTCAGTTTTGGCTATCACCAGGCTCAATTCATTGCAATCTGCAACTGACAAATCATGCCTTAAAGCAGATCCAAGTCTTGATGTAAAACTTAGCAAAGACCTCACACTTAGCTAGCTTTCTTCATATCGAACAGCAAGAAATCATAAATCTTCCCCTTTTCATTCAACAGATTCATGAACTTAAGCCAAGCACTTGAAATATACAGCCTAAGATTTTATTTTATAATGAAAAATGAGAACAGGTGAATTTCCCATTATTGTCACTTTACTGTAAAAGTTTTGCCTACACTGATCAGATGACACACCTTTGCTTCACCTCGAGATTGAATCCTTCTGGTATGCAGAGTGTTTCAAAACATAAGCCAAACTGAAACGTTGCAAATTGCACTTACCTTCCTCATGCACTGGGAATAAACAGATGACTCAGTACCAAACCCAGTAGTGATTTTTTTTTCCTTTTCTTTCTATAGCAAACCAACCTTTTTGTTTGTTTCTGCTAAAGGGTTTTTCACAGGTTGTTTTTTAACCTTTCTTGTATCCTTATTCCTCATGAATAACTGAATTCCACATAGTTCTTATGAACGTTTCTTGATGTATGAAAAACACAAACACTAATAGACCTGCTTAGAAAAGCGAATAAAAACACGCCCTTAAAATGAGGTGAGAAATTTGCATTATTTTTGTTGCAGTTCTTCCACAGATGTACCATGTCCTCCTGATCTCCTGATGCCCATTAGAATTAACAATGTGAAAAGGAGCACCAGCAAAGTGCTTAGAGAAGTATCATCATCAAGAGGAGACATTCAGTTCACAGACTAAGGAGGCAATGTCTTTGTAGAGTATACAATTAAATTTCAGAACTCATTACCACTTAACACTGTAAAGACTGAAAGTTTAAATGCATTCTTTGAGTGACAGGGAACTAACTCATTGTTAGAAATTCTGGTAAAGACACACCTTGCAAAAGGTGTTCCACAAGAGAAATCTGTGGGCAATGATGACAGAGGGACTTACATTATGTCATAATGAAGTCACTGAAGCTTGACAGTGCTACTTAGAAGCAGAAGGAAATCAAAGGTGGTAAAGAGTTTTGGCCAGATGAACATTTTGAAACGTCATTGTTTATTTAGACCTCTTGCCTCTACAAAATGGAGGTGGAAATCTTCAGTGAACAACTTCCCTAATGAGACTTGCCAGACAGTCTCTTCCCAGTTATGCCAAAAATAGAAGATTAACATGGTTTTTATGTGTTATTTGAGCACTGTCATCTGCTAGTCTGAACAAAAGTGTGAAACGGCTGAAGAAAAAAAAATACCAACAGTTTTGATTAATTTCTGGTTCCCAGGGATTCTACTGTCAGTAACAAAGCTGTAGGTCCTTGACTGAAGGGCAATCTAAGAGGTAAAGGTTGTGCTGCAAAGGGCAACAAATTCAACATTTACTGGAAAATCTCTTGGCAGACAGCGTGGCCAAAGCAGTGTGTGGAGTGGTGGCCAGAGAGTATCCAGGAGTGACTGGATGAGACTGTGTTTCAGCAAGTCTTTCCTTTACTCTTCATTAAAGGAATTTCTATGTAGCTGCAAATAGAAGCTAGAGCTGCCTTGGAGTCGATCCTCACAGACAGACAGGACTAGGAGCATAAAGGTGCATTAGAGTGTATTGCTCTTGGACTACAATGGAAATGTGGTTTGACTTTTGGGAGGGCTCAGGTTAGTTTTTATTTGGCAGAAAGAGTTTAATGAAGCTTTAGATTTCAAGTAGGTCAAAGTGGCGTGCTGGTAGCCCTCTCATAAGGCTGCCTAGTTCAATTTGATTTTATGGTCTATCAGAAGATATGCAGCAACTGGGTGCCAAATTCGGGTGTGCAGAATCAGAGCAGCCTTTACAAACTACATAACAAAATTTAATATCCCGGTCCAGAAAACACAGTGCCACTGGAATCCAAGTTTCTGCATATAAAACAACTTATTCTTGTCAGTTGATTATTCCCTTTGTGTTGCTGGGTAGTGGGTGCTGAGCATCTGTTTTATATGACTGCTCTCCGTGGTTGCTTCACAATGTTGCCTTTCATAAGAATGTGGTGAGCTATCTAAAGCCTGCTTTATATGAAGTGTTCGGAAATGCATTTGCAATAATGAATGGGTAGTGGAAATTCATCAAGTCATACAGAGGCAGATACTGTGAGGCAATGAATTTACAATAATAACAGCATCTGATGCTGCGGGTTATTTTCATTCTAAAACAAACTAGCTCATGTACAATACATGACACTTGCATTCTTTAACTCTTTTCCCCTTTTGGGTGCAGACAAATGAAAAATGATCATGCTCTGGAGAGGTAGTATTTTTAGGAAGACGCTTTACAAATGCAATTACAGCAAGACATTGTAGCTTAGATTGCACATGGGTAAACACGTGCTTTCACACCAAGGGAAAAGTTTAGCTTGGCAGCTGAGGCTGAGAAGCATGACTCTGATCTCACTTAAAGCCAAAACTGCAGAAACCCAAGCCATTTCCAAAAATAACATAAAAATTAGAGCCTTGAACCTCCTCAGACTGGTCATGCTGAGAAGGATGATCCTGGGGACCAACAAAGCTACTGATTCCCTATGGAAACATTTTTGTGTGCTGATTTTGTGCTTCAGCCATGGAGAAAGAAGCACATTAGGTAACTGAATACAAGTAGATCAAATTAATTCAGTTTCTAAGATTATTTTGCTGATTTAAAATTCCTATGAATTTCCAGAGCTTTTTAGGACCATACTAGCTGATATACCACACCAAATTCTCCTAACTGGCATTCATTAAAAGGGAAAGTAGATTAGAGGGGATTCACCTTTAACTTTCTGGAAAGTTCAGAATAGGCTCTTGAGATACTTACGAAGCCTCAGTTAATGTAACCTCAATGCCCCACTCTATTTCAGTGGTTTTTCTTTGCAAAATCCCTCCAGTATTAGAAAGGTAGAGAAACATTGTCATCTCTATTTGCAAGATTGAAAGCCTTCAGCCTGCTGAAAGATCTTTATTGATCAAAAGTGAGAAATCAAAAATTTTGAAGGATCCCAGGCTCTGGTCCTATCTTGTGGCTTTAAATCCACATGCAATGTTGGGATCTGTATCTGGACTTTGAGTTCCTTTCAGTCAAGCTTAGCACAAGACATGGTGGGAGTCTTTCTCCTGGGTGATGGAAAATTTCCACAATTTCTACCAGCTCAGTGTCAAAACACCTACCTGGAGAATCCAAACAATGCCTAGAAGAGAAAGAGGTCCTGAGATGTCCACTTTAGCCAGGAAGGCTTTGCAGAGATGAAACTTCAGTACCAAAGGAGCATAACCATGTATCTTGGTGATGATGCTCTTGGGCTGCCTGGCCTAATTTTCGGCTCCTTATAAGAAGTTGTGCCATCTTATGTAGGAAATCTGTGGGGAAATGGTGAACTGCACACTTGTCTGAATCCAAAGGAAAGCTTTACTCTCTACTTACATTTCCTGCAATGGAACCAGCACTGACATGGAGATATCCAGGATTGCTGTCAGGTTCCCAGTGGCAGGAAACCAGCTCCCCATTAAGTGCCTAACTAGACAAGTCCAGTGAGGACATGAGGCAGTGAGACCAAGCAAAGCAGAGGAGGAGTAGATGACTAGAGGAGGAATAGAGGTCCCAATTAGACTAGATTCCTCTGCAATATGGACAGCCTGGTATGAAAACTGAAGTTTGTCTCCATAGCCCTTTTTCCTGCACAGGACTGCAGCCAGGATCCCTATGGACTTGCAAAAGAGGAAGTATTTTTACTCTTTTTGAGCTGTGAATGTGAGGAGGAAGAATCTCCCTCTAATGCAGACCTATGTTATGTGCCCAATTTCTCAGCGATGCCGCCATGTGCAGGAGCAAAAAACCCTTTCTCCCTGGGGCAGAAATGGCAGTGAGGGGCTCTGAGGGATGTGAAGTGGTTCCAGACATAGCTTGCAGTCTGTTTCACAGTGGGAAGCAAGGATGCAACACCATTTTAAAGAAGGATTTCAAATGAACCCCCACCCAAGCATAACTGGCGAGTCTCAGGGGTCATGCTCCATTCAGCAGTTCCTAGTGTGGGCTGTGTGCAAATAGCACGAGCTAGCACAACATCATTTAACCTTTAGTGTGTTTATTTGGCGGTACAATAAGTTTTGATTTTCCCATTTATAGAGATTCTGCTGGGAGAAACAACACATTTCACACCAGCCGTTGCAGTTCCTGAGCAGAGTAATAAAGCAGAGTGATGGATAATGCACCCCCTCACTCCCTGTGCTTTATTATGCATTTCTACATAAAACTATTTTCAGTATTTTGAGAAGGAAGTTCTGACAATCAGCACTGGTGTTTATGAAACTCCAGACCCTATCCAAGAGTCCCCTGACACAAATGTTCTTCCTCACAGAAGGAACTGTTTCCTTAGCTCTTTCACCACTTTAGAGCCATTCCCTACAACTCTTTTGTAGGCATTTTCCATCTGAATACACTTTATTTAGATTTTGTGCTTTTAGGCAGCTATTTAGTTACTCCATTAGAAAATCAAAAAAATCCCTTCAGAAACTCAGATGGATGTCTGAAGACCTTAGATAGGGAGTTTTGTCCAGGCAAGAACAATGAAAGAGTTAGGAATATTTTCAAAGTTTGCCCAGTGTTGCATACTTATCAATATTCATTTCTGTGCTGGGAACTGCTCCATCACCCTGTGCATTCTGTTGTTGTTTATTAGAGCTCCAGCACACAGTGTGAGGAATAACAGTTCTTTATTCATTATTAACAAAAACTGTTTACAGTGCTCTGTGGCTGTGTGGTGCTGCTAAATGCACTACTGGATTTAACAAGGCCACTCATGTACTTAAAGTTACTCCCATGCTTACATACTTTGCTGAATCAGGGCTTAAGTGAGCTGCCTAAAATCGCTCTAGATGTCTAAAAAGCCAGAACTCCTGACTCCTAGTTCTGTGCATTAACCACAAGATTGTCTTTTCCCTCCTGGGACTTTCAAACTCAGTGCATTTCAAAATGACCACTACTGAAAGACAGATGAATGAAATGGTACACATAAAAATAACTATGATCAGAAGTTTTCCTTCAAACTAAACATTAGCGCAGACCCATTTGAAGTTTCCATCTGAACATTTCCATTGCTTAAAATTTATTTTCCATGTTCATGTACGTCTCGATTCTGGCCCAAACCAGAAGGTGAAGTGCCAAAATACTGTATGAAAGGATATTTCTGTGGTCCAAGTGCAAGCATTCAATGCTGAAAGTCTTGCAACAAAGCTTGTTCTCAGGGTCTGAAGCCAAGACTTGAAGATTTCAAGTGCTTAGATAGTATAAGGCCAGCTTCTTGACTTCAGTGGTAATATACCTCTTCGTGCCAGCTGAAACTCTGGCCCTAACATATATTTAGTGTCTTTCTAATCCACTGTTAGTCTACTACCTAAGTGTAGAAAACACCTGCTGAAATATTCCAAAGCCTGTTTACCTCCTTGGACCTTTGTCTCAGATAAGATATAAGGAAGGAAACCTTTAAGCATCCAGAAGTGTCCTGCAAAGTTAAATAGTAAACTGAACAATTTCCACACCTTAGAAAACATCTTTGGCTTTGTGTAGGGTGGCTTTATAGTCCTAGCACAAACTGTGGACTACATTATGCAGTGGTGATGGCAAACATTTTGAATGAGCAAACACCCAATCTCTGAATCAATGGACACTGCATCACACAAACAATCTTCTCTACCTATTTCCCCTCCCATACACAAAGAAAAAAGCCCCCAAAATACCAGTTTTCCCTGTAAAATGGTGTACAGTATCAATGAGCTCTGCATGGTTAGCACAGCTAAGACCTTTCCTGCTCTGGTAGGGGTCCAGCTAGGCATGGTGAAGAGGTGGATGCACACAGGAAGGCAGCAGGCAGAATGTCTGTGCTTGTGGTGTCTGCAGTAGCTTCTTCTGACCTGTCCTCTGCCTGGACTAATGCCCCAGTGTTAATACAGAATTACTGACCTCCCATGCCATTTGCATCTCAAGCATCTCTTTGCAAATGAGTCCAGGGCCATTTTTCTTTTCTCTGTTTCAGATGAAGTGAAAGTATATGAGAATACACAGAATCTCCGGCAAACATGAATTGTATTACCTAATATTGCTAGACATAAGGTGAATGACAGACTGGGTTTCTAAAGCCATCCAAAGTGCATTCTGGCTACACCCTTAGGTTTACAGAAGCAACTTGGCACCCACCAAGCAGAAATCACAGGCATGCAGAAGGAAGCTGGTCCTAATGCTGCAAATGTGTTTATACTGGAACTCAAAATAAATAAGGAATAATGTGTCTTGTGTGTGCTGAGAAAGCCTATGACACCAACAAATTGAGCTGTTTTGGAAAATGCTGCCTGGGGAAACTTTAGCACTAAACTTTAAAAGGAGTGGAGCCAGAAGTGGAAAAAAAAACCCAAGCCCAACAACAACAAATAACTCAGAACATATTTCAAATCTGTGCATAAGCTATAGGAAAACCTTAAATTAAACAGCTTGGCTTTGGGCAACACACAAATCTTCACCACTTTGTAGCTCATTAAAATGGTCAGGGTTCCCAAGAAATATAAAAATCATCATACACTTAACAGACACACATCTTATTCAACAAGAGTTGAAAAGTTTTCTGCATTTTATAGAGGTTGAACATGAGCTATTTAAGAAGGTAAAATAACCTGGGCCTATAATGGTGGTCAGAAAGATTGTCTGAAACAAACACCCACAACTGATTGCCTCGTGAATTCCTAGTCATGATTGCAGATTTAAGAAAACTTTGAAAGGGATTGTAATTTCTATAAATCAATGAATTTTGATGCTAAGGAAAGCAAGTTATTGATTGGGAAAGTTAAACTGAGCAAAATAAAGGCAGAATCTGCACAAGGGTCCTTTGTCCTTTTCTAGAAATGCCTCTATATTGCAATTCTATAGTCCCAGAAAGCCACAGTGAGCACAAACAGCAGTAAAACCAAAACAGGTTTTTTATTTTTTCCTTACAAATATACAATAGATGTAATGAAGGAACTCTGAAAACCATTTTTACTAAGGACCTGAGAAAGGTGTGTTTGTTTGATGCTCTGAATTATGAGCATGTGTATGTAAAAAACATCAGAGTTAGAAAAAGTTTGATAAACTCTAGGAATATTTAGATGCTTTGCTGAAGTCTCCACACCCACCTCCTAAACCTATAAAATTGTTATGGTTTGTCATCCTTCTCATTGTATTTCTACTAACTGTAGAATGCATAAGTTAAAATGCTGTACTATATTGCCCTAAGCAGTGCTCTTCTCCTGGGACAGGTCTTTTGAGACCCCCATTTGAACTTGTGCTGCTCTCCTGGTGCATCTTTTACAGCCACTCGTAATTATAGCCCTCGAATCTGAGAGGAAAGAACAGCTGGTAAATCCCAGTGGTCAATAACATTGGAAAGGTCATTGGGAACCACACTTTTCCCACATAGTCTTTTTGTGGAGCCATAAAAACCTGCTATGCACCGTGAGCCCTCTGCATTGTATCACAGTGCAGGGTTAGAGACTGAGCACTTCTCCAGTGCTCCCACAAATCCTGACTGGGACTGTGCAGCTGGGTAGAGACCGCTCTGCAGGTTTAGCCTGAATGCCTAAGTTGGTTGTAATTTTACAATTGATGCCTGGGATCAGGTAGCTAGTGACCAAGTCTGCTAACACATGGTGGCATTTTCCTAATCTGCAGGAAACATGTTTCTACTTGCAGCCCAAATCAAGACCTGTCATACCTTAAAAAGTGAGAGTTTGATTTGCAGTTTCTGTCACCTTTGGCACATAAATAAATTAGTATCTAGTAATACACAAAATTAAGGGGTTTGCATACAATTCTGTGTGCTATTTAAAAAATATCATTTTGTGTATTGAATGCTACATTCCCTAGGTACTAATATATAGATTTGCTTTATGTTAACATAAAAGATATTTTCTATTTATATTGTGGATTTATATCCTGATCTTTATTACTTTATTGTTATATTAAAAAAAATCGGCAGCACAGGCATTATGATTTTCCTCTCTATTGAATTTTTATGGATGTAAAGTTCACTGAAGTTCCCATTCCTGTGACAGGCAAATTCATGCCAATGAAGTTGTTAGATGTACATGCGGATACTCAACTTTTGCTGAAAAAGACAAGATACCACCTCATGAACAGGTTTTATATGGTTGGTGACAAGAAAAATTTGCTGGAATCTTTAGTCACAGCTCAGTTTTATTATGCCTACACCTATATTCTATGTTCTTTGTTTTTAAATATTTTCTAGATGCATGTAAATTATCAGCTACTTTTACCGTGAATGTTTTTGGAATCCAAGCTATTTTTTTTATGCTACCTACTGCATACATAGTCATGTCATGTTGCCTTCCTCTTCATACTTTTTGTTTCTTTCCAATGGTTAGATCAGGATTTTTTTTCTGGCTCTGACATTCAAGGTCTTTCAGATGCCCATTTCTACTTCCTGTATCTGCTTTACCTTTTTCTCTCATTGCTTTATGGTTTTGTCTCTACAGTTAACATTTATTCTGGTCTTGATCTTAACCTTAGTATGGCTTAGTAACCCAAACATTCTGACATTCTGTGTTCCTTCCTATCTGTTATTTTCCTTCCTCTGTAATTATTATGTGCTTTATGAGTTTCATAGAAACAAATAATTATACATACTCTAAAATAGGTTGGCTTCTTTGTCAGACATTGACTACAGAATTTCTGAAAATTCCATAGGTATTTAAGAAATCTTGTTTCTTAGTTTTTCTCCAAACTAACAGATGTTTCAATCCCCTGAACCAAATATAGGAAGGCAGAATTAAAAGAAAAAACCAACAAAATAAGCTAAGCAAAACTAAACCCAATTACATTTCCTGTAGTGTTCCCCCACTGCTCCATCATATTTTCTGGTTTTCAACAGGCTCTCCCTTGCCCTCCTTGAGCTGCCTGCATTTGAGTTGGTGGTGGTGGTGTTGGTAGAAGACATTGTTCACTAGTTAGTGTCTGTGTAGGGCCCCTGGCAGCATGCTTGTTTCTCATTAAGTCAGACATTTCACAATCCCCAACAAAACATAATTTTCTGGAATAACTTAGTTTAACAAGGAACTACTGTAACAAAACCACAAGGCCTGCCATTTACTCTTAGGCTATATTTTGCTTTTTGCCAGTTTCCTTTCTTTCTCTAAACATTATTAGGATACAATCTCTTTCCTAGAAACTACAACTATTTCCCCTCTGAGAGGAACAAGCTTTCACACGACAAAGCAGTTGGCCACTTCAAGTAGTTTTCGTGTACTAAGAACAACAGAGCTCTTGACATTCTTCCTAAGCAACAAGAATAACTTTTGTAAATCACCTTCCATTTTCTGATTTTCAGATTAAAGAGACACTTCAAGTTAAAAAAGAAATAAGGTCAGCTACCCTGTATTGCCTTCTCACATCTTATTGATTTAAAGTCTTGACTTCCTCAAGTTTCTTACCTCTCTACCCCACAGTGTTTCACATGCTTTGAGCATGGAGCACAGACAAGTAAAGGACTCATCTATTCACTGCCAGTACTTGCGTCCTGCCCGTGCAGGAGAAAGTGCTGTACTGGCCAGGAGAAAAATACTATTCATCTCTACAATTTTAGAAATACAGCAAATGCTGTGAGTTGAAAACTGAACTTTCACTGAACTGTTGTATCATGTGCCATGAAAAGCCTGTAGATAAATAACTGAAAAGGAAAATAACAGTTTTGTTCTAATTTGTCCATTCATTTCCAGTGGATTTGAATATTGTCAGGCTGATAGCTATCATTTGGGATATAATTCCTCTTTATTATCCAGAGCACAATCATTACAGAGACAGGCTTCCCCTGCTTGTCTCACCAAGGCCCTGCCTCTTTTTAGGAAGATAAACTATGTTGATAAAAAACTGCAGTCTCTGCTGAGCCTACAGAATTGAATTAGGAGCGGATATATGAGTCCTAAAGAAAACTAAAAAAGCCCACAAATCTCAAAGGATACCCATGGAATATATGACTCCATAATTTCCATTCAAATCTAAGGAACTTAGATTTAAAAGACAAAGAGCATGACTTAAAACACATAAGCTAGAAATCATACACTTCACAACACTCTTCAGGTGTTGCCTTGACACCGTACATCCACAAGTCTTGTGGTGGTGTATTAAGTACTAGGATTCTGTGATCTAGGTTGCAGGATCCATTCTCTGCTCCTCACCTACAGAGAAAGGGCACATTTTGGATTGTTTACAAAACCATCCCTCCCTTGGGATGGCTGAATCGCTGAAGTGACATGGGGCAGGTTACCAGCAAACTGGGCAAGCTGGGCAAGCTCTTACCCACCGCAAACAAGGAGTAGAAGAGCTTTAAGGTGGATGATAAAAACCATAAGTTAACCACCTAGAGCCAGGTGTCAGAGGTCAGAGGAGCAGCTGGCACTGGGCACCTCACACCCCTGTTCTCCTCCTGAGCAGCAGCAGTTTGTGTGTGTGGTACCATAACTCACAGCAGCCACACGGGGTGTCCTGGGCAGGACTGGTGCCTCTGCTGACCTCCTTCAGTGGGTTCTGCAGGTGAACGTTAGTCTTTGAGCTTCTGCAGCTTTTCATGGCAAGGAGAAACTCAGCTGGACCTGCACATCTCAAGCTGAGTGCGCAATGCTGATGGGGGTTGAAGAAAACAAGCTACAGGTTTTGTCTAATCAATTCCATATGATATCAAAGATACGGATGGACAATAAACAAGCCATTTCCCTCCTCTCCCTCACATTGCTATTAAAGCTACTTTGCACAGTATAATAGTCTTCAAGTAAGGGTTGTAGGGTCAGGCATTAAATCTGATCATAAAAACCACCTGGTGCCTGAAATGGTTAATGCCTCAATGAACCATGAGAAACAGATGCTTCTTTGAAAAAGGATGTGGGGGACTGTGGAGATTTGTAATGCTTAAGTCAATAGGTGAAGTAAAAATCTCCAGGATCTTGAGTGCAGTCTGCTAAAACTGTAAACTTTCCATTTAGAGCATCTGCATTCTTTGTTTAATACCTACTTCGCAAGCTGACCCTAATTCCAGGTTGAGCTTGGAAAGGGTGTGGCATTCCAGGCAATGGAGTCAGCACACACTGCACCTCACACTGCCTGCCCAGGGATTAACCAAGTGCTTGGCCTTATGCAAATGTTGTCACCAACAAAAAGTTTGTGATTTCCCACATATAAAGGTATAAGTTTTGAAGCTCAATACTTAATATTTAGTTTCACAACTTTATTTTACAATTTTAAAAATAAATGACCCAAATTGCACAGCAACCACAGAGTCGAAGGAATCAATAGTTGTGAAAATTAAAAAAAAAAAAAAGGAACAAATTAATTGTTAAATTTGAGTAGGAGGGCCTCAGGGAGAACTCAATTGCAAGAAAGGTTTGGAAGCAATCTTTGGTCCACTAAGACACATTCTCCCACATGTGAATATGGTTACAATATGTGCTCTCACACCTGGCATACTAAAAGAGATGTTTAAGAGTAACAATCCCAAAAATTAGCTGTACCAAAACAACAGACTTCTTGATGATGCTCAAAATCAAAGGAGAGTGTTGTTAGCTCTTATGAAGAACATTCTACTTTTGTCACTGCATTGTAGCAGAAGTAGGCAAATGTAGTTAGCTGTATTCAGTAAGTGTGAAACCAGTACAGCACACAGAAAAGGGCCACTGGACAGATTCCCTGTGTGCAGAATGCTTTTCATTAATGTCAGATTATTTGTATCTTCACTATGGAGCCATAAAATAATCAATAAACAGTATCCAAAGCAGCCCAATGTACTGAAGAGGTTGACAAGAAAATATTAAATAAAATTAATATTTGAACTCATGATTCAGACAGAAAAAGAGAGTGAGAAAAAGACAGAGAAAGGAGGCAGGAAGTCAGGAAGACAGGAAGGCAGGCAGGAAGGAAAGACTAGCAGATTGAGTAGACAGGCCCTATTGATTATTCTTTTTGTGACACAGGGTATATAATTTAATCCTTCATTCTTTGAAAGCTCACCTCTGGCTGGGTGCTTAGGTGTTTAGTTTATACCTAAATGCTCTCAGGACTGAGTCAGTCTCCCCTTCACTATGGGATACCAGACACTTTTCCTCATACTTAGTGAAAATGTACAGGAATAGCTCACCGGCTCCAGAGGAAGGATTGAATAAAAGACAAGCCTCCCCACAAACTGGAGACAGGCACTTAGATCTCTGACAGAGTTGGGGGACACACAAAATATATAATATAAATTATACATGAAGAAACAACCTACTGCTTGGCTGTGGATTAAATTTGCAGCAGCACTGATTGTGACATAACCATATGAGTGGGATACAGAGCACTCAGGTAGGAATCAGGAATCTTTGGAGTCTTAATTTCTTCTTTAAGTTGCTAAAATTAACAGAAAAATTATTAAACTTGTGCTTTAAAATCTAAAAGCACTAAGAAAACTTACACTAGCCATTAAATTAAGATATTTGGGAACAGAAAGAAAACTTAGAAACATATTGAAGCCCAAAGGAATAGCTCAGTCTCTGGAGTTCATAACCAGATGAAACACAGGAAATTACAGAGATGTAAACAAGTCTTTCAGCCAGGTTTACCACTACTTTTACTTTTCCCTTTCTATATTTCAGTCAACAGTTTAATCCCATAAAAAGTAAGTTATTTCTTGGGCTTTCTTTGGTAATTGTTTCACTAAAAATAGTGCATTCAATTACCACTGACTTTATCATTTAAATTAATGGGCAGAAATGGGAACTGAAAGGCTGTGATGTTCTGGATTTGGTATAACAACAAGCATTGATACCACAAAATGTTGTACCTTGGCAGTTGCTTTATCATCATCTTAATGGATTTGTTTTCCTCTGTCTAGGGTACAAATTGAATTTCATCATGTGTTGGCCAGTGATATAGTAATGGAAAAGGGAATTTTTTAGCCTCCAGGCTTTGTTATCTGCTTCTTTGTGCATTCTAAAGAGCCTGAGCTGTTAAAAACAGCACTGCAAATGTTCAGCTAGAAAATGCCCTTTTGCAGCCTTTGCAGATTAGCCCTTCCATACAATGTATTCAGTCCACTTTCTTCCTGTTTCCCAATCAGTTAAATTTAGAACTATTGTCTTAATCTGTTAATGAGATAGAACATCTAGGAAAGTCAATGAGTACTTACAAAACTGGCACCTACCATGTCTCTGAACTTTTCTGAAAACAGAAAAGTTCCTTAATTTTGGAGACTGCTGCCTCATAAATGGTCTTCCCTTTTCCTTCCTATTCTGCAGTGTATGATGCAAATAAAAAACCCGATTATATAAAAAAAAAGCGCAGAACATGCTGAGAGTAAAGGGTGAAAAGAATACTTTTCATGAGTTGCCTGAAAAGGCACTTTGATAAATTTCTGCTCTTTCTGCTTGGTCTTTTCCACTATGACCAGGTTCTTAGGTTGTCTGTTATATTGCACTGAGATATGGAAGGTTATGGACTAAAAGTAAAAAAAAATATATAAAAAATATCTCCATGCTCTTCAAGGCCTTTTTACTTCATGACACCTTCTATTATTTTGTTATGTTGTGTTCTATATTAATTCTTAGCTCCCTCAGCATGCTTGCAAAGTGCATAAACACATACTTCAAAAGCAGTAGTCATGGCTTTGAAAAGTTTGCTATCCAAATAGATAAGGCAAATGCCAGTAGAAAAGAGTGTGCCACTGAATAAAATGAGACTGGCATTTAGTGGGTCAGATGTGCCATGTAAACATTATCTGCTTTCATCTCCCAGCCCCCCAAAAAATTTGCAATCAGACCAGTAAGCAGATCTCAGGCTCTTTGCCGTAGCCCAGACTGGAGCTCCTTGAAATTAAAATTTATTTTCTTAAGTTATTTTTACTTACTGATTTTCAGTCTTGGGCACCTCTTTTGCTTTTTCTGCTCAGAACTATTAATGCAGTATTTTGCTTGAGCCCTCAACAAGCTGTGACCCCTTCCATCTGCAGATACACAAATAGAGGTTTAGACATTATGCTTGGCTGAGAGGAGTTAGGTCCTAATAAACAAGTTACTTCTGATACTTTGTCCTTTCATAGATTTTAAAAGACTTATTTCAGTTCTCTCTGAATCAGTGGAAACATCTGAACCATCTGAAATATATGTATTCTGGTTTTCACATTTTATTCCAGTGTGTCACAGTGAGAATTTGGGATGGGAAGTTCAGAGGGTCCCAATCTTGTTCTCCTTACAGGCATTCAGTGTACTGCAAGTCTTCAATCAGATTTCTCTCTTTAATTGCTCTCACCATAAGGAACCCATCCACCAGCCACAGGTTTTTTTTTCAGCACAGAGCAATGATCTGGAAAGGGCATACTCCTGGTTGTTATTTCTTAGTCTGCTGGGTCACTTTTTACATGACAAATCAGAGAACCCAGGGCCAGGAGAAAACCACTCACTTGGCTTCTTATCACTGGGGCTCTTATCCCAAACAGTTGGCAAAAAAAAGTGAAACACCACAAGTATCCATTTGATGGTATTAATGACAGTATTGTTATGATTTCTTTTTACCTCTGGAAAGGTAAACCACAAGCAGCTCAGAATCCCCATGTTGTTTTGTTGGCCTATCTCAAGCACATCTGACTAAACCTTCATCACTGGTTTAAAACCTGGTCTATCTGTTATAGAAGCAAGTAGCTGTGCTCACTAATACAAAATGCTGTTTTATTCAGCTTATCCTCAGTAAAATTTAGTAAAAGCACCAAACTCATCTCACAGGGTTACTGAACAGCGAGCCACCACACCTAAACAAATACCAGTTGTTGAAAACCTGGGATTCATTGAAACAAACTGCACATAAAGGAAGCCCCACTTTCAGCATGAAGCACTTAAAATGAAGGAAATTGAAAAAATATCTAACTATCTACTGTAGATTATGGTATGTGCTTGGGTGTGTAATATACCCGCTTTTGAAGATATTCAAACCAAGAATAAAGAAACTCTTCTTGTTGGGAAAGGTTTTATTTTTCTATTATGGTAGACATAATTTGCAATAAAAATGCTAATTTTGTTTGCTTCCACAATGTTTTTGAACTTTCCATTTTGCTTTCTGAAGCAACAGAATTTTACTGACAAAATTCTCTCTGGAAGGAAAATGTCCAAATCACAAACATGAATATTTGTCAAAACCCAAAACTTAACTGTGCACATACAGGCTCCAGCAAATAATGGTTGGTTACTTGTCCATGAATGAGCAAAAAAATTCTCAGGGGATTTAATCTGTCTGGCAAAAACTACTTAATCCAGCTCATAGTTCTAATATTTGTCATTTGTCCAGAAGTTAAAAATATTGAAAATATTCAAAATAGTTTGGAGTATTGAAAAAGTAATAAACAACTCCAACCCATTCTGTGAGAAAATAAGATTGCATGACTAAAATATTACTACTATGAAATAATCATTAAAAAAAAAACCCAAAACTGGAACATTATCTTTCATTTTCTTGTCCAAGTAAAAAATGATTAGTGATCACAGAGATTAAGAAAGTAGTAAAGGGGACAAGATGGTTCAGGGAATTGGTAATGTGGTACGGTGCCTTTTTGGTTTCAATTTCACCTTTTCAGTTGTTGTTACCAGTGAATGCCTCATGCTTTAAAAAATGGCTTTCATGCTTGAAATCCAAGTTCTCCTGCCAAGTGGCAGACTGCCTGAAAAGTCAATAAAAGTTGGGGTCTGGTTCACCACTGTGCTGATCCAGTATCACGCAAGTGGAGCTCAGTTGACTTCAGGCAGTGTCCCGGAGCAGCAGGACTCAGGAGTGCAGTGCTCAGCAGCAAATAACACTTGCTTGGGATATGAGTTCTCTCAGCTGTAAACTGAGATGCAGCCTTGCCAAATCCTGGGATGTCATGATGAATCTCACAACATTTGATGCTTTCCTCATAGTTTCATCCCTCCCACATTTAGGATTAAAAGACAATCTCAGTTTTCATTTTAAAAGCTGGGTTTCTAGAAAGCTTCACATCGTACTGAAAAATTCGGGACTCTTGTACACCTTTGAGATTCAAAAATGGAGAAAGGGATGATAGATGATTTCTTTTTTTTTAAGGTGATTTTTAAACTTCATCTTCTCTGTCTAGGGGTCTGTCCCCTTCTCTGTGGTTGCCAGTGTTCAGGACTGCAAATATGCTGGAATCCTGCTCAGCCCAGTACATAGCTCTGTTGACCAAGAGAGTCGCCTCATATTTCCATAGGAAAGATGAGATGAGATTTCTTCTGTAAAACAGTGTATGAAACAAAATGGTGCTGATCAAAACCACCAAGTAGGATGCCTCTAGGGTTTTCCCCTCTAACTCTGCCTAGCAAAATAGGCTGTGGAGAGAGAAGGAAAGGTCTACATTTCCCTTGAAAATCATACATGTTTCCTGTTAACATTAATGAGTGTTTACATGCATTCATAAGACTGAAAGTAGGCATTGTACTACATATTAATAACGTTTAAAAAACGACATAAAAATAAACCAAAGCACTATTCATGAGCTAGTATTGTTATGAGCTAGAATACATTACAGCAGCTTCTGTTTCCTGACCAATTATGCCTTTCATAAGATTTGTGTTGAATTCCCTGGCCAAGTACCATCCTTGTCTTAATCAGAAAAGACGTTTGAAAAAACTGATATGGAAAATCTGCATTTGACCTTGTGCCCTTCATTCATGTCAACAATTTCAACCACATCTGCTCTTGCACTAAGAAAATGTTGGCATATTTCTCTGAGCTCTGCTCTGACAGCTGCAGGCACTCTGTATGGGATAATTCCACTCCCAAATACTCAGAAAGCAGTGAGTGCAGATCTTTCATTGCTCCCTCATTTAATGCAGGGACTCTGCAAGAAGAATTCAGAGAAGAATTCAGAGAAGTTTCCACTGAAAAACCTCTTTGGTTCTGGGTCCTTGAAAAAGAATTTTTTCTTTTTGTTACCACAGGTGATGGTGAAATCATGCCTACGTGACCAGTGGAAGGTAGGAAAATATTTGCAAAAGGAATACAGCAGTATCCATTCATTACATTTATTATGCCATGCCCAAAAGAAAGGCAATCAAGTTATCAAGTACAGACTTTCCATTATATGTAACACCTGTTAGAACAGAATCTGATCACGTAAGCTTTACTGAGTCTGCTTGCCTGATTTATTGATTGAAACACATGTAAATCTGCTGGATTGTAATCTATCAGAGCAAAGATACATTTCTGTAATTCATTTCTGCAGAACCTGTGTAGATCTGAAGACCTGCTGAGATAGCAGTGCAATGCAGTGTACAGGAGTCTGGATGAAGGAGGAATCTTATTTTAAATTAGCTTAAGGTAATTTACAGTGTAATTCCTGACTACCCTTTCTTGACATGGGGCTAACTGAAAGCAACTTGCTTATGGAATGCAGTTTGTTTCATTGGCTACATATAAGTATATCTGTCACTTTTGTTTTATGGATGGAAGGAAAATCACTTTTGATCTTCTCCTTGACTCTGCACAGATAGAATTGCATTTATTAATCCATTTATTTGGGGTTAGGGATATTGAATATCATCTGCTGAAAGCTTCCAGCTTTTGCTGGCTTGGTACCTTGGAAGAGGAGATATTTTCCACTTTTCTCTCTTTTCAAGCGTAGAATTCCACACTAAGGTGAGGTAGTGGGAATTGGACAGGGAAGAAAAAGAAAAGAATAAATTCATTTCATTATATGGAAGTAAGGATTGTCAGAATGTATTTTACATTTCCAGTCAGGCATGAAGTTGGACTTATGACAGTCAGTACTGTAAAGAATATGTGAATATTGGAATCATGTACTTCAGAGTATTGTCTCTACAAGGTTATTAAAATTTAACATAAACTAAATTAAATGAGAACATCCATCTTTATGACCCATTCTCTTATTGGCTTGGTTTTCTGTGCTGTTTTAAAGCCTTTATATTTCTTTCTTGCAAAATGTTTTCTTGATTAGAAATCCTCCATATTTGTGGACACAATAATGATATCAATGTGGCATAGCCTGTTTGACACTCATGATTAAATCTGATCTACTATTACTCACAGAACTCTTTGACTATTTTTAAATGTTGAAACACAGTTTTGATCCAGGATGAGATGAGGGGGTGCATTCAGTTTTGCTTTGTGGTTCTTACACTGCTTAAGGGCAATCACGCAGAAAGACATTTCAGAGAAATTTTAAGATGGAAAGCGGAATAGGCAAAGCTCCAAAAGAGATGTTAAATAGGGGTTGTAACATACTAAACACAGGCTGGAAAAAGTGCAAGAGCATTGCTTCTCTGTATCTTGTCCCAGTCCAGTGAGTCTCCAGCATGCTCCTGAATTTGGAACAGGTTGTCTCTGTATATTTTAGAACATTTACATTCCAAATCCCTTGCTTTATGGTCTTCTAATAAGTAGACTGATGCACCTGCATAATGTAAAGCAGGAAACTCTGATGTCTGGGAAATACTGGGAACTTTTAATATTCATGTGAGTGTTTAGCAGATGTTAATACTTTCTGGTTTATGATGTTTAGGTACATTAGCTGATCTAAGAAATTCTGAGTGTTTTGCATGTGTGAGTAATATAGATACACTGGTCCATGCCACTGGTCACATCAGAAAATAGCATCTCACAAAATATTTGTGGCAGGAGATACTTAAATTCCCATTACGTTACAGGGTTCTATCAGAAAACCCTTTAGAAATATATTAAATTTAAAATGTTATCAGCAGAATTAATCCATAAAATCCTGGAGAAGTCATGATAATGAAGTAATGAGAACTAAAAATTATTTATTTTTATGAAGACAAAATACCCAGTGGAGTTTTTGGTATGTAGCAGATCACGGTTGTACTTAATTTTAAAAGGATAGTTTTGTGAAAACAATAATTACATTGTGGAAAAATAATTAGAGTTAAGCACTTCAGCTGTACATTGTTATCAGAACTTGGGAAATGCATTAACACCTAGGATTAGTTAGTGAAGTTAGTATTTATTTTTCAAGTTAACAAAGTGAACACTGATAGATCATGATCTCCTTCAAAATAATTGTTGGTTCCTTCACCTCATAATCAGAGAATCACAAAGTGGGCAAGGTTGGGAAGGACCATAGTCGGTCATCTGGTCTAACCAGCAGCTCACTCACAAGCAGTGTACACCAAATAGCTGGATTTCAAGTCCAAATTCTACCTTTCCAGAGTGAACTGTTCATTCATTAGCTACTTCCTTCAAGCAGGATGCAATAGTTTCCTTGGCCATAGTTTCTTTCTCACTTGAGTATTTAGGAGAACAGCTAATTCATCTGCTGACTCTGAGGGAAATTTACAGGCTTTGGCAATATTCACATAGTAAAATAAATAATTCTTGTAATATATTTTGCTTATTTAGTGGTTACACTTACGGACATCGACAGGCTTTAGAAGTATTAATTGCCTTAGCCTCACAACTCCCCTGCTAAGTGGGTGATTATTATCATCCTTCTTCTACAAAAGAGGAAACTAAGGGAGTGTGAGATTAAGTAAATTCATCTCATGTCCACAGGAAATCTGTGATAAAGCCCAGACCAGAACCCAGGTCTCCAGACTTCCAGCCACATGGTCTCACTCTGCCAAATTGTCCCCTACTGCTGTTTTGATGGCTCTGTTGGAGTTTTGCATACAAGGCCAGAAATTTCTGCATCAAAAAGGAAGCAGAGACAGTGGCCAAATGTTCACACATTTAGCTGGACTGACATGATTCCTGTGTAAACGGATATATAATAATTATGGGGTTCATTGGCCTTATGTTTAAACATAATAAAATTTACTTTGGGTATCATAGTGACCACATGAATTTATCAATAGTCATTGGGGTAGGCAAGTCCAAAATCCTTACTGTTTGAAACAACTTAAGGGTGCTAAGGCTTCAGCTCCTGAAGGAGGTCCAATTTACAGACAGCTCCTCTTTGACCACCCAGATGTCATATCCATTGTGCTCAGCCCTTCTTTCTGTGTATTTCGACATGTCTCCTATGAAATAGAAGAAAAATCCTATTTCATACTCCACATTTTGGCAGCTTTTCTCAGACTCATGGATACAGAATAACAGAGTATTTAATAGAGACCTTATAAAGCACTGTTAATTTTCACTGAAAGCTTGGCTCTGTGTTCTTGCTTCTCCTTTCAACGAGCTGGTGACTTTGCCTCCCCAGCAGAAAGTCCAAAATGAAGCCACGAGAAATGCCTGTGCTGTTCACAAGCCAGGAAATCTTGTACAAGAACACAGCTGCAGCAAGGCTGATTCCCATTCTGCACTGGTTCACAAGGGAATGGGGTTCACAATCACCCCCTTTGCCACATCTGGGTGCCTTGAGGCACTGAAAGGAGGTGTGTGCCATTTCCGAGCCACAAGCAGAGTGTGTGGATGTTCTTCTGGGAGATAGAGGAACAGGATATGGCTCTGTCACACAAGGACTCTTCTCCTCACCTCGTGTTGTTGGTCTGATCAAACAGAAGCCCAAAGTAGCTCAGAGAGCAAGAAGTAGCCAAGATATGTCTTTATATGAGTTACAGATCATTCCTGCTACTGCTAAGCTGATGATGTGAGCACAAGCCTGTCCATACTCAGAGTTGTACATAACAACACTCCAATTTAGTATACGAAGAGAGGAATTTGAATCATCAAATAAGAGGTCAGTAATCCTACAGGAAAAACAGAAACAAACTAAAGCAAACCAAAACCAAAATCCAACTCATTTTCAGACTTGTATTCATGTGGCATATGAACTTACCTTGATGGTGATGATCATGATGATGATGTTTCTTGATGGCATCTGCTGTCTCCTTCTTCCTTAGCCAAAGCTGGAGTTTACTGCATGCTGGTCTCTGGTCATGCATTTCTTTTTTCCCTGGAAGGTACTGAGGGTTTTTTTCACTGCACCAGCCTCTATTGCAGTGCCGTTTATTAGTTTGTGTAGGTGGAAATGTATCTGGACTTATTTTTCTGTCAATTACCTTCTTTGCCCTTGGTAGTTGATGTTTTAATGTTTTTTCGTCTTCCTAAAAAGCTTGTAATGCACTGGTTTTATTATTTTCCTCTGCCCAACACTAGTAACATAATGATTAAATCTGTTGACATCACTCTAAAACAGAGATCACAGAATAAGAGGAAGAGGTAAAGGGCACAGCGTAAGCTGTGAACTGAAAACCAAGACTATTGAGCCCTAAACTGAAGGTAAAAGTTGTTGCAAACTGGCTGTTTATTTCCATATGTTTGTAACCTACTTCTTACAGAGTGGATGTATCATCAGTCACAAGCAGAGATTTTATTTGATGGGAGCAGAACAGTTATAGAAATTTTTGCTTTACAAATCTGGTTGCAGGCAGAAGTTTGCAAAAACAACCCAGAAGACTCAGAAGACAGAAGGAAAACTGATAAATTCATACATGCATTTAAAATTAAAAAAAAAAAAAAACACTTTTTTTTTTTTTGTTTTAAGACACTCTTCTCATATTTTGGGTTCAAGACAATTTGTGTCTGCCAGCTCTGCAAGCATAAATAATCTGTGTAAGGTGTTGGCTTCCTTTTTACCTGGGGATTAGCCAAATATCAGAAAGAAGATGACTGATTTAAAAGTCTTAGACTGCACAGCAAAGCTACTTATTCCATGGTTGTGAAAAAGCTATTAGTCAGTTTATATTTCTTAACTTTGAGGTAGAAGGTTTCCCTTCCTATGTGCAGTGTCACCAATCTCAACATGGGTCCTTATGAGTGAGACAGATAAATATTAGTGCTCGTGTGTCTCTTACCATCACAGCTGGCTGATCATCAGGTGAGAACCCCTCTCTGCATCAGCAGCAGTCCCATCACATGGCAATCACACACTAATCCACAGCAATCACACTCCCATCACACACCTACCACGTGTATCATGGGGCAACCACAAGCTGCAGAAAATTATTCCTATATGCTATTGAAAAGAAATCAAAAACTCTGTGAGTCTTCCTAAAAGTTTCCCAGAAAGATGCAAGAAGTCACAATGCACTCTTCAAGGCTCGAGTCAGAGATGTACAACTTCTTGTACCAGTCTTCCACTTATACAATGTCTTTTGAAGAGTCTGTTAGAGAGGCAGCATTGTTCCTTGTCTCTCCCTCCTTGCCACTGCAATAGCAAGGCCTTTCTGTAAAGCCTATCTTCAGAGCTGAAAGGTGAACTCATCTCCAGGACTGGCATACATTGAGGCACACACATTTTTGGCCCCCTGACAACTGTGCTTGTGTGAAATATTATCAAGGAAAAACCCATTTTCACACAGAAATAAGATGCACACTAAGACTCCCCTTTTACAAACTCTGAGGCTTATGTATATGATGGGTAGGTTGTGAAAATTAGCTCTGGGAGTGATTTGCAAAAGAAAACAAGATTTAAAGTGTAATCGCTACATATCTTTTGACTTCACTGTAATATGATCTACTTTGATCCATTTGTTCCTAGGACTATATAAAAGCAATGAGTCCAAGGTCTGCCTGCTTACCAACAAAGATCAACTTCAGAAAAGTAGTGCTGGACACCATCAAAACTTTCTGTATGCTTCTCACCTCCTCCTTTTACTAAATGAACTGTAAGAATACCAAGAGCGAAAAATAAAACCCGACAGTTTTTCCTGACCTCACAGCTGCTGGCACAGCTTGTTTGAGTTGTTTCCAGACAAAATCATTCTCTACTCTGAACACAATTGTGGAAATTACATGAATTCAGTATGTACAGGCATTGTTATCTAATACAGCCCTATTAAAATGTAATGAGGTCTTTACTTTTAATTAATACTGTTTTTATTAATGACTACATGTTGGCCACTGTTGAGATCAAGCCACATGTAGTTTCAGCAGTATAAACACATAATGCAGTTATACTTTGGTACTAAAGAGCTTACAACTTCAACAGGCAAAAAACATTATTCTTTTGTAGACAGGGAAAAGAACCTGGGAAAGATTAAGTGACTCTCTTGAATCCATGCAAAAAGACTAAAGAGGAACCATGAACTAAATCCAGTTCTCTTGAGACCCTGCCCTGTATAATAACCTTAAGACAAATCTTCCACCACTGTCCTCAGTTATCACTCATTACAACAGCAAATAGGGTATGAAAAGTACTGTGGCCAATTTGATCAATTTTCTAAGTGAATGCAGTCTACAGTTATAGTTGTAGTCAGTGCATAATTCTTTGCTGTCACCTTTATCCTTATAAAGTCCTTGCTGCTTGCACTTCTGGACTATTGGATGCTTCTATGAAAAGTAAAATTCAGCAATGTCTGGGACTGACTGTGATGCAGCACTGGGCTCACTGATTTGGTGAGGCTGCTATCTCTTCCCATCTATTTTCAGCAGAAATTCTTCCTCTGATCATATCATCAACAGTTCAGAGGAGACTCGAAATGAATCAGCAAACAGCAGTGGCAGTTCAGACCACCATTATGGATTCTCTTTTCCTGTCAGGAATAAATTATCACTGTGCTCCCTTGATGAGCAAACTGATTGCCTTGGGATGCGCAAGATGCGCTTCTGTAGCAGTTGCATCTCATAAAAATACTCTCAAGAGAGACTACCCCTGAGTTCTGTCATAAGGACTTCAGTCTCTCCCTTCAGTCCCAACCCTGTTCAGACACTGAGCACAGAGGCATTTATTAATACCAGGCACTGTAGGTTTCCTATAGTTTTATAAAGATGACATTCATGCTGACCGCTAGTTTAAGCTTTCAAAGAGGAGAACAATAGGATTACTTTTCCAAAGCAAATATAACTACTCAATATTGTTATTATAGTTTCCATGCTTGAATCAATGAAAGGTCACAGCCTGCTCAATGCTCGAAGAGGAGAGTAAGACACGGGAAAAAATCTGGACTGATATATGTTTGCTTAGAACAATATAGGATTGTTGGTACATTCCCTGAGCACAGCTAGCAGACACTGTGCAGATGTTCTGTGAGCTTGTTCGGAATGGGCATGAATAGTGTTTAAAAGCCACTAAATAATCTTAAACAATTGTAGCTAAAAGATCTACACAAAGCTTGCCAGAGTCCCCAAATGCAAAGAAGTCCCTTGCAAGAGAACTCTGTCCTGGACTTACTGCCTTGGCTGTGATGGGCAGAGAGCTGGGCGAGACTGCTGCTGAGACAGATTTTTAAAGAAGTTGTACATCTCCTTGGCCCAGGCCTAGGAGACTGCATTGTGTCTGCTTGCCTCTTTCTCGGAGAAAATTAGGGAGAATCACTATTTTTTTTATTATTTCTTTTTAATAATATATAGAAATAATATTCTGCATCTTGAGGAAAGGAAAGAACAAAACAGATTCTCTAAGAATAAACATGGGTAAATAAATGGGAGTTTCAGGGTAGAGAAATTAAAAGAAAAATAAGGCCAGCAGAGGAAAAAAGTTATTTGAGCAGACAAAGAAGTATACAAGTTTGTATTTGGATCTGAAACAGAAGAAGATATAAGAAAAATTAGAAGCATTTACCTTTAGTGTGCTGGTTTTCACTCCTTGGTCTTTGGGGTTTGGAGGTTCTTTACTTTAGGTTGGGGTGATTCTGGTGTGATTTTCCCTTTTCTGTGTGAGTGCAAGGGTGCATGGCCTTGAAATCTGTGGCAGAAACTCTGTTTCTGCATAATCAGCCCATGACCCATCTTTGCTTTTGTGCCTTTTAGATACTAAGCACATTCCATTTCCCACAGTTTTTGTTAAAGCACTAACTTTGAACATATTTCATATAAAATTTCCAAATCAGACTACTGATAGCCATGACAACAAAGACCTGACTTCTCCAGGAGTAAGGCAGCCATGAGGGCAAGAACAAAAGTTATGCTTGTGGGACTAGTTTTGGCCACACTGAAACTGTCCAGATGCCAGCACAAAAAAAGAAGGTAATAAAAACCAGGAGCCGCCTCTTATACATTTGCCACAATGATATACGTATCATCCATTTTACTACATGGGAAAAAAAGTCATTCGTTGCATGGAAATGTATTGCATAAATGCTGTACTGTACTGTTTGGAAAATACTGGGACAAGCCAACACCAACACTTCCTATCATTCTCATATTTGGTTAATCAAATTACTTTTTACCAGACATTAGCCAGAACACAAGATAATTGTTTTCTATTTTAAATAATGGCTTGCTGAATTCAAAGGGCCTTGTTTTAGTCTGCAAAGCCTGGCATTAAGCTGGAGTAAAACAGTTTCCAATTATGCCCATTACCCCTAGGCAAGTACTTTTCTTAGAAAAATCACCTGTCAACAGCACAGCATTATGCCAGAGAAATTTTTATTCTCTTCCTGTTCCAGGGGTATTTTATTTGCTCATCTATCAGTTGAAAAGTCCCTGTCAAAGAGAAGGAAACAGTAATGTTTTAGTGAAGCAAAACACTTGTATAGACGTAAAAGGTTTGTACCAGTCCAACTCAATACATTCTTCACATAATTCCAACTCAGACATGCAGACTGTGAAGCAGCCAGCTGTGGTCCAGGAGGTCTAAGAAGATTATGGGAGCTAGAAAAGCAGGTTCAACTTTATGTGCAAAATACTGTCTTTACCTTTCTTAGCAAACTTTTCACTCTGTTACAGGTAAGAGTCAGAAAACCTCCAAATAACAAACAAACTCAAAATACAAACCTAAAAAGCCCTCAAGAAATATAACTGGTGAGCAGTTTCTCTTTTCAAATAAGGACACTATTATAGGCTTCATGCCTTTCTCTCTCATCATTTTTAGATTGCTCCAAAGAATCCATCTTATGTACAGTTCCATTTAAGCTCCATAAAGAAGCAATTCTGTGATTTAAAAAAATATAATAAATGCCACAGTAAACACTGAAGAGGGGTTGCTTTGAAGTTTCCTTTTGTAAAGTCTGATGGTTTTTTAGCATTTTTAATATAATTTTTTATAGTAGGCTGTGACCTGAGGATCGTAACATTTTGAGAGGAAGACACATGTCAAGAGGAAGTAAAGGAATATGAGCATACATTTAAGAGAAGCAACAAAATTGGCTGAATCTGCTGCCTGTGTTGAATTCTGCACAACAAATATGAGAGAAATTCTGGAGGTCAGAGCATTAAACTGTTTTAATCTAGTGCAGTAGTGTGTATTTAAAGACACCTTTTCAGCAAAAGGTTATTGAAACCAAATCTTGGGGAGAAGGAGCCAGCTGTTTCAGAGAACATATGATTAAGTTTTAACATGATTAATTTTTCACAGCAGTGGCCCTTCAAAACTTTCCCATCACATTCGATAACTAATGTGTATTTGCTACAGATGACTGCTTTTGGTCTGTGTTTATTGAAGTTCCTTCAGTCTGAACAGGTAGTGTTGAGCAACCAGATCTGTTTTTCTTAACCAAAATGGCAGCTACTTAACAGTCACAAAGATTTCTTTTTACACTTTCTTTGCCAATTCAATGGTACACAGAGGAATAAGGAAACTGGAGGCCAAGGGAAGTCTTGATTCTACTACAGGCTTTGCAACTCATTTCTTGTAGGACAGTGATGAATATTTTAGCTTTACCACTTTTTAATTAGGAGATAGAGTTGTATTAAAGTGCCTGTCCAGCAAGGACAAGCTCACAAGCCCTAAAAGGGGTGATTCAAGCTAGTAGATCTCTGAGTGTACATAAATGCTTGGTCCACAGAGCATGTAAAATGATCTATCACTGCTGAGCAACATTTTTCTGAGCAACAAGCCTGTGATCTCTGGAAATTCCCCAAGATCTACTTTGCCACTAGCTTGGCAGATCGATCTATCTGTCTGTCTGTCTGTCTGTCTATCTATCTATCTATCTATCTATCTATCTATCTATCTATCTATCTATCTGTCTACTTTTCTATCCATACTGGTGGGCATTGGCACTCAGCCTCCCCCAGGAGAATCACCAGCCCTGACACAGGGACTCAAGCATGTGGTGAGTTTTACATGCCTAAGAGCATGGACTCCAAAAGGACCCTCACGTTTATTGGGAGCTGCCCACTAATAAACATCAACAATGAAGGGTAGCTTAAATTTCACTTTATTTCAAGGGGGATTTTTTGCACAGTCTTTTTCCTGGAGTGTTTCTCCTGAGAATTCAAAGTCCTGAAATGTCTTGTAAAAGATATGCATCTAAATTCTTTCAAAACTGATGGAAGAAAGAAATATTGTTCTTTCTTTCAAAGCATGCCCAGAGGAGTGTATGGTGATAGTCTGTCTCCATTGTTGCTCAGTGTTCAGCATAAGCATCAAGGATGTTGTAAGCCTGATGAAATTCAAGTACATGTTTCACTCTCTGCTGGAATATGCATTACAGCCCAGTCTCTGGGGTTCTGCAGGCAAAGGACTTTCTCACCTTTCTTTGAAGCTTTTTCTGCATTTCTTAGAACTGGAGAGTGTTCACTATGCCAGAGAAAAGTAGTGGGAATGACATTCATTAGGATAATTAAGAGACAGAGATTTTCTCCTTGCTCCAATTAGCACATCACCATTGATGGAGCAATAGGCATTTCCTCCTCTCCTTTCTTTCCCTCCTGTGACCACTCACTAGATTCACAGTCTCCAAAGCCCTTCTTCCACCCTCACCAAATACCACCCTCTAAAGGTGAAGATGTTCTCTATGATGTGGTAGGTGAGACTTCAAATCTCCTTGGTTGGAGAAGGAAATGGACCCATCCCATGATGCTCTGACCTTGGGAGCAGCATCAAGGAGGAGCACCATCTGAATTCTTTTTCCCAGTAGTGCTCAATCTGTTGGCGAGCACCCCCACAGTACCTCACAATCTGCAGGGATATTGGTGAGGGTTTGCCCAACTCAGCATGGGAGAGCTGCTAAATTATCAGTGCTAATAAGGCAAAGTGACTTGTTGCAATGAGCAGCAGAACTTCAAGCACATAGAAAACTGTGACATTGAAAGCTTAGTCACCTGCAACAAGTGTAAACACCCCACACTTAGGAGGCAGCTGAGCATGGGTCCTGAGGGTCAGAATTTTTGACTGGGGACCTCAAGTAGTAGGTGAGCATTGAAGTCGTATCCAAGCCCTTTCATGGATTTAGCCCCCAAGTCCTATTAAGCAAGCAGCCACCTTAAACACACCTCAGGAATCACAGTCTGTTGTTTATCACTTCCCACAGGCACCACTTTAAACACACACGTGAGTGTATGTGTGTATAAAAGGAATACCTGGAGAAATGAAGAACATCTTAATTAAACTTAAGATGTGTGGTTCAGATAAGATTGGCATGTGGCCACTGCATTCCAAGATTCTCAAATAGCATAATCTAATTAATTTTGTTTAAGAACACAGAGGTCATAAACATACAGTAATTTGAAACACTTAGTACCCTGCCAGCTGGCACTGTCTCCTTTCCCTTTCTTTGCACTGTAATTTCACTTCCATTTGTGCCGGGTCTAAAATCTCCTCACTCTAGTAGTAGGCTGTATTATGTTACACAGTATTCAGCTGAGGTATTTTTTAATGAACTAATTACATGTTAGTTAATAATAGAACATTTTTTTAGTAGTCAACTGCTGAGTATAATTCTGAGAGAACTACTGTAGGCTGGGATCCTGCAGAAATGTTTAGGAACAGGTTTCAGCTCAAAGTATTATGACTATTCTTTAATATGTTATAAGAAAGTAATGTGTCCCTGAAAAGCCTGATATTTTATCTTTTCATTGCTGGGTTGTGCACTGGGAACTGATGTTTTGCCACTTTTGTTTGTGGATGAATTTTGGAAGTCATTCAAAAAACAATGGAGAGTATTTACAGAGACTTGCCATCAGAAAATCACATTTGGATTCCCTTCTGATTGCCGTCCACTCACGTCCAGCCCATTTCTACTGCAGTGCTGTAGATGCAGCCTGTGTGCTCATTTCCTAAGCAATCTCCAGGCTCCAGGAGCAGATATCTTCTGTGAGGTTCAGACCCTCTTTATGGCTCTCCTGGACGAGGTAGCATGATGTCATGTAACATGATGTTGTGCAAATCTTCCAGAATGCTTCTCACCACTCTGCCCACTAGGGAACCATCTGGCTGGTGGGTTCAGCCAAATATCCAGAGAGCTCAGCACATTTCTGGTTACTGAGATGAGGCACAGATGAGTGTCACAACTTTAGATCTCGGCTTTGTCATTCAGAAACAATTCTCCAAGGACACATGCCCTTACAGGTTTTCTTGTGACCACTGGGTTTAGCTTTGAGATAGCAGAGAGTTACAGAGAAATTCTGATGACCTACAGATATTATTACTTCAGAAGGATAAACTTTTGAGAATGCTATGGGTCAGATTCTCCTTGCCTGATGTGAATGACCACAGCATGATGAACCAAGATTTAAGCAGCACAGATTTATAGCAAGGAAGGGTCTGGCTTGGCATACAGAGACACAGACATGTCATGCTCAGGCTTCACCATTCTCCTCACAGCATATGCGTAACTATCACTATAATGTTAATGAAAGGTGGGCATTGAGGGGTCGTGTTCCTACATGTACACTAGTGAGTAGAGATCTCCATCAAAGATTTTCTCTGCTGGAAGACAGGGATACAGTTACAAAGCTATTCTCTGTCTGGTACTGCCAGCAACCCTGTAAATCCCCCACACTCTGTATCTAATGTACTCAGATGCAGAGGAGGCAAACAGTCAAGCCAAGGAAAAGCAAGAGGAGCACAGGCTGGCTGAAAGGCAGCTCTCAGAGATGAAAACCAGACAGAACCCAGCACTGGGATCCTGAGAACCACTGAGCCTTAACCCTTAGCCAGATAGAAACTGGAGGACAATTACAGAATTACCGAAGTTTAATGACAGTGAAAATATGAAGGATAGCTTTGTGAGCATAAAATGCTGTCTGATGTGGAAGTACTGAGGTTTTTTGAAGTGTTATACATGAGAGACTTATACACATCCCATTTACTACCTTCCAGTAGTGTTAGGAAGAAGGACTTTGAGCTGTAGAATCCCTGGGGGTGGACAGGGATTTTCAGGATTTCCAGCCCAACCTCCTTCTTGGACCAGGTGCAGTGGGATCAGACTGCCCAGAATCTTGCCCAGCCAGTTTTGTATATGTCCAAGGATGGAGATTCTACCACCACTCTGAGCATTCTGTTCCAGTGCTTGACTGTGACTTCAGTTTTTCCTGATATTGAGCCAGAATTTCTTGTACAGTAACCCAACTCCATTGTCTCACATCCTTAGTGAAAACAAGATTGGGCCGTAGCTTCTCTAATCCCATTGAATTTATTTGAACAAAGTAATTTTATTGTAAATTGTAGTGGAGGTAGAACTGCAGGGTACAGATGACCAATAATGTTATGTAAAACCTTCCACCCTGGATTTAGCTGGATCTAATACTTATGAATTGGCACTGTCATGTAAGTGGTTTGAGTATAACAACCGGTGGCATGAGATCAATCCCTTTTCTATCATATATGTTTCTGACATTGTTTAGTGATCTCAGTACAGTTCTCAACGAACTGGTCTTCATGTCAAAGCCCACCATCATAGTTGCTGGTTACACATTTTGTGACAGTTTCCAGATTCTTAAAGATATTTAGGTATTATTCTGCTGTCTTGCAAGGCTTAAGCAATTAGACAAGTAAGAACCCTTTTCAGAGTTGCCTGACTTTGAAACCCAAGTGAAAAAGATATAGGAATTTATACCTCATCCTGAGAAGCAATGTCTCCACAAGGAAAGAAAGTGGGGTGAGTTGGGGAAATTTCTGCTGCCTTTATAGGTATTGTGCATGCTAAAAGAACTTCACTTGCAGAAACTGTGTCTCTCAAATGTAATAACTGTGTCAAAATAAATTCATACAAGGAAATGCTGTTGGCTACAGGCCAATTCACATCAAAATTTTTCATGGATATAAAAAAGAAACCCAGACAAAACAACCCACAGATTTTCTTTCCTGAGCACGAGTGCAAAGAAGAAAAGAGCTCACTGGATTTTTTTGTTAGTGCTCTTTAGAAAAATGACCCTTGAATAGGGTCTTGATGAAAGGTGCACTACAGGAACAGAACTGGGGATAACTGAAGAGAAGTGGCTCACATACTTATGCATATGAGATCAAACCCCTGCCTTGCATCTGGTGAGTTTATACTGACAGTTTATTTCCAAGACAGTCATCAATATAATGTCTGAGAGCTTAATCCTTCTCCCACTAAGTCGGTACCAAGACTCCCACTGGCTTCTACTGTGTAGCTTTGAAGCCTGCATATTCAGTGCCTACAAAATGAACTGCTACTTCCCCAGGAGAAAAGCCAGGCAGAAAGTGTTCAAATATAAACATTTACATTTAAAGAATTGCCTCGATTGAAGTCCATCACAAAAGTGATTGATTGTCTGTCATCTTTGAGGGTATTCTTTTTTTTCCAAATATTTTTTTCTAAATGGACGCTGCTATTGAAATAAGAATGGCCTATTTTATTTAAGGTTTTAAAGAAACCAGAAAATTCAACTTTATTTTCTGAGTAAAATGAAAACTTATTTTATTTTTTTAAAAAATGGCTGATTTACTAAAACCTTGCTTTTGATAACAGAAGAATAAACATAATAATCTCATTATTTTGGAGGAAAGGTAATAAAATATCACTTGAGGTTACACTTAATCAATCAGATAAGTCTGCTTTAAATCTTGAAAAATAAAATCATCATTGACATTTTCCTATGTTTTCGGTGTTATTTTTTGACCTGTACTATCTGCTTGGAAACTAATCACAAATTCCAGTAGGAGCATATTGAGAAGTTCCGAGCAAAAATAAAGCACACACTAACATCAGTTTTATTCAAGGGCAAGAAGCATAAGGGACAATATTTTTCTTCGCCCTCTAAAATCTCTATAGTTCTGCAGAGCTGAGTTTTGGGGGTAATAGGGTACAATAATTTAACAATTTGTCATTTATTTTCCTCCATGCAGATCTTTCAGAAGACAGAATTTCATTTTAGGTAGGATGTGGTGCTGATTGAGATTGAAGGACTGCGAAAGTAACAGATGATAGTTCATGAGGTCTTTCTTTAAAATATGTTTCTAATTCAGAAATAAAAAACTGCAATTAACGATTTTCTGTTAATCTCAAAAAGAAATAGCACTTCCCTTCATTGTCTTCCTGATTTTCATGGAAAGGGACTACAGACAATAACCTTCCTCCCTGACTGACGTCTGTGTTGCAGGGACTGCAATTTTTGTCCTGCTGAGCAACATTATACCATCAAGTGCTGAGCCATATGAAGTTTTTGGCTGTGCTCTTTCATTTTTTCTCTAGTTCTCCAGATTCCTATGCCCTGTTCTCTAGTTCCCAGAGGTAGGTATTTCTGCAATTTCAATTCACTTCCAAATATCTTTAGAAAATGCAAAGCGCTCTTGGCTTGGATTTCACGTGCAGTCCAGTGCCAAAAACCTATCTGTATTTTTTCCCTTGTATATCCTAATTCTAAACTTAGTTTTCCTTTTACATTCTGCAATACTATGCAATCCTGGGGGGAAACAGCTATTCAGGGCAGCATTAACCCTGTGTGAAATACAAAGTGCGAACATTTTAGCTGCCCATCATCACTCAGCTGAACAAAATAGCTCTGTGGCTGGCACTTCTTCCACCTTACTTCTTCTCCCCAAAACTGCTTAAACAAAACCCATCTTACTCTTTCTCAAACCGTACACTCGCATTGTCTAGCCTGTCTAACAGTTCCCTAATCCAGCCAGAAAACCCAAACTGTTTGAAATAACCAAATATGCATGTGGAATTTGCATTAGGAACATAATAGACCTCCTAAGCATGGTTATTAAGGCCCGCTCAATTGTTCAAACATGCCTCCCACCTGTTGCTGCTTATAATGTGCTCAAGTGCCATCAAGTACTAAAGTTATGGTGCTATTTATATGGAACCTTCTTAAACATGCACAAAGTGCAAGATAGATTTACAAGACCCGTCTTTTATCTCTTCTGCTGGGCTGCAACAGGGGTCTCATCTCCTCCCTGGGTGCACATGTGACTACAGATGTCACTACTGGAAATAAAACATTCCCACCATGCAGAGACCAAATCTCAGTGCAGGAATTCTCTTGTGCCTTTCATCTGGAGAAGGAGAAAGTGGGGGAAAAAAACCAACCCAATGAAAATGACCCATAGCTTTGCTGGTTTAATTGTTGTGTCGTGGATGCATGTGGGATGAAAACAAGGAAGGAACTGGAAGTATTTGTGTGGAAGTTGTTCCAAAATCCTGCAGGACATTTGTGTCAGCACGGATGGCCCGAGACCTTCTGGAGTTTGTGGAAAGATCCACTCAAATATGCTCTGGATAAAGCCCTTAATACAGAAATATGTCCTAGGAGGTGAGTCACCTCTTGCGCATGGCTACAAGGTATAAAACAGTGAACTTCTAGTTCTAATTGTGCCAGGTAACATCATTAATTCACTGGAGGAAGACTTTTACCCAAAATTTCAGTGCTTTTCAGTTTCAGGAGTCTCAGTTCAGGCTCTAAAGTTTAGGCCGTGCCAGGGTGGTAAGTCACAAAACGAAGCACAAACTTGTTGGGCTTTATTTCTTCACTCAACAGCTAGGAATAATATTAAAAATAAAATCTCAATTTTTTTTTCAAATGGCCCTGTAGAGTAGATGAGATCTCTGTCTGTACAGTTTTCTCATTCCTTATTCTGGATAGCAGGAACTTCTGTGAAGACATGGATGAAACTTCACAGGAGCATCTTTTTCTGCAGCACACAAGAGAGTTATCCAGGGAAGGACTGAGATCTTTAGGTGTGAGCAATGGTGTTGTACAGAAACACCTGTGCAATGGGTTTGCTTGAGCACCAACAGACTAGCTATGGAAACATGGAGCTCTGCACAAGCAGCTGAACCTTTTTCTTGTCAAAGGTTTCTCTAGCTGGAAGATTTTCAGTGGCTGAGTTATGCTTGGGACATGTCATGATGCCTCATCTGTGGTACTATGACCCACATCTTCTTCCTTATGCTTGTAACAGTGGTGATATTATCCTCTTTGAAAATGATGTTGTCCTGTGAGCTTGGAGCTAGAAGAACTTTCAAGTCCATCTGCTGATTTGATGCCCCTGTGCTTATCTCTGTGGCCCTCTTTGTTAGCAGTATTCCAGGCACAGCTGACTGAAAAACTGCTGTATAATCTGTTTTGGAAGGAAAATTAGCTTTTCAGCTAAACTTTTTTTCTTGTGTGTGTGTGTGTGTGTGTGTGTGTGTGTGGATTGTCTGCTTTCCATGGTAAATTCCAGCTTCTGGCTGAAAAGACAAAGCATTTGCACTGAAATGCCTTGTGTGTTTCTATGAGATGGTGCATGGCACGGGAAGGTAGAGAAATATTTTCTGACAAGTGCTGTTGATATAAACTCGTATTAATGTTGATGCCTTTTCATGCAGTAAGTTGCTTGTGGAGCCACTGGAAATTACAGACAGATGGAAGATACAGGTTGTTGCATGAAGCTTGTTCAGCATGCTGAACAACGCCACAAATATGTTTTTATACACGCACTTCTTTGAAGTGTGATGGATGTAGCATGTGTGAGTTGCTGTCTCATTTTTCTATTGAATTATAAAATAGCCTACCCACAGATCTAGCTGGGTGGTAGCTCGTTTTTTCCCAGTAGCTTCTGACAGTAGTTACATTTCATTTAAAACATACGCTCACTTTTCCTGCATTCCCCAATGTAAACATGTAAGAGATGCTGGAATTTACTGAAGAAAAAGAACTTTGCAGACCTGTGCTGCAGAGGGTGGCACAGGAGGGCCAGAGAAAACACATCTGTGGGTGAAAGGCTCACACTCTCTCTTTCACAGCCAGAGAGCTATAGGTTTTTCCTCAGTTGCCCATGAAAGCACTGAGCTCAGCATTTGCTTTCTGTGTAGGGACTGTGCCCAGTCCCAGACTATGGTTTACAGGGTGCATAGGCAATGCAGCTGTGCCCTGCTCGCAGAACACAGGGGAAAAGGCAGCTCCACTGGCCCTGCCTTGCTCCTCTCCCTTGGTTATCCTGTTATCCAGGACCAGCCCTGATTGTGCCTCCACCTTCCCATCTGAGCACCCACAGCACTTGGACATCTTCGATGATTTCCTTACTAAAACGTACATTTAACTGGCAGCACCTGAATATTTTCAGCATCTTCTGCTACAGGAGAAATTTTTTTTTTTTTTTTTTTTTTTTTTATATGTTNTTTTTTTTTTTTTAAATGTATTTATTTTAATTGTGAGCTCTGTGTCTCTGGGTTAATTCATTCAGGCTGGAGTTCGAAAGAATGCCTTTTGCAGAAACCACAAGAGGCTTAAAGAGTGGAGCAATTACTGCATCCACATTCTTGGAGAAGTCTGATAACAGCAGAGACCATTCCTCCAGCTCAGTGGCAGGCATGAGTAAGCTATGAGAGAGTACAGCAGGAAAATGACTCATGGGCCAGCAGAGTCCTCAGTGCCTGCACACTGACATCAAAGCCTAGGAACTCAAGGCCTCCCTTGAATGAGCTCAACTGCATTTAAGGAGATTCTGGTGATCAGTCTAAAAAAAGCACATTAAACATGTTTAAGGAAGCAAAGCACAATTCCTCTGTTATCTCTGGCATCAGTGGAAGTATAAGAGGTATATTTTCCCAGGGTGTCTATCAGACAAGAGCCCTGCAGGGTTTTTCAGATGCCCATCGATGAAATTAGCATCGGTCAGGAAAAAGTACCCACTGACATGCTACTTGAAAGAAGAATGATTTATATGATTGTTAAATTGTGAATTAGGTTCTCACTAAGTGTTAATTTTTTCAGATCCTGAAAGTTTGTCAAACGGATGACTTGCTTTGTGACACTGACATCTTCATACATGCATAAATGTTCCTTAACATTTTGTTTACTGCCTAAATATTTACTCATAGTCATCTCCCTTTTTATCTATTTATAACAAAGCTGAAGTCGATTTTCTACAGTAACAATAGATACAACTTTGCTCTGGACAGCTCTGCCTGCAGTGTTGACCATCTTCATTTTCAAAGTCCTATACACCATTATCCTCTCACTTCTAGCCCAGTAATTTTAAAATTTAAAAAAAAAAAATTAATTCTACTTTACAGTGGTAAAGAACTGGCTAATTTTCTTATTACATCAGTATTTAATGTCTCAGTTATTAACCTTAGATGCTAACAGTTCCAATTCATTTTCTCATTGACTAATACCCATGTATAGAAGGTCCTTTGGAAGTTTCTTAAAGCTCTTGGAGCTCAGGCAAACTGGATTAAATTCTGTCTGTGTCTCAGATTGCCTTCATGATGATGGTGTCTTCTCAATGCCTAGACTAAGTCACCTTTCTCTTAGGTGGGCCAGCTGTCCCAGTGTTAGATTTTTTCCATACTAAAAGAGGGAATAATAATATTTCCAGGTTTCCATATAGATGTTGGTCTTAATTTTTGACAACAGGTATTAGCCAATCTATAGCACAGTGGTGGTCTGATCCTGGCTGAGATCTCTCTATAATGGTCGTTAATGATTCTACAAATAAACAACAAAGAACAAAAATATTGTAAGTTCAGTCTCTACAAAACATTAAATTTTATACACAAAAGAACTTGTAACACCATCTGCTAGGAAACTTCTGCTGAGAACATTGTTCAGGTTATTCTTTCTTGGAGAAGTCTGATAACAGCAGAGACCATTCCTCCAGCTCAGTGGCAGGCATGAGTAAGCTATGAGAGAGTACAGCAGGAAAATGACTCATGGGCCAGCAGAGTCCTCACGGCCAAATTCTTAAGGTTTGAATGGACTCTGCGTTTTTTAAAAGTGTGGGGTGAGCAAAAGGGGAGACGCAATAACATCATGACAATAGGATGGAGTCTCTATAAAACATAGGGGAGAAGATGCTGGAGGAATAGTGACTTAAGAATGGGCAGAAAAAGAGGTGGATTTGAAAAGAAAGCAATTTCTTGCAAATATTTCACAAAACAGCAGAATGATAATTTTTTGAGTGATGAAATCCATTGCTTCAGTGACAAATTTATGATGAACATCTGTTGTGGCATATGGCACGTACTGTCACGATATTGTGGTGAGCAGCAGCATGATTCTACATATATAAGCCCATAGTCCTGCTTTATTCTACCCTTGTAGTACTGGGGATATTCCCACACTAAGTTTCAGATAAGCCCACATAAGTACTTGTTTTATAAAAGAACAGTAGAACTGATTCAGACTAAGCAGAGGAAATCTCATTTCGCTAGAATGGGACAATTACCGAAACAACAGATGTGAGTAGCACTGGTGCATCTTTCAATGGCAGCTCTTTGGCACAAACATGCACTTGTTTGAAAAATACCAAATGTCCATTTGTAACTGCACTGAAAAAGTCCCATCTGTGTTTTACTCCTTCCTATCTAGTGACCTGTAAATATCCACCTCTAAGGCAATACCTCTTAGCTCAGGTCATATATATATATATATTGAAATTATCAAAGTTCATATTAAACCATATTTTATAGCCCTCTTCCTGTTGCAGCAGTTATTCATTCAGCTTGTTTTCCTGGGGAGTGAGGATGTGCCTTTTCCTGAGGGGGAGCAGGAGAGGGTGGCATTAATAATTCAGGGCTTTTTCTGAAGAATTTCAGGTTATGAGCTTATTAGTTTAAAATATTCTGAAGTCTTTAGCATCAGGAAAACAGGAATTTAGGTAAAGCTGTGAAATGTCTCCCCTCATCTCACCAGTCATTCATCCATCATCTGTGTTAAAGCATAAACCCTTTCTGCTTCCACACAACTGAGGAAAGGAATGAGAAGGAAATAATTTCCCCTTTTTCATTTGCTTGACTGATAGCAACCAGCTCTGACAGAAAAGTCAGAAACTGAAAAATCAGTTATTCCTTTTGTAATTTATTTAGGAGCAGGCACCAGTTCAACCCTAGCAAGACCTTTTGGCCCTCCCAGGAAGAGAAGGAGACAGAGGAAAAACAAACGTGGAGATAAACAGCAGACTGTGGAGCACAACAAAAGATGAGGGCTGTGGGGAGTTACAGGATCAGAAATGGAGGAATATGGAGAAGAGCACTCATGTCAGAGTCCCATATTCCCAGGATGGAATCAAGGAACCGCTCAGGGATGCTGTGCCCTGGGGACTGGGGTAGCAGGACAGTGGGGACAGGACTACTGGCAACAAGGCTCCCCCACCCCATTTTGATTCTGCTTCTTCCTCCCTCCTGGTGATATGAACAACCAGCTCAGTTGGAGCCAGGAGAAAACTGATGGAAAGGCTCTGGTGAATTGCAGGGCTTTATTCTGAAAGGTTAGGCACGCTTACATCAAAAGTGTTGCTCCAAGCTGGACTGGAAGAGTGTCTTAGAAACAGCTTAAGCTATAGTGTCAGAGTAGCCTGCAATGTCCCCAGCAGAATAGAGGGAGACTTTCACCATGAGAAAACAAACAAACAAACAAACAAACAGTCGGAGAAAAGAAGCTGTTTTCCATATTTTGCTTGGAGGCAACAGACGTTTATCGTACCTCTTTTGGCAGGAGTAACTCTTGGCTCAGAGCAAAGCAAAACTTTCCATGGAGAGTGAATGGTGCTACTGACCCAGACACAGAGGTGTGGGAATATATGGGCTAATCCAAGCAGTCTCCAACAAGGATGCTTAACTGAGGAGGCAGCTGCTACTTTGTAAGGGCTTTGTGGCAAGCAGATTTTTTTTTTTTTTCTGCACAGAGGGGTTTTCCTCCATGCCTGGGTCTCAAAGGCACAGCCACCACATGGTTTATAAATGACAACAGTGATCACTCTTGAAAGCTCAGCCCCAGCCTGGCTGTAGAGCCTCTGCCAGCAGTCTGAGCCATGGAAGGCCAGAGGATAATGTTGGCTGAGTCAAATGGCTCTTGAGGGATTTACAGAGTGGATTATACTTGAAAAGGGAATCCTCTTTTATGTCTGCTCTGGGGAAATAAATGCTAGGCACTGTTCAAGGTTGCTCTGAGTTGGACAAGTTTTCTGAAAGTGAAAGCAGAACCAAATTCTTGTCATTCCCTCAAGGTGCTCCAGCAAAGTCTCAAACCCATGATAATAGAAGTGAAAGAAACCCAAGCTGGTTATTTATTGTAATGGCACTGGATGGAAGCAAGCCTGTGTAAAACAGGGAATGTTCTGTTCTTGTCTGCATTCATTTTACTTTGTTAGTAGCCACTGAAGTATCTTCATGGCTTTCAGCAGCACATCTGTAATGTGATGAACATTTGTCCTGTCATTGTTTTCTACTTTAACTGTCTCTTTGAGGGAAAATATATTTTGTTCTAATATGACGCCTGACTATATGGCTTGAATTATGTGAAGTTATGATCACACCTGTGTGTGAGTATCCTCCTGATTCAGAGTACAAGTGACTTCTCAGTTGCATGAAGAAAGCTCGTTGATCTGGGAAAGAAGTTTTTAACTTGCATCCATGTTTTGTTCCCCCACTGCTATCCCACCTCACCTCTACAGAGGCTGTTATTTTATGTTAAATATTTATGTTGTAGCGTCATACACTTAGGATGTAACTCTGATACCCAATATGCAAGCACTCACTGAAAAACTCTATATCCTGTACAATATTAAACGTCTGTATTTTGTTTGGTTCAGGTTCTCACACAAGTGCGAAAAGGAATTTGAAGCTATAAATCACTGTCGGTCAGTCTTTACCTTAAGTGCTAACCACATCCCTGAATCAACAATATGTTTTCCTTCCTTTCCACAGATGGGTTGACCCTGTGGGTTCACCATGCATTACTACACCTAGAAATTCCAGCCACACTCACTGATTGCATCACTAACCTCTATTCAGTGCTAAGTTGAGGAAGGTTCTCTCACATGATTTGCAATCATGCAGCTGAGAGCTTTTACTCTCCTAGCAGAGCTTGCTTTCAATCAGAAAACCCCAAGCCTGTTAATATAATCCTAATAGTTAAGGTAAAATATTAAAACACTTTCTAATTACTTCCTTCCCATTTCCTATGGCTTTGCTTTTAATAACAGGGTTTTTTGTTATTATTGCTTGGTTTCAGACTCATTAATTTTCTGTAATATGTCTGCTCCATTTCCTTGAACTGTGAGTGTGAAGGACCTGCATATTTCGAGGTGATGACTTGAAACAATATGAAAATTAAATGATAGAGAAAAGCTTGGAAATGTCACTTGTTCAGTAAGTGTTGCTCCATGAGTTTCCAGGATAGCCTGTTCTACTTTACAGAGTAACTAGCCTCCACATATTTTGCAGTTAAAAGCACTGCAGTGAGTTTGTGTTTTAGAGGGAACAGTGTCAAATATTGACTTAGCTGATGGTTTCATGCAGTAGACAGGAGATGCTTCCCTAAGAAGCGTCCCAAATTAGTACTGGCTCTCTGCAGCGTAGTCTCCTCAAGGAAAGCACATTTTTTAGAGGGAGAAGTTGAACATGATGATGGTAAGACACACAGCAACGAGAATATCTCAGGGAAATTAATTTCCAAGGGAGTAACACTGGTTTGCGAGCAACTCAAAAAATATCAGGAGGACTCCCCTTCCTAAGCCAAGCAGGAGCAGCCACCAGAGACATTATCTGAGGGCAAACAGGCAGGCAGACAGCCAGCAGCTTTCCACCCACCATGCTAATGGAGGTGAGTCAGTTGTCTTCTTCCTCAGAGCTTTTGTGAGTGAATACAAAACATAAGCTCCTTTCATCATCCATTTATGCTCTTCCTCTGCAACTGATTGGATAACCCCTATGTTCAGCTGGTGTAACTCTGTCTCATCTCATTGATTTCAGACCTGATCTTTAAAATGTGAAGTTTCTTTTCTGTTACGGCTGTGCCTGGTTTAAATATTTAACGCTTGCATTGTAATTTTAAGTTTATATGTGTAGTTTTAGAGCTCTTTATAGAAGGGTATTTTATGTTTCCAACTATTCAGTCAGTCCCTTTCTTGCGCACATAACTTTCATTAAGCCACTCAGTAGCTCCTTTCTCTAAGACTGTCTAGTCCTACCTCTTCCTTGCTTTCTCCTGAGCTGTTCTCATCATTCCCCCCTTTCCTTGGCTGTAATATCTTTCCCACAGTACAATCACTGGCACTCTGTACAGGCTCTTGCAAATAGCTAACACAGAAAACACATTGCCTGTCTTTGCCCTTCTATCCTTTGGCTACTGCAAATTGGCATTTTGCTTGCATTTTTCACCTTTTTTTTTTCCCCTTTTCTCATCTTCTTTCTAGCACAGCTGTGCAGATGGCTGCTGGCTTAAATTATTTTTCTATTTTTCCGCAATAACTCCCAGGTCTTTTTCCAGAGAACGGTGCTGGATGACTATTTAATTCAACACATACAATAGTTCTTGCATCAGTTTCTTGCTTGCAGACAAATTACTTGATGTGTGCTGATATTGAACTACATCTACCACCTGCTGGCTCAGATCATCTCAAACGATCCAAAGACTCTTGACTTCAGTTCCACTGTTCCCTGCATTCTGTCCACTCCTAATGCTAGTATTATATTCCACTCCAAAGGTTTATTTTTAGGACACCTCTGCCAAATTGTTTACACATGTTAGTTCCCTTAACATTTCCTCATTTCCAAGAGCTTTTGACCCCAGGGACAAACCAAAGGCCTCTGTCCATTAGTTCTGAATGGTTTATAACCATGACAAAGTAGAAGTGTGAATACGGGATAGGCCAAACACAGGTTCTTCCTTTTGAAAAATTAAAAATGGAGAGGGCACAGTTTTCAAAAGGGCTTGAACCCAAATAAGACAAGTGAGAGCAACTGTGAATAACTCCTGAGAAAATGCTGCTTAGTGGTCTCACTGGGAATCCATTTTGTTCGAGTCATTAGGAATAAATGATTCTGGAAGTGTTGGTACATAAAGGCAACCAATGCACACTTCATTTCTGATGTGCAATTATATTTGAAATTATACCAGTCCCTTTAGTACTCTGAAAACTATAGCACTAGTTAAATGTTTTTACATGCCAGTGGAATGTTTTTGACAGTTCCTACCACTTCTTGTAACAGTTTAAATTAGATCTTATCAGGATGCATCTGTAAAGGCAATGGCAATGGGTCAAAGCAGAAGCACTCCCAGATAAAAGAGTGATGATCCCTATTCCCTCGGGCACCTGGTTTCAGGGCAGCTGATTTCAGTACTACATGTACACCCTTTTGAGTGGGAATTGGCCTTTCTTCAAAAGCTAAAACCCCCTGCTTTGCTTTTACTTCAAAACAAAACAACCCAGGATAAAATTAACAAAATGTCTAAAACCCTAGGGGAGAAACACCAAGATTGCAGATACAAAACATTCAGTTAGAATGGGGAAAGATTTTCCAAAATTACCTGGCTATCTGAAAATAAAGTTACCATTTCAGCCAAGGGACAGTACTTTAAAGGGTTATGAAGAAACAGCAATCTGTGACTTTAATATTCCAGTCTTTTAGACCTTTTCTGGCAGTGCTGGGAAAACATTTCCTACATACTTTCAGCCTTATCATGGAAAGTCAGACAGCTCAGGATCACATGGGTTGATAAGTTTTCAACCAAATAAGAGTCAGAAATGTAAAAGCAAAACACCCTGGGAAAGTTTCTTTCGTCTCACATGTATGAGAGAATATAGTACATTCCCCTGTCCAGTCTATAATTAAGATGAAAGGCATATTTCTGTATAATTTGTGATTCAGTGGCATGGTTTGCATTCCATGTGGACTGGATCATCTTGAGTCTTCTAATGCAATGAAACAAAACAAAAAAATGAAATTGGGCTTAGTTGTTGAATAGGATGCGTTATTACAGTTCAGACTACTTTTAAGTCTGAAGAAACAAAGCTACTTTAAGTGCTAGGTTTTCATAAGAATTGAAATGTACAGCCTCTGCAAAAGTCTGATTTCATATAAAAACAATCAAGTACCCTGGTTTGAAACATTAGCTTGTTACTTTCTCTCCCTACTACCAGATGGGCAGAGAAAGACCCAAAAAAGTCAGTAAAAATATCCTTACCCTTCGTGTCTCCAACTACATTTTAGCTCGCTGTGGCTCCCTGTGGCTCTGTGGGATTGTCTTCTGTCTTCGCATAATCTTTATGTACAAACCCATTCATTCAGACTTTAACTCTGTGCAGGTCTGACTTGCCATGCCTAGTGTCATCAAAGTGATGTCCAAAACAGCTCCTTTTTCTGAGATCAGAAATATATTATGAGTGAGAAATGCATGGAAGCCCTGACCGACTGAAAAAGTTTAAAAAAATTATTCTGCTATTGCTGCAGTTCTGCTGACTTCAGTGAAGTTCAGGAAAAACTGAACGTTTAAGTAAATCATAAATAATTTAGGAGCTCCTGAGATCTTCTCCTGTGAGATGTCTAGTACTTCCTAACTCCATCTGTGCAAGAAATGGCAAAAGAACAGTTTTTCTCATGGTAAATCAGCATATTGACTTTTTTTTCCAAGCTGGGATGAAGAACAGCAGAGGACACCCACATGTAAACAACCCAAAAGAGAAAATAAGTTAGGACCATTTTTAACCCCAAACACAGTTCTGTTCAAGTTTTATGCTAGGGCCTGTGCTGATACCTCTTTTAATATAAACTTACTTGTCTATCATTATGAGAGTCTGAATCCCAAGGAGATATATGCTCAAAGCCAGATGTCTGGTCATGGATCTATGGGAAATACAAAGGTCAGGACACGTATGGAGAAACCACAGAGCCTTTCAAACATAGATCTTTCTATGCAGATACACCATTTCTACTGGGGACCCAGGCAAGCCATAGGAAAAATTGGAAATGCACTGGAAATTCGCCAGTGCTTTGAGGGCCCCTGATGATAAAGTTTTGCCCCAGTGTCCTTAACTTGGGTTGAAGCAGCTCTGAGAGTGGAGAGAACGAAGAGGAATGCTACTTGAGCTTCCTTTTGCACAGAGTGAGAACTCAGTGTGCCTTCCCTTGCCTTCACAGCAGCTGTTCTGAAGTTTTAACACTGCATTTTGGCTTGACAACATTCCCAGCTGAAAAGATTCTCATAGTTTAGTTTTTTCTTTGATAGCAATGCAAGAATTTCATTCCTGCACTCCCCTATTATTCCTTTAGCAGCAGCTTCCACATCAGGGGTGGTCCATTAGCACCAGGAGCAAATGTCCACTCAATATACAGAAGAGCAAAAGCGTTTCTTAAGGGCCACTGCATCATTTCTGTTGGGTGTGTTCTGAGTGGACATTTTCTTCTGGTGCTGATAGCCCACCATTGGCACAGTAGCACTTGGAAAAGGAGAAGTGGGGGTGTGCACAGTGCTCTGGAAATTATGTATAACTAACACATCATCACCTGCTGGCTCCCAGATAAGGGTCAGCGTGTGGCTGTGCAGATGCAAGACCTGGCCAAAGAACAAAAAATTTTAGCAACTTCCTCCTGAGAAAGACCAAGTTATTGCACTTCTCTTGCTGGCTATTGTGGCCAGCAAGGCCATTCATTCCTTACTTCTTTCCTTTCCTGCCTTTCTCATATTTGTCAGGACAAGAGGGATTCAGGCAGAGGGCTCCTGCATACTCCCCTGTGAACAGCAATTTGATGGTCTCAGGAAGGCAAGAGCAAGCAGAGAGATGGAAATGGAGGAGTTTCCTGAGGAAATCTGGTTTCCCACATGAGGCTATAGAGGCCACTGATAGTGCAAGCCTGAGAGCCTGTATCTAATAATAACACCTGTGGGGTCTCTGGACTTATTTCTGATAAAGGATGGTATAAAGGAAGAATAAATGCAGGATTAGAGGGCAGAAGGAGCAATGTTTCCATGCCAATTGGTGCATTGGTTTGTTTTGCTGAAATTTCACTCCATGCCAGTGTCTGCAACAGACAAACCTGAGGAGCTTCAGAGTTCAGATTCAGCTTGTGTAAGTATTCAGAAGTTTAGATGTTTATCTGAACCACATCTAAACTATGCAAAGTAACTTCTTGAGACTGCTCTGTTGGTATGGAAATCGTGTAAGAACAGATTTTCTTGTGACATTTCCAACACTCCTGCTTCCTGTCATGGCAGTGAAAACAGCCATCCTCATGGTATTTCAACAATTCTTCTTCTAAATGGAAACCA
>VZRN01003889.1:1893583-1940738 GCA_013397935.1 Dasyornis broadbenti | reverse complement strand
GAAGCGAGGGGGGGTGGGGGGGGGGGGGGGGGGGAGATATGAGAAATCTCCAAAGTTTGGAAATCTGCTGCTTGAGTTTCATTCTAGAAAAATTTAGGGTTCAGAAGCTTTCAGTTATTTTTTATTCCCAAACTGCTCTATAGAATAGAGAGCCCAGAAGGGAAGTGAAAGCACTACTGAAATAAAGGGGTAAATCAAACCATCTCTCTTTTTATACTTTAAAAACCTCAGAGATATTTGATGGAGTGGAAAGATAGCATAATTGAAACAAATAAAAGAAATCATTTGTTCACAAAGCTTATACTTAACTCCTGTAGCACATTACTGCAGGATATTATTGAGGCTTAAAGCTTAACAGGATTTAAGAAGTGATGGGTCATTTAGATGGATAATAAAAATATTCACTGTCACTTTGGATACTGTTATATTAAAATATTTGCAAGGAATATAAACTCATCTGCCTCATTGTGTAAGCCAGATTCTAAGTGAAAGACATTAAGGAAAAAGTTGTGCTATTACATGCCTTTTAATAATCACTCTTCTCCTGCATATTAATGTTACATGTCTGGTATTAAACAAGAGATGATATTGGACTAAAAGAAACAATTGCATGGTTTTCCTTACTTTCCATAGCATTCTTCTAAATGTGTTGCATTAGAGGACCAAGATATGGAAACTGCAAGTGCCAGTACAGGGGTGGCTTCCTCTAGACATAAGCTCTTGTTTACAATAAATAGAATGCTTATCACAACAAATTAGCAAGAGCTAATTCCTATGCCTTTAACACAGATTTTTAAAACCCCATGTATTTTAGTTCAACTTAGCTCAGTGCTTTGCAGGACATCTAATGAAATTGTTATAAAAATCTTTTCTAGACTTTAGTATTACTCTCCTTGAAAGGGCACAGCGAAAATTAACTTTTTAAACTTCACAACAGACTGTGAGTTAAAATATGATGTATTGTCCCAGCTGTACTTGGGAGAAATGAAACAGAACAATTAATAAGTTTATAGATACCTGTGTGGTAAATCAAGAGGAAAGCAGAATTATGGCTGTGGTATTCAGAATTTCTATACCTGTTAGTAACACATTGAATCATAGTATCTCTTTTCTGTATCTGTAGATGTATATAGGTGTGAATATCTGTAACGATTCTCAAAGGACAAATTTATTTGAAGACAATAAATGGTCAGAGAAACAGAATTCCTATCTCCAATGGAAAATGCTGTATTTCAAAACTGGTTTTCATTTGAACCAGAAATAAAAACTAAAATATTTGTGTTTTCTTATGAACAAAAGGTTGCTTCAAATTCACTGAAGTGTTTCCTTTTGATAGCATCAGCTTCATGTGAAATTAATTCCCTTGTTAATACATTTTAAATTAACCATGCTGAAATGCTATAGTATATTATATTTTAGTAACTCAGGTATTGCAAGTAATAGTATGTAATTCAGTAAAGACACTGCATAGCTTTAATATTAAAATCTTAATACAATTTTAAAATCAAGACAATATCAAAGTATTGTTCCTTATTTAAATGAAAGCTTTCCATATGATGTTCCTTGGAAGTGTTTAAGGGCAGATTGGATGGGGCTCTGAGCAACCTGATCTGGTGGAAGGTGTCCCTGCCCAGGGACATGCCGGGAGGCATGGAACTAGATAAACTAGATGAACTAGGGTCCCTTCCAACGCTGGCTATTCTATGATTCTATGACGTTCAAAATGATATATTCTTAGATTTCTCATCAACAGACATTGCTAATATTGCATATCTCCTTAAAAAAAATCTTAAAACCAAAACAACAACTTGTGTTTTCAATCAGAAATAATTTCTACTGAAATATTTTCACTCTGCTTTTCTGAAAGTTCTAAGCCACTTTCCTTATGCAATCACAGGTGATATAATTCAGTGGTGAGGAAAGCTAATGCTCTTGTTGTAGTAGAAGCAGTAATGGAGAAGCATTCATTAAAGCAAGAGAAAAATGGAAATGATGATTGCAGATAGCCTCAGGTTACTGTCTGGTACAATAACGCAGTTCCTCTTTGCACAGTAATGAGCAAACCAGATGTATCCTGTAAAGAGGAGAGTAGGAATACAGCTAGCTCAGCAAGGTATAAAGCTGAATGTCAGTTATCTAGAAAGTTTCTGAACAAAAATATCTTTTCTCTAGATCTATCTGATTGAAGAAATCTCGTTAGATTATGTATCAACATTTGCAGCAATAATAACACTCTTATAACATCTTGGGGCTGAGTCATTTTCTTGTTTCTCCCAAGTGCTGTCTCATTCACAGGTGGTTCTGTCTAGGAGCTGAAAAAGCTGTAGATCATGCAAATCATTGCCTTTTCTTCCCTTTCTGTATCTATATATATCTACACCTAATCTACATTTATTTTTCTACTTATCTATATATCCACCTATAGATACACCTACTGATCCGTCTCTATCCATGTCTGCGTCTACACCTCCATCTGTGGTAAATCTATGTGGAAGATAAGTGTTTGTACCAGTCTCCTTTTCCTGGTGAAAAGATGCTTGGCATGGGCAGACTGGGGAAACCGGGAGCCCTTTTGAAGACTCCTTCCTCAAACCCAGTTCCTGGAGAGTTCTCCTGAGGCAAGGCACAGGGATTTTAGTCCTGAGCACTGGTGCTGCTCTCATGGCTAGCAGTGAAGTAGCTGCCGATGTTCTGGGACTCTTCAGTCCTTTTAAGTAACCCAAGGGATGTCTCTGCATGACAAGCTGCAAAGCCCACTCACCTCTGCAGACCTGATATCTGAGAAGAGCCAGTCTGGGCTTGCACTGGGAGAGGAAGGAAGTGAGGGCTGTCAGGAGAGCGGAAGGGTGGGGAGAGGCAGATTCTGGGGGGTTTTATCATTACAGGCTGGTCAGCTGATGAAGTTGCATTTCCTTGTGGTCATGTCTCTTTTTGGAAAAACAACTGATGTATGGATTTATACAAATGGATAAACCATAGTAATATAGAATAGACTATATTTAGTACTGCACTACAGCTGTAGCAATTTGCACCACAGTGAGCCAGTGTATACCTTTAATTAATTAACAGTTTGTTGTGACTTGAAAGCTTTTAATGTCATACTTGCTTTGCAATATACCCCTGCCATCTGTCAGCTCCTGCTGCCCTTCATGTTCACTTTCCACTTGATTTCCACTGGAGCATCATCTTAAAGATGCTTTTCTGCATCTACATTTAAACAATTTGCCTTCTGTTAAACAGCTGTGTTCTCATGATGATATTTAAAGAGAAATATGATGGGCAAAAGTAAATGCCACTCTTTGTTTCTGTGTTTTGTATTGCACAGTAAGACTAATGTGTATCTGAAAACAGTGAAATCTGAATTGGATTAGGAAAGCAATATATGAAGGCCTGTACATACAGATATGTTTCTTTGGAGCTAAACTGAGTTTTGAAGGTAGTTTGATGGAATTAAGTGGGACACTGTTTATTCACAGGGAGAAAACATCTACAGTCTTTAAATCTTCTGCTGTTTAGCAAGAATAAGGAGAAAACAGTCTATACAAATCAACATAGTAACTGTAGGAATGGAGTTTGTTTCTGTGGCAATGTTATTATTTGCTTAAACATTTCAGTGTGATCACTCCGTAAATTAAAAGAAAAAGTAACTGCACCAATTCTCAAATCTTCAAGGACTGGGAGCAGTTCAAGGTTGATTTTTATTATGGCAGTGAATAGAGACTTCACAGTTAAGGTTGAACTGAGATTTCCAGTGATGGTAGGAACTAAATCTTCTCAAGGAACATAAAAATGCAGCATATAGTATATCCCCCTCAAAATTACATCATTTACTCTGAGTACTGAATGTATTCCCTGAGAATGTTCTGTTGTATCTTTTAGTTTTTCATGAGTTATAAATATTTTTAACATTTTCCATGAAAAGTGTGTTAACCTTTCTAATGGCCTCTCAAAAACTTCACAGTTATGAATCTTTGAAAATAAAACAGCTCATAAACTGGAACAAAATCTAGAGCACAGCTTATCTTTCCATTTACTCAGGTAGATAAGACAACCCAAGCTCTCCAGGAGAACCGGATTTTATGCTTCGCTCGCTGGAGACCAGCATCCCAGTTTGTGAAGGAAAGAATGACCCACACTTTCTCTCTTGAAGTACTAAGAATACATAGAGTTCTCAAATTTAGTTACCAGAACAGGGCTTTCCCAGTCACCCAGGCTGTTTCTTCCCAGTCATGGATATGCTGCCTGTCTAAATCTGTAGCCATGCCTAATGAGACGTGTAAGGCACCAAGGGCACATCCTGCCTATCCACATATTAACCCTCCATCTGGGTTCATCCCTAGGCAGCTGGGCCTGTTTAGCTTGAAGGAGAGTCAGTTTTGAGAGACTTGACTGCACTCTCCAGAACCTATGGGGAAGGTGCCAAGAAGAGAGTGAGGGGCTTTTGGCACTTTCCCCGATGGGAAGGTGAGTCAACACATGTGTGTGGAAACAGGAGTGTTCTGCCTGGTTATGAAGAACATTTTTTCACTATGAGGACAGTTAGGCAGTGAAACAAGCTGCTCAGAAAGATTGTGCAGCCTCCATCTCTGTAGGTTTTGAAGATCCTATTGAATAAAGACATGAATTACCCAACTATACTTAATTGATAACCCAGCTGCATATAGATCGTGGAACTCAATGACCTCCCTCCAACCTGAGTTATCCTATGACCCTATGTCTTCTTCATCCCAGAACTTTTTATTTTATTCTTTAAGAGAATAATTTTTGCAAACCCAATGTCATATGAATCTCTTTCAATAATGAGTGACACAGGAAGAAATTAACTTTGCCAAAATAATATTGCCTGAGAATGGACTACTCTTAGGCACAAAGGGAAGAAGTAGTTTTGATTTTTTTGCAAGGGCCGTTACCTCACTAATGCAAAGTCTGCAGTGTTCCTCCTCCAGCTCATCATAGTCCAATGTCTGTGACACAGGATGACATGACTATCTCTAACAACACCCAGCTAAAAGGCATGGCACAACTACATATTGCACCTCAGTGCATGTGGTCAAGTGGCCAAATGACTTTGTAAGAACAAAAAAAAGTCAATCTCTTTTAAGTGTCTCTCTTTTTCTTCCTCTTCTAGCTGCCCTGTAGTATTTTTATCTAAGAGATTTCCCTGCCCCTTCTGCTCAGTAAGATTATATTGGCTTTGAGCAACAGAGGTTTACTCTCATTTGTGCTGTTTGGCAGCTGCTCTCAAGGATGTCACATCAGGCAAAACCAAAACACACTACTCTTGTCTACTCAGAACACAAATCCTGGACAGCATCTGAAAACTTTTCTCGGAAATGAAATTATTATGCTTTTTAAACTTTGTTTATAATTTTTGTGTAAGCATTCATGTATCTAAAAGCCAAAAAATGTTGAAATTCATGGAAGGAAAGAACATATTTTACTTTTAGTGTGCTGTACTCACATTTCATTTTAAAAGAACATTTTTCTCCTGAAGCAGGGAGCTCCCCTGCATTCATATTCTTCTCTTAGATTCACATAGAAGTTCTGACCACATTTTTTACAGGCTTATGTACAAAAAAGAATTGCATAAAAAAAGAGGAAGTGGTTTTGTAGTAATTTTCTTTTCATTCAGGCAGGATCACCTAATCTTTATCTGAAACATCAACCTGGGAAGTCCTAAAGCAGAGCTTTACAGGAAAATATAATATTCTGATGGAGAGAAAGTGGTCCCAGAAGAAGGAATGTGCAAACAAAACTGTAGGGTTTTTGCACTTGCAGAGAACAGAGGAGCATTCAGAAATCATGATCTGTTTTCACTCATGAGTATCTTGTAAAACTGGAGTGAGGCATGTTATCTTCAAGGACATGAAGCTAATGATTTTCTAGTGGTTCTTTCTTCTCAGCAATGGAGAGCACTCTTGAAAAAGCTAAAATAAGAAATAATGAAACAATTTGCAAGGATAAAAGGAGAGTACTTGAAATTTAGTCATTCTAGCTGATAGTTTTTCCCTCTGATTATGGTCAGGAAAAAATATCTTTCTTAGGACTTTTCCTAGAGTGCTGCTGTAGGTATCCTTTGCGTTAAAATAGCTTTAGGCCCCAAAGAGTCTGTTAGACTGTAATTTGTACAGACTGCTTTGAAATGCCACAGCTTATTTATTTAACTCTCACTTAATGTGAACTTATTTAAAAAAAAAAAAGATATTTTATTGTCACTTTTCAAATGGAAACAAAAGAGGACCAATTTTTCAGAGCAGTCTCATGAAACTACACAGGTGTCTTAAAGGTGACCTACTGAATACTGAAGTAAGTGAGAATTTTTCCATTAAGAATGACAGGCATTTGATTTGATGCCTTCTCCATATGCACAACACCAGGGAGAAGAGAAGCCCTCCAGATTCCTAAAAAACTGGTGGAACACTTGTTTTCTGTGTTTTATAGCTCGGAGAGAGATTATATCCCATAGAAACACCATCCATCATTCCTAAGTTCCTGGGGATCTGCGCTACTCTACCATCTACTCAGAGTTGTGGTTATAAGAAACAGTGAAGTCTAAGAAATTTAAAACCTAACCTTCACCTGGTATAAATTGACAGATTCTGTTGAAATCAGTGCCAATTTCTCGCCTGTGATTTATTTTTTGACGCAGGATGTTTAAGTTTAAACAGCACAGTTGAAATTCAATGTTAAGTTTCAGGAGCACCTACCCATATGAAAATGTTTGTGTAAATTAGAAATAAACAACTACACAAACTTGCATATGTTCTCATCTGTTTGCCTTTCCATCTGTACCTTTTCAAATAAATTCTTTGGGATTTGAGGATTCATTACCAGCTGAGACAAACTGACACCCTGAAGACTGGTCTATTTAATCCAAAATCCATTATCCCACGGAAAACTTTTTCTTTGCTTGCATCTCTGCTGAAAAATTGAGTCTATGTGTCAGAATGGGTGCAAGTATTTTTTTGGTGCTGGCTGCCTGGTGTCAGTTTACAGAGGGTGTTTCTAGGGAGATGGTGCCCTGTATGTCGCCAGCAGGCTCATTTGGCTCATCTAGCAGCAATTCATTTCGTTTACAAGTACAAGATTACAGCAGGGGGTAGTAGCAGAATTTAGAGAAGCACAGGAAAGGAGAAGCTGCAGCCGAAATGACTTGGTACCCTAAGCAACACAAACAACAACAACTAAAGAAGCAGAGCCAGGCAGGAATTGGATTGTCCAGGATACTCTCCTGATGCAGTGCATAGCAATCATGAGCACTCAGGCAGCAGAACGGTCCTCCTGCAACCAGGAGAGAAAAAACAACCACTTCTGGAAACTGCAACGATGCAGAGATCTCTCTTTCCCAGGGTGAAGGCTTCTGCATACCACACCCAGCATCAAGTGTTTTGAAACCAACAACAAAGCCCTACACAACAAAAGAAGAACAGTAATAACACTAATAATCCTAAAATAAGAAGGGTTTGGCACCTTCCACTGGGAATCTATATAACATGCAGCGATGCCAAGTAACCGGTTGTCTTGGCCAAAATAGCTGATGGCAAGAGCTGAGTGAATAATTTCAAAGCAGAACACCTTCTGCTTGTATTGGGTTCTTCTGTGTGTGTTCTGGTGGGATACCCAACAGTCCATCACAGGTTTCTCCAGTACTTTTTCTGTCTGAATGTACTTTTGTTATACTATCTCTATTAATCAATTTTACTTATCATTTCAGCTCTGCTGATATTAGGCTACTGGGAGACATTACATCTTCTAATCCACACAGTGTGCTGCATAAGCATATCAAGAATTATTAACATATTAAAAAGCTAGCTCATGCCAGTATCCACCTGTATACTTTTGGAAGCCTTTTCTGATCAGCTCAAAAGGCTGGAGAGTCACTTGTGTGTATGTGCATTGTAAGCAAACACAAAGAGATGGGACTGAGTCTGAAATTGATTAATTAAAAATGCAAATTAATATGTCCAGAACAGCAAAACAGATGCATTCTTAGTTAAGTTTAACTAAGTGCTTAAATCCTTTATAGAACCAGAATAGAATTAGACTTAAAGCTAAACTAATGATTCAGAATTTTATTGAATCATGGCCCATTTGCAGGAGCATTTGTGGGGGGGACTTTTTTGCTTTTTAGCCAAATTTACTTATTAAATTACAGTTTCTATATGGCCATATTTTTATTTTCTTTATTTTGGGTTCATTTTAAAATGACAGGCCATAAAAAATTTCATTTGTCTTTAGAAAAGTCCAAACCCAGCAGCTCTCAGGAGCCATTGATTTATGGTGTCCTGCCTTCACAATCTTGCAAAAAGCATTTGTTCTGATGATGTGATGTTTGTGATTTCATATCCTGCTGTGGAGCTTCAGTGTGAGAAGGCGTATTTTGGAACTAAGATGAACTGGAATGTTGCCTCACCTACTCATGCAGTATGAGGTCCAATGAATTGATTTAATCTCTTGCTCTTAATAAAAAACAGTTGTTATTTTTCTTACACTCCACTGGATTCACAGACTGCATCTACAGTGGTATCAAGAAAACAAATATGAAAATAAGTGTGTAAGTGTTACTTGCACAAGTTCATTGTGGCCAAACTGGCTTTCAACAATGTTTAACTATCTGAATATTAAATAATTTTAATATCTAGTCATATCTATTTATCCATTAATTGCACAGAGAATTACTATAATTAGAGATGACATCTACAACTATCTGGTCAGAATTCCCCTTGTTGTAGCTTGTGACCATGGACTCAGGCTGTCAGTGTGCTCTAAAAAAAGTTGATGTCTACCTTGTCTACAGCCTCCCATTCCATTGCTAAAGAGAACAAAAATATATTCAATCACCCTTTTCCTTGTAAGACTGAACAAATGTTGTTCCCAGCCTCTTCTCATACATCGTGTGTTCCAGATCCCTTGTCATCTTGGTGACCTCCCTTTGCCTCACTACTGTACATCCCTGTCTTTCTTGCAGGAATAGCAAGAACATATTTCACACTGTTACTGAAAAGTGGAGACTATTAATGAAACAAATCGAGTAAACATTTGGTATGATTGATTGAAGAATACAGGCTCTGGAATTCGCTTGCACCAATCATCCACCTCTCTTCCCACACCACTTTTTTTGCTTAAAATAAATTAGCCTCCTCTTTACTTCCATCATTAAAACAAACCAGACAAGAAAGAAAAAAAACTAATAGATAGCATTGTCATGTAGAGACCTTCTTGAACGGGTGATCCGAGAACAGTTAGCCTCTAATCTCAGATGAACTCACAAAGTGAGAATTAATATTTCTACTGTCCCTCTACTTGCCTTGAATCAATATTTGTGCATATATTACTATAATTCACTGCTTGATCCCTGACATTGTCTGGTTTCAAGAATGTGTTGCCAAAGAAATAATGGTACCAGAGGCATAAGTCAGCAAATGAGGAGGTGAATCCAGAGATGAGGCAGATTGAAACACTTTCCCAGAGATGAGTATGGCTGAGTCTGACTGAGCAAACAAGAAGAGAGGAATGAGCATCCATCTGCAGAAAATGCCTCTGAGGAGCAGCAAACGATGGGAACAAAGCTTCTGGAGGCAGGTTTTAGCACTCAGTACAGAGTTATTCTGAGTTACACCTCTTGTTCAGCCCCTCATGTACTGCATTACATGGCCTTAAGCTCATACTGGAATACGATTCACTTACTGCAGGTCCTTTTGCATCAGATATTATCATTGCCGAGTCTGTCGCACCCTATTTGGTGTGTTTAGAAGGGAAACAATAGAAATTCTACAGGTGCAGAATCTGGCACCAGCAGAGAATGAAGGTGCTACTCTGAACACCATCATGTCTGCCAACAGGCTGATGGAAACAGCGACGAAATGAGGTGCTCTGCGGTGAGAATAAGAAAAATCTACTAACAAAAGTAATATCTACCCCTTGTATATTCCGAGGCTATTTAAGTCAGAACTTAATTCAGAATCAGGAAGTATTGACCATCCAGTAAGCGCTTCTTCCCCACTCTGGGATCTTCAAATCTGTCACCTCTCACTCTCTGTTTCACATCTCACGTGTTACATTTTGTCCATTTTTTCAGTCACACTTTTTCCAAGAATACACGCAGTTATATTTGACCACTAAAACTTTGGCTTTCATGGCATACTAAATGACATTCAGAGTAGAGGAGAAAGCAATAATTGATCAAAAATGGTACATGGTGGAATCAATTCTCTGCAAATCCACGCATTCCTTGTGTGACTCCTTTCCCTGGCAGGACTAGTGCTACTCGACAGATTTGTAGTAGTTTTTCTTGTTCTCTCAGTCCTCTGTCCTGGGTGTAGGAGCCTCTAACAAGAAAGCAGGATATGTCTCTAGACAGCAGAGAGTAGCTGGAGTTCAAATACTTCACTGTTCTCACACACCTCTTTCTTCTCTGCACTTTGCTGTGGGGATATTTGGCAAAGGGTTGGCAACCCTGCAGAAAAAACTTGCATCATCTTGACTGGCACAGAATCATGACAGACTGTGTCAAGGACACACATTGCACTCAGTCATGGCTCAGTCATTATTTACTTGCAAAGCACTTTCATATTCTGAGCATTCTAGAGATAATAAAGTTATTAACATTGCTCTTATTGCAATGCTGTTATTCCTGTAACGGAGAATACTGAACAAATATATTGATGACACGAGAGAGTTTTGTCTTAACAACATCTACAGGTTTCTTAGCACTCTGAAATACTTTCACTACCTGTAGTGGAATTACCTACATAAAAAGCCACCAAAAACCTCTCTTGCTTTTCAAGTGTTACAAATTGTATCCCTTAGATTTGCAAACCGTATTCTCTTCTGCTGAAAACACTGTTTTGTTCACGGTTGTATCTGTACAGAATCATCAGTAGAAACTGCATTTACATAGCAAAAAATCATAATCCATTAGCATGTCCTTCAATAGGAGCATGCAATGTGCTTCATTAATTACAGAATTGTACATTCATATTCAACTTGATATTAATCTTAAATATAATTGTTGGTGTACCTTGCCATTTAAATTCTATGTAAGTAAAGTAGCTAAATCCAGTGATGGAGACTTGGTGCCATACAAACTTTACCAGCAAATAAAACATTAATCATAAGTTGTACATATCAAATAACTTCCATAGCATTTTGCAAAGATTTTCCAAAGAAACCCAACACACAGCCTAGCAGCCTGGAGCAGGGAAACTGCAAACAAGAAGTAATATTCACAATGTTTATTTAACACTCAGTGAGATTATGTCAGGCTTCTCTGTTACCATCTCCAGAATTCTTGTTATAAATTTTTTTCAGGCTGATTTTAAAATATGTAGATTTTACATACATGAATACTGTGGTAAAGAAGGATGTTTAAAAGTTTTAAAATTTACAGACACCTGTGGGTCTAAGGCACATATCTAACCATGTCTATTGCAATTGATTATCCTTTTGAACGAGTAAAACATTGTTTTGTTTTATTCTTGTATGCTGTATAATGAAATGAAAAGGAAATTAAACAGTACTTCTAAATACAGCTGCCAATAGAGGAGATTTCCATTATAATTTGAGGTTATAGTTTGAAACAATGTCCAGTGTTTAATTTATCATTTAATTCACTGAAATTGCAATTAATGCTCTCTTTCTATGAACTACAAGGTCAGTTTGACACTGTGAATAGTTAAATTATCTTTGGCAAGAGTCTTAGTCTGGCATGAATTCCTTAATGAGAAATTCAGATTACAAGCATCATCTGAAATGTGAGTGCCCAGCACTTAATCTAGGACCATTTGGTTTTGCACTGAACAAGTAATGCCTTTATTACCACCACTAGGGATGCGCACGAGCTTAATCAGTTTGATGTTAGATATTTGCCCTTTAATTGTGTCTATTAATATCTATTCTTTTCAATAAACTGATATTTGCAAAGTCTTCCCAGCTCTGCTTCTTCAGCTTTTTCAGCTCTGCTGCACAGGCGGGAGGGACTCAGTTCAGCTGGCTTCACACACCAGTCAGGAAAAATGCATGAACTGTCCCTAAAGGCCTTAAACCACATTTCAGGGAAGAAAACAGAAACCCAAGATCTGGTCCTTTTCCCCTTAATGGTCCTTGGATTTTCAGTGATTGCCTAATTTAAGTCTTCAACACTAAGATCATCCTGTGATACTCTGGCTTAATAAAATTTTCCTCAGAGAACCAAATTAGAAGTGTCACAAGGGACAGTTTATGAAGCAGAATGCTACTGACTATGAGTAAGGGTATTAGTATCTGGCTCTATGCTGTTTGGGCCATTTTTCTCATCTATGGCTTGTGCTGCTCTCCTCCCATACCTGCAGTGTTCAGCTTAGCCGTGGCTCCTGTACTGCTATGGAAAGTGAGTTTCTCCACTGCCTCTGAAGCATCCTTGAAGACAGAAGCATCACAGAGGCAGTTGTGGCCCACGTGCTGTTCTATTCTTTGCTGTGCCAAGAATAGCCCCATTTTGCTTGCCCCAAGTGACCACTGCTACCATAGCACAACCTATTCCATCTTCCCAGCCCCTTTCACTCTCCTGCCTCATGGAGGAGGTGATGTAGCTCTGCAGGAGCTGTGTCGGCCCTGCACAGAGGAGATGGCACATGGAAAGGAAGGGCCAGATGGTTCCTCTTATATCTCCACAGCTTTGTGTGGTTTGGCTGCATTGCCATATGTGCATTAATCATTAAGAATGAATGCTGGTGTACTTAAAGCATCTAGTCTCAATAAAAAATAGGGTCCTCCAAAGTCTTCATGGCTGTACAATCTTCTTTGTAAAATGTCAGTGTGTTTTGTCACAGTTTTGTCAACGAGATATGGAAAAACCAGAATAGTTTATGTCTACAAAGCAACTTTAACTTAGCTGTTATCCATATCATGCCCATGTACTATCTTGAAATAATTTGTGCTATTTCCTTTGTTCTGTATTTCAAAACAGTGCTGTACATATTGTTTGGCTTAAGGAATAAAATAATTAAATGTATTTATATACTAATAAAAGTCCTGAAAAGAATGCTTCTCATTTTTAATTTGACTATTACAAAACAGATGCATTCCCATGAAGCATTGGTGTCTAGCCAATTAATTCATTCCTTAGTATATTCTTTTAAGTATATGTTTAAAAGTGTTGGAGAATGAAGGCAGCTGCTGACTAGGTCAGTGCTTCAGTGTTAAATTGGTTATGTTTTTTAAAGATGTTCTCTGTTAGATTATACCATTATACTGGGTTTGTGTGGCAAGGTTATGTTAGCAGGGACTACAGGGGTGGCTTCTCTGAGAAGCTGCCAGAAGCTTCCTCCATGTCCTACAGAGCCAATGCCTCCCAGCTCCAGGACAGACCTGCAGCTGCTGGCCAAGACTGAGCCAATGAGGGATGGTGGCAGCGCCTCTGGGATAAAGTATTTAAGGGGTGGGAGGAGGGAACTGTGCAATGGCAACTGCAGCAGGAGAGGAGAGTGCAAGCATGTGAGAAGAACAGCTCTGCAGTCACCAAGGTCAGTGAGAAGGAGGGGTAGGAGATGCTCCAGGCATCGGAACTGAGATTCCCCAACAGTCTGTGATGAAGATCATGATGAGGCAGCTGTGCCCCTGCAGCCCACAGATGCCCGTAATGGAGCAGAGATCCACCTGCAGCCTGTGGAGGAGCCCACCTTGGAGAAGGTGGATGCCAGAAAGAAGGCTGTGACCCCATGGGAAGCCTGTGCAGGAGCACTGTCGAGAGGGGTGCCCATGAGAGCTCACAATTGAGAGGGGAACCCATCCTGGAGCAGGTTTCCTGGTAGGACTTGTGACCACCCCTAAGGAACCCACACTGGAGCAGTTCATAAAGAACGACATGGGAACCACTCACATTGAAGAAATTTGTGAAGGACTGTCTCCCGTGGGAGGGACCCCACACTGGAGTAGGGGAAAGACTCTGAGGAAGAAGTTGGAGCATGAAACATGACATGAACTGACTGTAATCCCCACTCTCCCATCTCCCTGTGCTGCTGGGGGACAGGAGGTAGAAAATTGGGAATAAAGTTAAGCTTGGGAAGAAGGGAAGGGTGGGGGGGTGTGACATGGATCTGGCTCTTCTCCTTACTTGCCCTTCCATTCAATTGAATTGAAGTAATTGCCCTCTACTAGGATTTGGGGGCAGGAGAAAGGGAACCACTTGGAGCAGGACCCAAAATCCAGCAGAAGATTATTTCACTCAAGACCACTGTGGTTTTAAAGGGAACTATTTTTTGTTGCTTGCCTGGTCCTTAACAAGCTGCAGTAAAGCAGCTTTTCCAAAAAATTGGAAAGGCAATATGGTTTACAAAGTCACTATGCCATACATCAAACAGTCTTGATGAGACAGAGGGTCTTGAGGTAGATGGCCCAAAAGTGCTGGAAGCATGTTAAGGGCCTGTGCATGTGTTTTATGGACCCTGATCACACATACAACTAAATGTAAAAAGATGGTGCCAGTGAATTATTGACCTCTGTGGAGCAACTTGGAGCAATCATAGAGCAACAGCAGATGTTCCATGTGTGCAACGTCGTAGGCTGAACTATGACACCTCTCAAATGCTCTGATTTGTTTTGTGAGGTTTTTTTACTGTTCCTGCAGCAACATCTTATAGACAATTTTCTACTTGAAGTCTAAAGAAACTGCTTTGCTTTGGCTTTCCATTTCTTGTTGTTAGTAAAAATGTTGTTCTAAAAGGTTTTTGATTTTCCAAACTCTTCATGTTTATGAGTATGAGTGTGTGTAGGAAAGCTGAAAGACTGTGGCAGCATGGTGAATATTATGAAGGTTTCTTGTAAAATATGTCTCCTAATCCTGTTGGTTTTTACATGTATCAAAATACTATCATTAATTTGTTACTAAATAAGTTTTTCTGTTCAAAATATTTGACTCTGAATCAAGCAATAAATTTAAAATGGGAGGATATGTAAAGTGTAAATGGATGGTGTCTGGTGTCTCAGCATCTTGGACTTGTGAATGCTAGTAAACCCCACAGCAACCAAGATGAAAAGGCAAGATTTTCTCAAAAAAGAGCTATGAAAATTTTGGTCAGGATAGGAAATCTCTATGTCTTCTTCAGTGAAGATTTTTCTCACAATTCTTTGTATGGTCACATCAAAACAGAAAAAAATCAGAGGAAGAGGTTGCCTTTAGGTAATACAGCCACCCTTTGGCCAGCACACGGAGATGTGCAGAGTCTCTAGGACTAAAGTACACGCTGCAGAGGGTGCAAGAAAGCTCTGGGTTTCAGCGATCTGTGGGTGTCTGCACAGCCAGGGAGGTTTTTAAAATATACTCATCTGTATAATAAAATATCTGGACACATTTCCAAGTAGTTACTGGTAAATGACATCATTCCAACCCTGTCCTGCCCTGGCCCCCAACTGGGAGTGGTGGGACAGCCCTGGCCGCAAGACCATGACCCATAGGAAGCCTCCCAGTCCTCACGCCCCAGGATGCTGCTGTCCTACACTGTGCCTTAAAAGGTTTTAATTGTGCCTGTTGCTTTTTTAATCCAAACTCATCCAAACCAGGTGTCTCCACCCTTTCAGGAGCCATTCATGCAGAATGATTTGCCCTTGCCCTCTCTTTTCCCATCCCCAGAGAGTTCCCTCACCTCCCTGTCAGCTTCTCGCTCTGAAATGTCCATGTAGAAAATGTATGGAAAAGGCAATACCGGAGGTACTTGTGTTAATTTAACCCATCACACATTGTGGTCCCCCAGGTGGAAGTCAGCACTGTGCGATCAAGTAGCTCCAGGCACTTTTCAAGCTGTAGGTGCTTTTCAATCATTTTGGGTACAATTGCTGTCAAACAGCAGGAGGCCAGTTTGGTTTTACTAAGCGCTGCAATATGTGTTCCATGCTGGAGGCTCTCACAGCAGGATGGCAAAAATATGAATACGTTTTAAGTATCATCATCTAATTGATGCTACAAGTATATTATGTATGACAGCCATGGTGTATAATGCTACCTAAGATCCATTCTAAGGTGGATTTTGAAGTCGTCTCAAAGTATTTGAAGGTCATAAACACCAACACAGGGAGAAAAATTACCTAGGGTAGTGTAATACACTTATAACAAGGAGAACTAGAATGCAATGGAACAAAGTAAAATTCAGGCTGCATATCAGGAAAATTTTCCTAACAGCAAAGTCTATTAGTCGGTGGAATAGCCTCCCAGGGGAAGTGGTGGAAGCCCCACAGCCTGAGTCATTTAAAGCTAGACTAGAAGACATTCGAGAATAATCCTGAATTGGCAAAGAATAATCCTACATTGGCAGGGAGATGGAAAAGATGACCTAATAGGTCTTTTCCATCTCTAGCTTCTATGATTCAACCAAGGTATGTTGCTGTGTGCTATGTATCAGGGCATGCCCAGCCCATTAACTCCAAGTCCCACTTCAAAGTGGAAATCTTGAAATTTTGCTTTGGCTGCAGCTAACTTTGCCATTTCAGCAGACAGTGAGAGCTTTGTGTTCCTAAAAAATTTGTTCATTTCTAAAGCCTGCATACAGAATGAGAATACGAGCAATAAATTTAGAACAAGTTGTGGTTTCTTTTAAGCAAGAAGGATATTTTCTGTTTCTTTTGATTTTTTTTTTCTCCTGTCCAACATGGCACTATGAGATGCAGACCCCTGACCAGGTTCCAGTTGTATCTATATATTTCCACATCTGTTCCCATCATTATCACGTTTGAATATTTGATATATATAGTGTAGCACTTAGGTCACAAGCAGGCCTGAATCTTGCAAATGGATGAGCATGTGAGTCCGCATCTAAGATTGTTTCTATGTGCCAGTTAAATACATTAACTCCGTGGACCAGCCTCTCAGCTTGATATAAATCACTGTACTGTACCCACTAAGGAGTGGGACAGTTTTAACTGTAATAGTGTGACTTCTGATGTGCTGCTCCTAAAATGCACTGGGAAAGATCCTCTGGCCAGGTCCACCTTGCATCACTCACACTGCACAGTGTGAATGTGATCTGCCCAGAAACGGCCTGTAGGGCATGGCCCCTGCCAAGAAGTCTCTGTTTTTCTAGAAAACCAGCAGATACATCACTGCTGCTTCCTGAGCCCTGCTGTGCAGACTCAGGGAAGAGCCACGGCTGGCATCAGCAAGCAGAGCTCCTCTCTGGTAACACTCAGGCAGTGGCACTGCTCTCTGCTGCAGGGCAGATGGGCAAGGAAGGGGCAGAGCACCTCGTCCATGAAGTCCTGTTGTTGAATGTGCTCCAATGTTGTAAGAAATGACCCCTTCAGATGTCCCTAAGGAGATGGGTCCAATGCCCAGTGCTGATTTCAGTTACCCCTCCTGACTGAAAGGTGACATGTGAGATCCTATGCCCCACAGCCCTGACTGTATCAAGGTTTCAAGTTTGGCAAAAAAAAAGAATAAATTCTGATACCAGTGCTCTATGCTGGCCTTATTTGACTCAATATAAGGCACTTTTTTTTCTTGGTGAGGCCAACTCAGCATGGGAAACACTTATCCAAGTGCTGTGGGTATTACTAAAAATTCCTGACATCAAAACTGGATAGCTTCCTAGTTCAAATTAGAGTTACCTCAAAAGTGTGTCTCCAACGCTGTCTTATGCTCTCACCCCTGTGGAATCCATGAGCTGTCTGAGTGTGAGGACACTTAGCAATTATTTACAAGACAGAGTGTGTCATACAGGAGGAGTGAATATCCTGATGCTTCTCTAAGCTTTCAGATCTGCTTTTCACTCTTCTCAACCCATGTGCTTAATAAGTGACATCTGGCTCTCTTTGTCTTTATAGCACACATTGCTCTTCGTCCCTTTCCGAGGAGGCCCCTATTTTTTTAATAGCTATACTGAAATCACAGCATTTAAAGATCCAGAAGGTACTTCTTCTGACATCATATAAGAGAAAAATGTGTGAAAGGGAGGCTACACTAAATTAAAATAACCTTCCTTTTCAGGAAAAAGGTATCAGTAGAGAGGTGTTCTTAGGAAATTACCGCAAGATCCTCGTCTTCACTTTTTCCCTGCTTCTTTTTTCTGTCACAGTCTCTTCTATTTGCCTGTCAACTTTCATCAGACTGTATTCCTTTTTGTGGTAGCAGCCGTCCTTATTTATGGGATGCCTGACACCATTCCAGATGCTCTGTATCTAGAGGAGGAAGAGGGTAAGACCGACCATCCCAGGAGCTTTTAGCTGAAAGTGTATATTTTGCACATCCTATTGTGCACAGATTTCAACAAGGAGACACGTGAGGAGTTCAAGCTCATAAAGAAAATTCTAAAAGTCAGTACATTTTCTGGGGAGCCAGCATAAAATTTATGTCTGGCTTCCTATTTCTTCACCAGATATTTCAATGGCTAATAAGGATGAGAGCTTTTTCAACCTCTTCTAGTTTTGGCAGTGACTTCAGAGGGAGAGGGGTTACTCCAGCACTGAGACCATTTGGAAAATCTCACCTTAAATAATCAAGTATAAATTAGATATCCAGGATATTATCTGTCACATCCAACATTAGCTGCAAGTGGATCAAATTTAAGTCCAAAATAGGAAACAGTAATCTGGAGCACTGCTTGCTCTCAAAGCAATCCTCAGTGCCAGCCCTTGCCTCAACTCCACTTGCCAGCTCAGGAGCGGTAACACAACACCTTTCAGGTCTCTGGGCTACAGAATAAAAGCTTCTCCATGTGTAAAACTTGCAGTGTTCAACCTACTGATGCTGGAAAGGAGTACTTGTTAATGTTAGAGTGATAACTTGCAGCTTTTGCATGCAAGGAAGTTCAACAACACCAGCATTTAGACTTTAAGCCATTTCTATGGACCAACAATGCTTTTGGGTGTGGAGGAACTGCTTAAGTTAGTGCTGCAACAGATGCTTTTAAAGTCTGGAAGTGAAAATTCGACATAGGGCCAGTATCTTTCCTAAACTGAGATGAGTTGCAAATGCAGTGTTAACAGCACCAGACTGAGCTCTGACCATGCACCAGGGTAACACAGAGTATTACTCATAAATAATTTTAGAAAAAACAAAATCAGAATGACTGTCAGACATTCCTGGGGCAATATATTTCTGCAAAATTATTGTGCCGAGCGCTGTAATCTGCAAAGATAAATTAAGGCAGGAAGAACATAGGGTCTGCTCATTTTTAATTGCAGTGCCTACTGCTAATTAAAAACTGTGAATGGTGGTTTCCATAATATTAATTTATTATAGCATGCCTTTATTAATATAACTATTTCATTGTTCAACAAGGACATAAAAAAATAAATTGACATTTTGGCAGTCATTCAATGTTTTTGGGATCTATTTTATAAGATATTTTACTGATGAAAATGTGTCTTAAACCCTCAGCAATATGTTTGGCTTTGGTCTTTGGCAGCAAAAAAGCAGAAATCTGAAAGCCAGAAATGTCCCCAGAGCATGCATCTATATTCCTGCTGTAGGTCTTTAGAGTTCTCCTTTTACAGACAATTGGAAAAATGTTTCAGTGGCTGTTTTCTGATACATTTTGATTTGTATTTGAACAAATCTCACATTTCTACTGTCAGACATTCGCATGTTTTATCACATTTTTCTTAAATGATTTTCAAGAAATTGCATTAACTCTTCAAATCGACAGAGTAAGTATCGTGAACATAAAAGTTGAACACTGATTTCACAGATATCACCATCTTAACTGTCCAGGGAATTTTGTGTTGACTAATGGAAAACCAGAATGGGAAAATCATTTCCACGCAAAGAAAAATTTATTTTGAAGTTTATGAAGGCATCTTGCTCAGTTGCAGAGAATATTTGGAGATATGTATGCACATTAAACTTGTTTGAAACTCTCAATATCAGAATATGTCTAAAAACAAGGACACATTAGATACTACCCTAATGAAGCACATTATAAGGCTTAGCACTTTTTTAGAAGTTTAATATAATACAGTGCTAACAATGAATGACAAAAGATTAATTCTGCACACTGGAAGTACATAAGAAATTTTATTGTCTGAGACAGTTTTCCAGTATTTACTTAGGACAATAGCTTCTGCACAGCTGGTAAAAACTTGTCTGAAAGTTGAGGTATATTTGCAGTAGTACAAAAATCAAGGAAGAGAGCCAGCACTCAAGAGTCATCAAAGTGAATGCAGGAAGGGCAGTGGGTCAAAAGGCAAGAGAGTTCATTCTGATTAGAACTGCATTGATGGAGTGATTTGGATTCTCCATCACCCTTTGGTGGGCAGGCCCCTAAACAGCAGGTGTGTCACTTCCCAGTCTGGTCAGACACGCTGTGTTTTCCTGAGCAAGGCCTACATCTGCAGTGTAACTGCTCTTTTTGTTTGCCTGTTACTGTATTTGTTACATTTTGTGGCTGTCTTCTGCCATGACATTAAAGTTTCTAGCATCTAATTGCCTAATATAATTGGGCACTGTTACTCAAAATACAGCTTTAAACATATTTTCTTTGTTGTCTGGGTTTTCTTACTGTTTTGTAATATCCTAACTAATAAGTCCTGCGTTTACTCTTACCCCTCTGTTTCACCCTTCCCTCTCACAGTTTTGTTTGTTTCTTGGACAACGTATTCTCTGCAGCACTGTCTTTTCCTGTGTTTCGAAAGCACATATGGCATTTCTTTTTTCACTCTGTAAGGTAAAGAATTAATACCTTGTTTCTTTCCAGAAGCAGGTGAAAAGGAGAGTTGGGAAGACGGGGAAGTGGAAGGCTATTTCTGTGTGCAGGAGTGGCTTGCAGACTGTAACAGATGTCCTTGCAGCAGCTGAGAAGAAACTAATAGAACCTAATAGCTAAACAAAGAGGTATTTAATTCCACACTACATGTGCTTGGACAATAGGGCCCTAGGCTTCAAGTCTCCAGATAGCAGCATGCATTTAGGCAAAACATTCCAAAGGATGCATTACATACAGTTTGAATGCCAGGCAGAATGATATACAACTCCAGGCTCCCCTTTTTTAAAACTCAAAATAAGTATTAATACTCAGGTGTTCATGCCAGTAGCGCAGAGGTGAGAAATGGCAGGTTACTGGGTAGGCTACCCAGCACAATAAACCCATTCTGAGCAGGAAAAAACATGCCTCCTGGAGAACACTAACTGTGCTCAAATCTGCTCAGCTTTCTTGCTATTGTTTGTTATAGTGGCTCATGCAGAATTCTAAGATTTCCTTTCTTTTCAGGTGGAAGCTTGGGACAGGAGATTTTGAGGTGGGCACCATCTATCCTTTACCTTTACCAAACACTCTGCAAAACACTTAATTGAGATCTGTCTGTAAAAGAGGTGATGTACCTCCTCAACTTCAAAGCAGACAGTGTCTGGGACTGCACCATGTCTGCTTTACGAGGCGTGTGCACCAAACCTCACCCAAAGATACTTTGTTCCTTGATAACATAGTTAGGCTGGCCTTAGTGCCGATATTTATCAGGTACTGGATCTCCTCAGCTCATGAAAAGGTTGTTTTATCCAAGAACTGTGCTGACTCTTAAATGTGTCCTGATTCAGAGTCACTTATTTTCATGCCAACATGAAAAGATGAGAAGACTGTCTAACAACTGCAAGAAATGTTGCTCATACAATTCTGTGGTGTTAAGAATATTGGTGAGACAGTTTCTGTTTTACACAGTCATAGAGCAGAAGTGAGGGGGAAAATGAAGAAGCAGAGCTGTATGCCAAAAAAAACTTTAATACTCTTCAACATATACGATCTGAAATACGTCATCATCATCTGTGTTATTAAGTGCTTGTGGGAGATTGCAAATCTTCAGGCAAGTGCTAAATGCTGTTTTCTATTTTCCTCTAAGTCAGTTATAAGTATTCTCCAAAGTGTGGGAAATATAAATCTCATTTACGTATGGTAGGAAAATTTGTATTGGCTTCTGTTTCACAGAGCCACGGAATCTCTGGGGCTGGAAGAAACCTCCGAGGTCATCTAACTCATCCCCAGCTCCAGCAGGATCAGCTGGAACAGGTGGCCCCGGAGCATGTCCGCTCAGGTTTTGAGTATCTCCATGGAGATATTCATTTGAATAGGCTCAGCCATAAAATAAAACAAGCCTAGACCAGTGGAAAGCAAGACACCTGGCAGGAAATAGGGTGAAACTAACAAAAGAGGGAAAACTACCATGCGCAGAAAAAACATGTATCCTATTGTCCATAAGGACAAGGGCAGGCAAGTGCCTGAGAATCACATCTGTTTCTGTATGGAAAATCTGCCAGAGAAATATCCTTTATCTCTCAGGTGCTCTCGAGATCCTTATGGAATGAAGTGTGGCACTTGAATGTCAGCCTCTGACAGAAAACCTGGAAATGCCCAAGATCCTAGTGAAGGCAGGAATGTTCTCATCAGTGTTTCTCATAAGAATGGCACGTTGCTCTCAAGAGAGCTCATGTCGTGTCTGCCCTCTCCAAGAAGATGTTTCCTTTCGCTTATCTTGATCCAACAACATGAAGCTCTCACAAACACAGAGCAGGGCAGAGGAGGGGACTGGAGCTGAGCAGAAGACAGAGTGGTGTTGACAAGGTCTACAAGGTCTATGCTGCAGCAGGAGGCTGGGACATTGTCCATTGCTCCCTGCATGAGGATTTGGCTGTGTAGGAGCCTAGCTCTGGGAATGCGCATCTGTGCAATGCCCTTTGCAAGCAGCAATCGCAGAAATTCCACTGTACCTTGAACAGGTCCTCCAAACAGGAGTAATCATGTGTTTGAGTGTTTTGCAATTTTTTAAAAATAATCTGAATGCTAAGGCCTTTTAGAAGTAATTCTCTGTTAAGGATGTTTTCTTAGGAGGAAATTCTTCTTGTATTTTACTAGAATAGAAATAATCTAAAAGCACATGGTTTCACATTTCTGCAGAAATATGATATAATGTTACAAATAACTTTATGGAAGCAATTCTTTTGAAAGCAAATCTGCATGAGGACACACGAAGTGTTACAAGCACAGATCCTGAGTCATGTGAGTGAATAGCTTGTGACACTTGACTGTAAAAATGTGAGCTGACTAAATACCTAAATACTTTTATTGATTAAAGTCAATAAAACTATTGACTTTCAAGTTCTACAGGCTGGCAGTTGATATTTAAAGGGACTCCCAGGATCCCATTATGTCTGGAGAATATCTTCCAGCTGGAGAGGTGGCATCCATGACATGACGCTTTCTACCTGAAAGAAAAGAAAGAATTATGATAGGGGAAATAGAAAGGTCTTCTCTGTCAAAGTCATGAAAGAAGAGCAGTGTTTCAATGGAAAATAATATTACAATGGTTAAAAAAGCACTACATTTTTTCCATCACACAGATTTCAGTAATCATGAATCATACTATTGTGCAAACACACATCTGGCATTATTTCTTTCAGTACTGAGTGCCCACATATGTTTGAGTATGACACTGTGCTTGTCAAAGGTCCTCAGATTTTTTCTAACACATCAGTTCAATGACAGCACAATTGTCTAAAGAATAAGCATAATTAACACTGGCATGTTTAATATTGTTTTGTGATTGCCTTCTATTAAAATAAGATCTTAAGAAATCATGACAACACTAACAATCATAATTACCAGCTTAGCTGGACATACTACAATTGTTGGACCAGCAAGAGAGATCACTTCCAGGTGCAACAGGGGATTGCATTTCTTGCTGACTCTGGGTGAAGAAAATTGAGGCTGCATGTGTTTCAGAAATGTTGCATACAAAACTACAGCGAATTTTCTGAAATAATGCCGAAATTGAATGCCTTTGCAAGTCTATGTTTTTAACAAGTCCGGAGAGCCGTCAGTGGTAATTTCTGTAAGAGTATTGTGTTACTTACTCTCTACACAATGACATAATAAAAAGATGGAACAGCTCTACCCTCAGCAGAGGCAATATGCAATACTTCACTAAACTGGTTCCCTGGAATTGTTCTGGAAACCTCTTAATTATAGGCAAGGACAAGGGTAACTAAAGGACTTACAGACCATTTCAAGGATAATGCCCAGTTCCTATATGCTTTTACAGTTAATACAAGACTTCTGGGAAAGTGGAACTGTGGGGAAAATATAAATCTCATGGCTACAAGTCATAGCAAATAGAATTAGCTTAGAAGGGAAGGAGCAGAATGGAAATTATTAAGTCTTTTTCATAATACTTTTTATAAATGTCTTTCTATCAATTACAAATTATGAGATCAGTAGGGATGACTGCAGGCTTCCCAGTGCATGAAGACATTCAGGTTTCTGTTGGTGGCCCAGGGAGGAGACTGGAGGGAGTGAGCACACTGAAGAAAGACCTGTTGTTCACAGAGGCAGAGGGATGGGGGTTGTGGGAGAGCTCTCTTTTTCTCAGATTTCCTCTTTTGTCTCCTGCAATCTGGAGCACAAGCCTTTCAGTCTCAGCCTTCTGCTGTGCATGGCCCCTTCCTTTTCTTGTGGCCTACCACCATCCCTGCCATTCTGTCCTTTCCTATGTGCTACCTTCTACCTGGGCCCATATTCAGCCCACAGGACAAAGAGGGAAATGGGAAAGGGAGGAGAAAAGGTGTTATACAGTCATGGTGACTGAACATCATTTGGATGGAAGAAAGATAAAGGAGTGTGGGTACAGAGAAAAAGATGAAGAGGAGGCAGCAGCACCATGGTAGCTCAACCACTGGGGGTAGAAGTGCCAAGTCACCCTCGCTGCCCTATTGCAGCAGACCCTGCTGGCCCCCACCCATGCCCATGCCCCTCCTCATGTGCAGAAGCAGCAGAACTTGAGGGAAACACACACAGAGACACACTGGTTCAGCGTAACCCTGTATTCTTAAGCAGGCTCCATCATGGTGCCGCTCTTGGCAGTCACCGCCTTCCGTGCTACACAACATCGCCTGGGGAGTCTCTTGCTGCCTGGGACTCCTTCAGGAGTGTTGCACCCTCCTGTATCCAAAGAACAGCATTCCAAAGGTCATGCTCCTTTACCTGTCAAGGAGCATGGATATGAGCTGTAGCTTGTCTACAGGGCAAGTCCCCTCAATCTTCTGTTTCCAGCCTCGGTTTTCTTCTGCCCAGTCTATTCCAACTGCTGTGTTTCTTACTCAGGGACTGCGTGCTAGCTGGTTCAGACTTGGATAGTATGGGAAGAAAAAGGCATTACAGAGCCTGAATAAAGTACAGACATAGCATGTAGATGTGGTGGCCCCCTCCTTGTCACCAGTCAGAACTGGGGTCTGTCAGCTGGAGTCCTTCCAAGTTTAGCAGATGTAGGTAGGAATTAGTCAGTCACTGAGATGACAGGGATTTAGCCTCTGTAAGAAAAGGAAAAAGCCTCTTGGCTTTTTTGGAAGTGGATCCTGATTGCCACAACAAGGCAATCATGGAGTGGGGAGAACACTTGTGTGTGATGCACAGGCTCTACATTGACCCTCGTGGCTGCACTTGCTAGGCAGGATAGATTGGGAGGTTGTATTTCACACATTAATTTGATACAAGAACAGCCTATGCCGTGTTCCAATACCTCAGGAAACAAATGATTACTGCTGCCAGATAATCAGATAAAGCAGAATGACTTAAGTAACAAAAGATAATTGTATGAGGCAGTAAATCATACATACACAAATCAGTTAAAATTAGATACCCATTAAGAAGTATATTTGGCATCAATTAGCCAATTTCCTTGTTCAGACACAATGACAACTTTAATTTATATCCATAAAGTCTTACTTTCTTAACCAATACTTATACGCTGTCTGAGGTTTACTGACTTGGCCAAGGAGATGAACACATAAACTTGTGCATGGTAAACTACAGGACTTGTTCTGTGTGTTGTCCCAAGCATGTTTTAACCCCACTTCAGCTTCTTTTCCTTAAAAAAACCAGTCACAAATTGTGAAAAGTCTGTGTACTACTGGAAATTCCTCACTTGGAAAACCTTCAAAAGTGTACCTATTCACACTGGAAATCTTTCTGAGCTGAGAAGAATGGATTTCCCTGGAGGCAACCAATGCTGAGCCAAAGTCTAATTCTAATAAAGAGAGGTCACATTAACACAACTCTTTCAAACATTCTTAAATGAAGAAATGTACTTGATGTACTTATGTTGAGAAAATTGTGCTAAAAATAATTAAATTTGAAAACTTTTATAACTCTATAAAAAGAAATGTCCAAAGAGCAAATTTTGATGTTGCAGGAAGGGATATATTGTGCACCGACTCCATTCTGCAGGACATAGCCAGGAGAGCTCCACCGTGTGCTGTGAGGCCCATATTATCAGAAGTTCCCTTCATTTTTGGAGCAGAAGAATTCAAATTTTGTTGCTTATATTAGTGAAATGTCGCTTGTGTACAGTGCAGTAATGACAGCCCCTGCATAGCCACAACTTTATTAATTGGCTGCAGACTTTTAGATGTTATTTGTACAGATTTGTAAATATTTTTAATAAACCTGAAGGTCTGATTCTCGTTGCTGTAACAGCTCTAGTATTAAGCAGACACAAGACATGTCTGTGTATCAGCTACAGTGCCAGGGAAAATGACCCTGGCAACCCAGGTCAGAATTGTGGCCATGCTACTGTACCAGTGCATGCATCTACTTCTGCCTCTATCTCTGTTAACTTTATATCTCTCTGTATGTAGGTATGTATGTATGTATCTACCTATCTAATCTGTCTATCTATATCATCTATATCTACATCTAATCTACATACATCTATGAGTACATTACCACTACCACGGCCATGGTGAAAAAAATAGTTTGCAAAAGCAACTGTGGCTGTTCAACTGCAGTGCTGAGCTCAGATCTGTTAGGTCTGAGGAAAGGTCTAGACAAAGAGGTCACACAAAAATGTGTAATTGCACCGGCTCCTTAGACACCTCTACCCCTGAAACCTTGAAAGTTGTTTCACAGCCCAAAGAAGTGGTTTTCGACAGGCTAATTTTAGAAAGACGAATGTAAACACATGAAATGTAGCACAGCCTGTCCTCTTACTTTCCTGAAAAAAAGCAAGGGCTATGTATGAATGGTTACTGACCAGCATCCAGTTTTCTACACCGTGAGCATGAGTCCCTAACCCTGTACTGGGTGCACTAATGCCGTTCTGGCACTGGTTCTCTGGGAGGGGAATGCCAAGAGCTGAGTCACCAGCAGACAGGGCTTCCTCCAGTACCTTCCCTGCAGCCTCCCAGTCATGCCCTGACCCAGCTGCTCCACCCTGGCTCCCCAGCAGCTCTGGCTGCCAGCCACTCCCTTCCCTACAAAATGCAGGTTTGTTTTACGGGAGGTAGATGGCTGTCAGTCACTTCACAACTCTAAATAGCCTCCTTGATACCTTAAATATGGTCTACCATGCAAAATAATTTGAGGACACCAAATTTTATGACAAAAGATGCTTACATTACCTTGTAGAGGAACCTATATGATCCATTTGCCTACACAGTTTAAACAACCAATGTATAAAGGGTTAATAGAACAAGGCGTTTGCAAATTTTTTTCTCTTCAACTTCATCAAGAATTCCAATTCATCAGTTGCCTGGCAGAGACCAGACAGAATTCCTTGTATATATATTGTTTTGTATTACAAATTAACTGTTAGGTGTTTAGAACTTGCAAAACAATCTATTTGAATGAAGAGTCTGGCAACATGAAATAAGATTGGAGGCGGGGAGCGGGAAGTTACGAATATTATGTTTTTAAACTGGAATCTTGTTGGCTTTTCTTTAAAGTCAGATAGTCATAAATGACTTGACTGAAAGGATAAATAATATTTGTACTGCACATTTGGATACAGAATGCCACCCACAGATCAAAGATGCACTCACACACTTTGGCAAGCCTAAATATTAACCTATGTTATGGTCTTAGAAGCCATTCTACTCACATATGTGCTGTCCTATTTTTGTAGATACTTAACATCAGTTAGATAGGAAAAATTTTTGATGAAACCTTAAAAAAAAACAGCTAAAAATCTTTGTCTGCAAAGAGTATTGATGCTGAGTTCTGGTCATTGTACAGGGATAGGACATTGCAACTTGAACATATAGGACAAAAAGAGTCCCTGTGCTGGGAGAGGTTTCGCCTCTGGCAAGTTTTGAGTGTATGAGCAGATCCTGCATTTAACTAGTGGGATGCAACTGAGCTGGAAATAAAGATGGGATGACAGCTTGCTATGCAGCCCTGTAATAAACAGAGGGGGCTAAAATTTAGCCTTCCATAGTATTCACAAATTAGTTGAAATGCATTTGTACTGAATGTTGAATTGTCAGCACATATTCTTCCAATGTGGAAACATGTAAGTGCCAATGACTGATGAAACCTAGAGATACACAAACACCAAAAGTAAAAGGGGATGATGTCCTAAAGACTGGAGGGGGATGACTGTGAAAAGGAAAAAAAACAACCTGAGGATATGGGATTCCCTTTCACATACAGTATGGATTCTTGAAGTGCTCCCAAGCTGTCCAACTGGCTGAAGATTAAAGAAGGCTGGGTGGAAACTCAGTGTCTGCAGACTTTGCCTTGGGTATTGTTTACTTCTATCTGTGGGAGCTAAAGCCACAGCAGACACAGACACAACAGTGTCCAGTTCACTGGCGCCCATCAGATGGAATGTAATATGAAGGTGCATACTACTGCTTGTCAGTTTTAGATTTGGATAAACCACATGATGTGTGATGGCAGCAGGGAGTCTGTGTATATTTTACATATATATATATTTAAAGCATTACAACCAGAACCAAGACTCCTGAAACTCCTTCTGGAATTGGCAGGAGAATGGTATAAGATGATTCACCTAAAATTCAAAATTCACTGAATTTTCTCTTTTTTTTTGGCAATACTTCCCAAAACTGAAGGAAATTTTTTTTTCCAGTAATTTGAATCTTTTCTTTTATGAGTAAAACCCTAAAAACCTTCAGTGCTTCTTAACATAGATAAACCCCCAACATTTCTTGGACTTGCAAAACTAGGGTGGAATTTTCTTAAGAATGGTAAGGAAATGTTTCCAGCCTAACTTTTCTTCTGGAATTTCAGTACCTCTGCTAACCCTAGCTAGAAACAGTTAGATGCGTCAAATAGAATGACAAATGGCTTCAGGGAAAAGTGTTCAATCATGCTTTAAATTTCTTGGAGGATAAAGGTGGGACACATTCATACATGATAAGAATGAGCTATACAGTCTTCCATAGTATCTAGGCATTAAAAATCAGTGCAATAGTCTGCTGAGGAGCTGCATTGTGGCACTGCATAATTTCTGTGCATTTACTGTCACTAAAGTCAAGCTTGCTTCCATGCAAAAACTAAAGTACGGGCATAATTAGTGCATAGCAGATAAATTGCCATCTTGTTCTAACCATTTTATTTACTATTTATTTGAGGTTTTGACATCCTTTTAATTATCAAGTATGAAAAATTCATCTTCAATCTCTTTTTTGTGAATAACTATCTCTTTATCTACTATTCGTGCAAACTTTTGCAAGAAACAACCAAGTCACTGCACCTGCCATGTATTGTTCTACTTTTTTTCCTTCCTCATATCTTTTAGCTCTTGGGCAAAAAATGTGATCCAGCAATAAGCCATTGAAATAATGATTTTAGTTTCTTTTCAAGAGAGGTAGCTGCTTCCTCAGGTAGCTCTCAGGTTTAGTGGTGAACACGGCAGTGCTGGGTTGCTTGTTGGACTCAATGTTAGACCTTAATGATTCTATGATTCTATACAAGGCATGATGAAACAAAAACAGCATTCCAGCTTTCCTTTTGGAAACACTACAAGGTCTAAATAAGAGGAGGAGGCTGAGCAGGGGCCTCATTGAAATTTTCAACATCTTCACAAGAGGAAGCAGAGGAGCAAGTATGGTTCTCTTCACTCTCATGACCAGTGACAGGACTCGAGGTAGCGGCCTGGAGCTCAGTAAGGAGAGGTTTAGGTTGGATATCAGGAAAAGGTTCTTCACCCAAAGGGAGGTTGGGCATTGGAAGAGGCTCCACAGGGCAGTGGTCACAGCACCAGTCTGGCAGAGTTCAAGAAGCATTTGGACAATGCTCTCAGGCACATGGTGTGACTTCTGGAGTGTCCTGTGCAGGGCTGGGAGCTCGACTCAATGATCCTCGTGGATCCTTCAAACTCAGCTTATTCTATGATTGGTTAAGTTCCATAAACCTAAAATAAAACTCCTTTCTTTTGGTGTGTGGCCCTTCCAAAGGCTACCCCAGCATAAGGGCAAGCCAGCATGGAGCTATTTCCAAATTGCTTAACTAAGTAATTGCACAGTGCTTTCTTTTTTGAGAACTTATTTCCTAATTACTGGATTCAGAGCAGCCTGGGAAAAAAGCCACCAATGTATGGAGTAGCATAGAATTGTACTTACTTCTCTTGGGTCTGAGTTTAATTCACACACAGCAACAATGGGGAGTTCAAAACTTTGCTTATAAGTTACCGAAAGATAACACATTGATGAATAATAAAATACACTAGCCCATCAAGATGCACATGTTAAAAATAAGTAGGGAATGAGGAAGATGATATCTTATGAGTGTGATAAATTCCAGAGTATTAAATACATACTGTACTAGAAAAGCTGAGACCTAAACATTTTCCTTGTTGTTACTAAGAGATGGGAATTAGGCTGTGCACAGCCAAATAAATGAATAAATAAATAAATGTCTTTTCACTGTGGTTCCTGACAAAATTAATTGCTCCTCCTATGTGCTCTGACAATCTGGTGCAGTGCCTCTAATGAGTCACTGGTATTAGCCTCACATTTGGAGAGTATCTCCACTGTCTGCACCAGGGGACCTGCTCTGCACATCTGGGAAGCCTAGCGTGCCTCCCATTAGCATGGTTTTAATTGGCAGTTGAAAGCATACAGTTCCTTGCAGAACCAGATCCGAACAAGTGTTCATAATATAAAACATGGGAAAGCAATTTGCCTCCAAAACATTAGTATGAATTGCTAAGTAATCTATTACAGCAGAAAACACAGAACATTAGCACATGTTGGGAGGAGCAAGCCAAGCACCCCGTACCTTTTAAATCAAAGCGATAGGTTCCCGAGGAATGGTGTACACATGCAACAAGGCTCATCACTTAAACCTGTCATCTCCCCAGACATATGGCTCTTCATGGATTCCATGGTTCAGGCTGCAACTCGTTAAACAGTATTATTTTTTTTGTGACTACTTTTTTTTTAGGTTACTGGACATACAAAACCACAGGGGTGAAGCTGTAATACAATAAGGGGTAAAAAGGTTGAGGGGAAGTATGGTGTTCATAAACTGCTGACAGGCACTACGGATAGACCAGTCCAATTTTTGTGGCTGTTGTTATTGCTACTTCAAACCATAAGCTAGGAACCAAAGTGGTGGTGGTCTAACACTGGCATATGTCCAGGACTCATTTGATGGGCTGGTGTCATGTCTCCATCTCTGGTCCAGTCATGACCCCAAAGAAAAAAAGCTCAAATGTAAGGCCGGTGATGGTCAAATTGTTAATGAGGAGTTTATACTTTCACTAGCTCCTCTTTCTCTCTCTCTTTTCTGCTCCATTTTTGAAAGTTTGGAACTGTATTCAGTGCATTGGATTTGTTCTTGTATAAGCACCCGGGGGGGAGAAAATGTCAGGGCACATAATGAAAGAATATATACTGTCAGCTTTAAAAAACCTGAAAATTATGAGTTAAACTCGAAAAATTATGAGATCAGTGTGGAAATTACAAGGGCTTTTGTCAGTATGTTAATAATATGTTCAGGTTCCTTGCATGTGATACCTTGTTTTTGACATTTTAAAATTACTTTTTCGGACAACTCCTCTCCCCATGCCTCCCACAAATGCTCAGCTCAGTGCACTTTTCTGTGTTATTACACACATGAAGCAAAGCTCCAAACAACAAGCAGGCTGGTGAGGGACAAAGGCTATTGTTACAGTAAATCTTAACCCAAGCATGCTGTTCCAGCATGCACTCCACCTCAGCAGCCTCTGCTTCCCATTCACAGTTCCTGCAGCATCATTGCTGGAAATCAGACACCAATTCCAAACAATTGTCCCTGGCAGGTACTGAGTTTGCTGGAATGTTGGGAAAAGGGTTTTCAAAGCATAGGTGAAAACACAAGATTTCTGCTTGCTTCAGTAGCTGGACAGGTGTTTAGAAGATCTCCCAAAGAAGACGAGAGAAACTGAGGCTAATTCCATGAGTGTTTATGTTGCAAGAGATGGTTCTAAAAGTCTGCCCTTGAGATACTTCACGTTTGATCCACACTCTTATTCAATGGCACAGCACCTGCTACAGCCTATGGGTTATACAAAAGAATACAGTAATGTGTTTCAAATTAAAACAAGGGTCCGCACACAATACCATGACTCCAGCACCTGGAATGAGAGTCAGTATCATGAGACTCCGAAGAAAACTGAGAGTAGGAAACAAAGCAATATAGGTGGGGATTGATCTTCATCGGTATTCAGCCAGGGACAGAACAAATCCCTTAGGACTACATCGTGACAGGCAAGACTGCAGCAATAGTGCTCTGCAGTCCCTAGGGATGCATGCAAAGGGGATATTTCTCCAAGTTGCCGCTGGTATGTGCTGTTCTTTTCCTTTTCTGTAAGGGTTGCCCTTTAAAATCAGCACATGCTGGTAGTTCTTGACCTTTCTAGGACTGGCCATGATGTCCAGAGGTTGGGAGGAGGGCAAGCCTACACCCATTCCCAGACCTTGCACATCTGCTGTAAGGAGAAGTCCTCTCATAGCAACCAGGGTCCAAGGACCATTTAACACACACAGTGTAATGAGGAGATTTCTTAATTCTTCTTACTCCTGCAGTCTTACGATCCAAGTCACAACCGAGTCCCAAGAGTTATCTTATTAGAAAGCTGAGCTTATTACTGGCATTCCTTTTACTTTAAGAGTTTAATTCATACAGTCCTCTGCAAAAGGTAAGTTTTCTCCCTTCAGTGTAAAAGTGATAGTATGTGCTGCAGGACAAATTTCACAAACTTAAACATAAGTAAAGGCTCAACCATGTGAATTCTGTATAATCCTGTACATCAGCATGCCCTGATAAGCTGAGCTGTGATCTCAGGGTTTAAACCCATTCATTTTAAAGACTAAGCATTTGATTCCTTCTTGCTGAGCTCTGTGAAGAGATAACTGACATCAGTTTTCTTTGCATCTTTGTAGTTGTTGCAACCTCATTATTCTTTAAATTATCTTGGCAGTTAGTAATTTGTTAGGTTTAGTTGGTGTCATCTAGTCTGTAGAGTACTACTGTGGAAAGCACAACAAAAAGAAAGGTCACAGCATAAAAGCAAGTCAGTCTCCACCTTCTAGAATTTGTAGGACTCCTTTTATTTCATAATTGTTCATTTTCTATTACTTGCTTTTGTTCCTTGGCAGTTGCATGATTTCATCCTGCCCATGCAGCTCATGTGAATGTCCTGTGAATGCCAGGAAGGCTCCCTTTCTTCCTTCATGCTGCCTGTTTTTACCACTTCTGCTGGAGTTCTGTAATTGGGATAAGGTAACACACCCTCATGACTCAAAATAGCTAATCTCCAAAAGCACAATAACCAAGAAGCCTAGCATACGTTGCCTTGTCTCTAGAAGTTGATATTCAGCAATGAACTATTAGAGGATTTAAGTAAAAGATTTTGCGCTCTTCCCCCACTCTGTCTTCCTTTAGAAAATAAATGTCTGATTCATGCAAAAATAATGTATGAACCATTTGCACTGCATTAAAAAAAAAAAAAAAAAAAAAAAAAAAAAAAACTTGTTATTCTGAGACAATTCTGCCTTCTTCTGCCTGGAATCACACTGCTCTGCTTCAGATAACTCAGGGGTGAGCCAAAAACACATGGCAGTATTTGCCAAAATGTAGAAGCTAAAATTACACGAATGTCAGGATAAAAATGGGAAAACACAGTTTCTAATAGGCTTTAGAGCAACTGCTGAGAGCAGGAGCAACATTCCTGCAACAACTGCTTCCCAGTGGCCAGTATCACTTCTATGCAGTAACTGTCATTAAATGCTGTGCTAGCACTTGCCAGCAGGGCCTGCAGAGCGGTATCAGCCTGACCGCAGCATTCCACTGTACTTAAAATAGAAATTAGCAGCGGTAGGTTCATTCTTACGGCCTCAGGGTGGGTAACAATTGCTGGCCATTGCAAGGTCATTGGATGTGAGATGGCTCCTTTGTTCCATGTCCACTGAACAGGGAGGAGGTGGCTGCACTTGGGCTCTCCCAGAAATTTGCACCCCTGCTTCTCCTTTCCAAGCCCTGAGACTTGTTGGATGAAAACTGCATTGGTTGGCCACCAATATTCGTGAAACGCCTTTTTCTCGTGAGATTCAAGGATCTCCAGAAACATAAAGCATTAGTAATGCAAACTACCGAGTAGACATGCTCGACCTCCTCTTGTTTTCTGTGTTTAATTTCCAGCTGAATTCAGTGGGTTTTCAACATATGCTTAAGGTTAAACAGGCTTAAAGGCCATTTCTGAATTGTGATGCTTTCTAAATTAGAAGCCCCATTAATTGCTCATCTTGCAGAATGGAATTTAATTTATTTGGCATATTCTAAATCACTTTCCAGGAATACGTTAAATTCTGATTACATGCATTCCCAGCTTCTATAAAACTCTTTTAGCACAGATTGCTTTCTTCTTTGTAAATCCCTATTGGATTCATGAGCTCTTATTTCATTTCACTTCTCTTCATGTATTTTTAAGCCTCTGAGGTCTAAGTTCACTTCTGAAGTCAAATGAGTGAAATACTGTTGACTTTCTGGCAATTCTGAAAGTGACAATTTTCTCTATCACATAAATTACCATATTTCCTGTTATTTATTTTATGATACTGGTATTTTACTCACACAATTTTTTCTGTACCCATAAAATTTTCCAGCTGGGATATAATTTTCTAATCCTTCTGTAAGCCCATGTATTTTATTTCACCTCTTAAAGAAATTTAATATTGTCAATCTGCTGTATTCTCTCTTGGAGACAGATGATCTAAAGTTTTCTTCTAGGTAAAGAAATCACTAGCATACAACCCATATGCACACACAACACCTGAGAATGAGGAAGGTGCTATGGTTTAAGTTATTTTCATATGAAACCATCACGTGCAAACTTCTTGTGGTTGAAAATAGCGTCTTCTTTTCCGTGCAAGAAAGGAAAGTGTAGGTAGTCCCAGAGTTCTTCTGCAGGGCTAGGAACAGAAGCCAGTCATGGCCTCACTAAGTGAAAAAAACAAAAAGGTCAAGAATTTTAATTTTTTAATAGCTGAGAAAGTACAAAGCTTTTTTTCCCCCATTTTTTCCCAGTGGAGCAGTGAAGTATATACAGTCAGAGGCCATGCAAGAACAAAACCAGAGGCATCATGTGGATAAAGCTACATGCTGATAATAACTCATGTGATGCTATTTTACTATTGACAGATCAAAATGAGAATCATTTCTCTTCTCAAGGTCAGTATTTCTTGTGTCTTTATGATATAGGCCTTATCTAGCCATGAAACAACTTTGCAGTTCAATTTGTTCTGCATGGGCTAGGAGTTTAACCGAAATTTTAATATTTTGTTCCACTAGCAAGAAATTCCTGGATTAATTTATCTTTCCTTTTGCTTCATTAGAAAATATGAGCTATTTTGTCCTTAAGACTTTTATGTCATCCTGAGAAAAGTTGGTTTAGAGAAGTCTCTTGGTGGTGGTAAATTTATTAGCCTGATACTATAAAACTACTTGAGAGCATTCAGTTAACAATAATCCAAACATGTTCTTTGTCAAGGCTACAACTCACTCAAATAGCTGAGGCAATGAAGAAGGAAGGCAGCGAGAGTCAGGATTAGGGATGACATGTTTTCTTGAAAGGGCTGCCTACCTCCACTGCCTCCTGGCATAATATAATAGCGAGCTGTGACCCAAGTGCTGAGTGCTGCAGCAGTGATATACTTGCATTTCACCAAATAATATTAGATACATATGGTGCCCTTCTCTTTGAGACTTTACCCAAATATTTCAGAAACCTTGGGCCAGGGTTTTTTTTCCTCAAAGATACTTCACACTAGTTTTGCTGTATTAATTCACTGGAAGAATCTCCAGTTATTCCAGGTGTAAGAGAAGAGGATTAGGTCTCAGACTGCTCCTCAAATAACTCTGCTGGATGAATTATGGAGATACTCAAGGCTGCTTTACATGAATTATCTCAGGTACCAGAAGCAATCTAGCCAGAACAGCAGGCAGTACAAGAGAGGCTAATTTGCATTTGCAAGAAGCAAGGGTTATTCACTTTGCTTTAGTATTGTGCATCTAGTACTGTGGAACATTTTGCAATTCCAATAAAATGTAGCAGTTTAAGATTATACTAAATATTTTGCTCACTTGGAACCTTGAAAATGGGTTCCATCTTTCAGCAGTTTATCTCAAGGCAGCGGTGTGTAAAACATAAAGGTAATAAAATATTCAGTTTCAGGGGATTCAAAGTTCCTTTCAAGTTCATGTCCCTGTTGGCAAACAATTTTAACAAAATAAACTTAGAGTGCAATTTTGAAGCAACGAAAGTATTGAATTCTGGATTGTTTTTACTGAGTTTTTTATTTACTTATTTATTTATTTACAATTTATGAATCTGATCATTCACTGGAACACTTAATTTCAAGCTACATAAAAAATTTCCAATGGACTGAAAACACTTTTCTGTGTCTTATTTTAGTGTGTGATTCACACATCATCAAAATATGTCATCAGTAACACTGAGTTACTATCGCAGACACGCCCAGCTCAATCCAAAGCCTTTCTCACCTCAGGCAGCTCTTTGAAGCCAAAGAAAGACATAGAGGGATTTTACTGCAGCGTGGGAGGGAAGTGCACGGGACAGAGAGGAAGGTCAGGAAAAGCAGGACAGCAAGGGTGTTTCACCAGGTAAGAATGAGGAGCATCCTGCTGCTCCCACCAATTCCTTAAGGGAAGCACTGCATACACAGTCCTGAACGTAACAAATAAATAACAACAGACACTGCTCTCTTCAACTGCTCAGAAGAGTCACTGGGTCAATTCAGCTGAGAAATGAAAAATGTCTTCTGAAGGCACAGAAAAGAAACTAAATTCAGGAAATCTTCCCAAAATCTGTCCTTTATGGCATGACTGTAGAAATACACATTTTATCCTCTGAGGCATTAAATTGTCTTCTGAAGAATATAGTTCACAGAAGGAAATCATCTGTTAAATGCCTTATAACAAAGCAGTATTTGGCTTGTGCAGTATTCTCAAAGACGCATAGACTTTTCATTGTAGTCAGAATATTAAAATATTAAATTGTAATAAAGATTTATTAATTACCTCAGACTGCCATCAAAATTTTCTATAGCTAATTTAAATAGCAACCACACTGGAGTCTGTTTTGTCTCATGTTCTCCCTTTCAGTGATATCAAGCAGAGACACTTTGTTGGCCATCTGAGATACTTTTATCTTTGCCTTCAAGGACCCTGGGGGAATGGAAGCAGGGAAAGAATATGGAAAGAGGATTTGTACCTCATGACTTTGAGACTTTCCTTCAAGCCCTGCATTTTTTTTCCCCTCCCTTTTCCTGTTCAATAAGGCATCAAGAGAGAAAGCAAGAAAGGAGGGTGGAAGGGGAGAGAAAGGAGGGAGTATTGATTCAAATATTTTCCAGTATCTAACGATTCAAAACAAAATAATTATCTTTTAAGGTTTTCTGAGCCAGGATTAGAGATGGATTTTTCAAATTATAAAATGAAGAGAGTGACTCAGGTTTTCATGTATTTACAACAGTCCTCTCCAATCAGGAATTAAAATAAAACAGAGGAAAAAAGAAGTTTCAGCACACAGGGAAGTAGTGTCCCTAAAATCATCCAACTGTATAGCAAAAATTATTTGCAGAAACAGATGCTAAGTCAATTAGTTCAATTTCCTTTGAAATACTTAACATGCTTGCCAAGGCAGAAAACAAGGAGAGAGCTTATCATGTCACAGTTTATACCTAAAATATATTCTTAAAATATTCAAAGTGTTCCTTGGAGACCCAATAGTGACTCTTGCCCTTGTGAAGTTACTGAAGATATATAGAGGCAATGAACTCTGAATTATCAAATAGGATCTACTGGTCTATTGTGAAGCAACTTTATAGCCTTCATTTAAGTCCAAGTTCTCCTTCAATTTGACTCTGAGAAGGTTTGGCAGAGAACTGGAGAATGAAGCAGGTGGATGAAAGTAGATGAGTGGGATGTGCAGGGAAAATGCCCACACACTCATGGGTTGCATCCATAGGCTCCTGCCTGCAAAGAAAGCAATAGCTGGAGCTTGTCTTCAGTGCTTCATCTAATCAAGGAGCACAAAAGGCAAATAGTCATTTTGGAAGAAGGTACCCAGTGTATTTTCCCCCACAGCATTCAAAACTATGCTTATTTAGGATTAAAATGAGGAACTCCACAAAGCAAGTGCGCTAACTGAACGCATTCTTAAATGCATGTATAGTTTCTTTGCACTAATTAAATATCCTGAAGTGTCAGAGACAGAACAGCACTGCACCATTCCATCTTTCCCCTTTTGGAGCTATGGTGCTCAAGATTGCCTCTTTTCTATTACATGGTCTAACAAATAAAATCATAGATGATTACAGCATCCCACAGATTTGTACTTTGTCCATAACCTCTTCCCACATTGTAACAATTTGTTACTTGAGTGTAAATCTGATACTTTTGGCTTGAAAACAAAGTGTTAGGCAATGTGCAAACATGAGCTCATTACTTTGGGCAAGGTGAAAAGGGTCTCTGATGTGGTATACTCATTGTTGGCCCCCAGATATTAGTCAAAACTATGAAAGGAAACCAGTGTTTAACAGGGTTTCTAGTTTCCTTTTTGTTAGTCTTTTTTCTATCTCTTACTCTGGCAAATTTGAGTGAGGAGGGGTTTTATTTCACCATTTCCCACACTCTACCCTTGCCTTCCCCTAGCTTGAGTAGCCTTCTCTAGGAGTAAACATTTACAGATACTGTGAAAAACCGCCCAAAACAACAAATAGGTGAAAGTGGGAAGAAGATGGGCAGTGCTGAACATCCTATATCCGTATGGAGGCACGCTGAGAGTGCAGGGCACTCTTAGTCCTTGTGGACATCAAGTGCAGCTCTGGACGTGATGGGAGGACAACCACAGTCCTCTTGTGGACTTCTCCCTTTGGCAGGCACAAAGTCTTAGCTCTTCATTCTCCTTGTGGTCTGTGCAGCTCCTGCTCTTCGTACAGCTCCGATCAGTCAGCACAGAGCTCACTGACACAGGCAGCAGAGAAGGAGCTGCTGTTTCACTGCTTCATTTTTGCACTGTAAATTTAACTTAGAAATGGTGGTGTTACACCCCACCAAACATTTTTCTGAAAAGGATGAAAAACTCAGGATGAAAAGGCTAAAATTCATACCAGCTGCAAGAAAAATAACATTTCCTGAACAAAAAAGTATTGGTGAAACCTGTTTAAATTTTCCTCAGGTCATCTACTAGCACTCAAGGGGCTTTTTACATATCAGACAATCCAAAACCTGTTTTGGAACAGGTTGCCTAGAGATGTGGATGCCCCATCCCTGGCAGTGTTCAAGGCCAGGTGAGATAGGGCATTGAGAAACCTGGTCTAGTGGAAGGTGTCCCTGCCCATGGCAGGGGGCTGGAACCAGATGATCTTGAAGGTCTCTTTCAACCCAAACCATTGATTCATTTCATGATTCTACATTCCACCTCCAACAACACACAGCACAAGCTTTCTTAAATGCTCCCAAGAATGTACACAGAGAAACAAAATTCCTGTATCTGGATATAGCTTGTGGATATTGATCAAAATCCTGGAGCGAAGAAGTCTCTTCTTTATTCATGGTTTCACTTGACTCTCAGTTTTGGTTTGGAGGTTTTTTGGTTGTTTTTGTTGCTGTTTAAAAAAAGCAAGCAAGCAAACAAACAAATGAAACCTTGACAGGAACTACGAGTTTGAATTTATCTTTTTGAAATTTAACTCATCTATTTAATTTTTCCCTCTCTTGTAACTTTTTGCAACCAGGCCTATGAACTAAGACAGCTGAGGATATTTTTTTCCCTCACAACGTAACTGGGAGAAGAAAGTCTAAACTCATTAGTGGAATCCCATTAAACAGAACTACTGCCTCTGCAGACTTGTTACACACAGATTCTTTCTCACTGGGTCCCAGGCTTATCAGACAGTGAGGACAGCCACAGCTGGCCAGCCTTAGGTAAACCAGTTAGTAAGACATCAAGATATCTTTTTGACTGACCTCCAAGTTCTTCAAGCTCAGAAAGAAGTCTCTGGCAAACTGGGCGACAGAGGACCTCAGTGTCAAAATCGCTCAACTCTTACTATGATTGGAAAAGTCTGAGATGAACTGAAAGTCAGCAAAGCCTCAGATATGTTCTGTGGAAACCTCTCCCTGAGGAGGATTGCTGAGACAGAACTACTGCATGAGACATGCTGGCAGTAGACACCCTCATACATTAATCATTTTCCAGCACCTTGAAGCACAATAACATGTCACTAATAGCACACATGCCTGATATTTAGATTATTAAAAGTAGGAAATATCTGTGGTAACTCTGTGGGAATTGGATCCTGGATGTGGACTGCTGCAATCAAAGGCATTGCAAGGATATAGGGGCTCCCTTTAAAGCGTGTGGGTTCCAGGGGTCTGCCATCTCTTCTCTGACTATCTCCTTCTTAAAAGTGTACAGTCCTGGGGAGTATGGAAGGGCAAGACAAAAAAGGTAGGAGGACAGGAGCTTGAGCTCTCTATTAAAGGATTATTATTATAGGACAGCTCTCTATTAAAGGACTATTTAAAAATGGGCATAGCTTTGTTAAAGGAGTGTCTGAGATACAGTGCAGACTATGATGGAGTATTTCAAATCCAAGAACAGCTTCAAGAAGAGTGTGGAGACTCTGTGGCTATATAAGTAGGAAAAGGCCCAAGAGTTCAGGCAAGAAAGAAATTTGGAGAGAGGTCATTTCTGTCAGTCGCAAGTTCCAGACCGGGAATAGTTTGGACTCCTTCTAAGAAATGGGGAAACAAAGAGAGAAACAGAGTTTAAATTATGATCTAGACACAGGAAATCATATTGCAAATTAGAGAAAGGAATAATCAAAGAAAGGGTGTTTGTTTTGTTGGGTTTTTTTCCCAGTGAGACCTTTATGAAAGCACATTGTTTTACAGCTGCTGAATCTGCAGAGGGGCTGAGGGATGGTCGCAGTTCAGCACCACACCACAAGATGGCAAGAATCAGAAGCCGACCTCAAACCAGAATTCAGATAAAACAATGCAATTACATCAAAACTTGAGAAGCCAAACTACTAAAAATGTAATGTTAATGTAACTTGGGGTTGTTACAGAAGATGAGTGTTTCAGGTTTTTCTTTGCTCTTTGGCCTATGGTTCTTCAAACCAAATCTCACCCTGAAGACACCTCATACACACAAGTGACAAATACCCTCTGCAATACAATCTCCTCTGTGTCCTCCTATTCAACTCTTTTTTCTTTGAAGAAACATGAGGAAAATCTTTTTTCTGCCACTCTTTGTCATCTTAGTTTCTTTCATCTACAATTTTCCTCTTTGCTTGTTTGTTTTTCTTTTATGATTTCTTGTCATACTTTTTCTAGCACTCTCCTGAACTATAAATTTAATAAATTCTCATCTTTTTTAATAGCCTTCTCAAGTCCCTGGCTTTATTTACTTTCTCTATCCCAACATTTTCTTTTTTCTCCCCAACACCAAGTGAAAGACTGCTCCTTTGGTCTTTAGGGGAATGCTGAGCCTAAGCTAAGAGCAATCACTTGTCAGATTGATATCTGAGCTATGAAAGTTCCAGGGGACATTATAAACAGCCACAGCACGATTCACGGTGTTAGTTTAGGTCTTTGGGGACAAATGTCTACATTGCAAACACAGCAAGCCCACATAGGATCAAGATTCTTGGTCCTGCCTCAATACAGGAGTTACATTAGATCATCTTTTGCAGTCTTCTTCCAGTGGTACAGTCGGTCTTCTGGTGATTAGCAGCTGTGTTGACAGAGCCAACACAGAGCCCAAACACCACAGAGGAGTGGCTTTCCTCCCCAAGGGTTGGACTGGGGCTGAAATTAGTTGACAGGCCAGTGTTAGACAGTTTGCACAGTTGTATGTGTTCTACATTAGAAAAAGAAAGGAGATACTCTGCAGCCCGCAGGTTCTGCCAGCTCCACATTTACATGCAAAATACTGCTCTTAATGAGGTTGGACTATATGACCTCCCAAGGTGTTTTCCAGCCTCATTTATTCCATAAGTCTATGAAAATTACTTTAAAATTACATTTATAAAAACAAGGATTCCACAGAAAGCTTTCATTTCATTCAAACCACTTGATTCCTTCTTAATAACCTCACTGGGGAATTTCTGAAAACGTTGGGAGCGAAACTTTCCCCACCTCTGCTTCCACAGGTGGCAAACGCTGGCAAAACAACCCCGGAGCAGGAACAGGTTCCAGCTCTCCCAGAGCCTGACTTTGCAACCCTGAGCTCCCGCCGAGCAGTGCAGGCTCCTCGGATGCATTCCGTGGATGCAGCAGCAGTCCAAGGAACACTGCCCACGCTGCGGGTCCGTCCTGCGCTGTGTCAGGGCTGAGGAATCCAGCTTTCGGCGTACTCTGGTCCCCAGCCCAAAACAAATACAATTGGTGCACTTCAAACATCTCGCCCCCTTCTTGAGCACCGACAGACTGCAGCCTTTATTTGTGTGCCAGCCTTTTCACATCGCCTGAAAGTTTCAAATGACTTCATAGACATGGGAGCGCTAATTAAAACATTCATCAGTTTTACTGTCTGAGCAGTGTAAATATGATGTAAAAAGAAAATTAAAGAGCATTTACACAGATGCATACTTGTTCATTGTAGCTATAAAATCTAGCTGCAGGGACCTGGCAAGAGTAGGAGTCTCTTATTCTTCAAAACAAGTTATTCAGCAAAAAATTAGACACCCAGCTTTAGCTTGGAAGAGTTATTCTTTGTTAGCTTCATTTTTGATTCATTCCTCCAAAGCCACACTTCCCTACTTTTTTCTTGGTTTATAATACTGGTCACTCAATTTACTGCTGAAATGGGTTAAGAGATGATTTGAAACAAAATATTTGTTTCACACTCTTGAGGTCACAATCCACACACAAAACTTCTTTCCCTTCTACTCATGCAACAGCTACTTTTAGACAGTGAATCCCAGTCTCAGGGAATAAAATCCCATGAAACTTCAGCCACAGGTTATGCCTAGGATAGGGAAGGCATTCTGGGGAGTCTTATTTTCCAACATTGGTTGATGTTTCAGTCTGGGATTTCAAGAACACTGACTACAGTTGTTTACACTGCAAAGAAAGGAGCTTTTTGATCAAGGGAAGCTGAGTCACTGCTCCCTGTTAGTTTTATCATTTTGCAGAGAGCGAGAGCTGATGCCTGATCTTTCTCTGACCTTTTATTCAAACTTTCTTTTCTACATTCCCAGGCTGTTATATTCTATTTAATCATGTCTCTTTGATTTTCAGAAGAATCAGATACTTTTTCGTTTGGTGTTACATGATGTCATAGACAAAAGCAGCATTAATCCCATGAGGTTACCCTCCGGTCAGAACGGTTCACTGAAAGGATGAAACTCAGTCCTAGAGCTTTTTTCTGGGTCCTGAGCTATTTTCAGGGCTGGGGAGAGAGAAGGAGGGGGGAACTGGTTTTTGTTTTGTTTTGTTTTGTTTTCCCACAGACATCATAAGACAAACAGACCATGGGTCAGGTAATGTAAGCAACAGAGTGCAAAACCATTGCCAAAAATTCTAACCACCCAATCATCTCTGAAGGAAAAAAAATCATTTAAGTGACACATGTTAATAGTATTGAATTCAAAACACTTGCTTTGACATCCAGATGTTGTAAAGTGCCATATCCTGATTAACAAAAATATTTTCTGGTCTTTCAGATCTTCCTTCCATATTTTGATCACAAATCAAGGTTCGGAGAAAATCTTTCCCACTACAGTCCACTGATCACATCACTGAAGTATTTAAAAATTTTAGCTTGCTTCCTATAAGGCAAAAATGGGAAGCATAACCACAAATATTTATGTTAGTGTCAGTGCTTATTATTGGAAGCTTAGTCCAGTCTGCTGCAGCACCACTGCAAGAACATACCATCAGATAATGGCATCCAGCTCTGCCAGGCAGCTCAGAACAACATCAACACACACAACCTTTATAACCTGGAAAACACAGAGCATCCCAAATGGGAAGGTGTGGGCAACATGCAGAAATGTCCCCACTTGCAATAGCTTCTAATCTGAAAGCTTTGGAAAGGCATGGCAGCATTAGCAACAGGCCGGAGTCGGCTTTGGAGCACCTTGCTCGTGGAAAAAACAAGAGCCCAAGTTGTTGATGTTAATTCCTTTGGAGCAGGCACTGCCACAAGATGCTCTGTGGCATCCAGGTGTTTGCTTAGCTCTCAGCTCTCTGATACTGCACCAGGACCTAGAATTTTCCTGTAAGGTGGGGAGAGGGGAGAAAGGGGAATTTCGGGGAGAAGGGATTTAGGTCACCATTCCATAAAGCCTGTTTGGCTTCCACTACTTTCTGAGGATAGAGTGGGTAAGTCGTGAAACTACCAAGTTTATGAAACGTTATCAATTGATAAGATGGGGGCTCTCTTTTTAAGGGGAGGAGTCTACAGCGAACACGATACCAATGCAGAATTCCCTTTCCATAGCAGGTAAACTGTGTTTTCCTAGTTGAGTTCTGTGTGCTCTTCTTGTGGTTGCCCTTCCTTGCAGGGCTCGCATTACTCATAATAGCGATTTATGAGTAAATAATTTTTTTTAATTCTACTAATAGATAGTAGATAATGATAATTAGTAATAATGGGTAATGCAATTATCTAAGAGAAATAGGTTTAGGAAAGAAGGCACAGTGATGTTTCCACTAGCCTGCCCACTTGTCTCTTTTCCTTTAAACATGTCAGCCTAGATCCCAATGTTATTTCTGTGACAAGAGATTCTCATTACAGTTTTAATGCTGTTGCTGTAGTCTTACTGCTAACTGTATTTGATAAATAAAGGCTTACAATAATAGTGTTTATTCACTGTCTCAGGCGGCTTTACAGCAAAGGGATGCAGCACACAGGAAAGCCTCACATTCTCCTGCCCAGGTGGATTGTATGTTTTCAGCTGGAAAAATAAAGGCCCTTCTTTTGTCAAAGGTTTTTGAATCTGCCAACAAAGGAGCTAACTACCACAAAACTATTGAAATATAAGAGCAGCAACAACAACAACAAAGACAGACAGCATCTCAGCCTATTTCAAAAACCCAAATAAGTCTGAGGTGTGGTCAAGAAGAGAATTCAAGTTCTCCCCATTCCCAGATCAGAGCTATAACCACAATTATATTCATATTCCTTATTTATTATATTTTTGGTACATTTTCACCTGTCAATGAAGCAGCTTCATTTTCTGGAATTTTAAGGTTTATGACGCATTTCAGTTTCTTCCTTTATGGGAAAGACACATTGCAAACATTGGGCAACGTCTTGCAGAGTCTTGTCCTAACCTAACACGACTGAGCAGTGTGGGAGGAGGAAGTAATGACTTCCCCCTGACCTGAGTAGCTGACATGAAGTCTGCCAAGAATCACAGCCTCTTTGCTCCAGGGAACACAGGAGCAACTCTTCAGAGAGGAGGTGGGGAAGGGGGGGGAGGGGACGACAAAGTGGGGCCTCAGAAATATGTCTCTGCTCCCTCCTGTGCTCCATGTGGCCGAAGAGAGCGGCTGCAACACTTAAAAAGACGTAATAAATTCCTCCCCACCTTTTTCCCCTGCCAGTAGTTTGCTTGCGAGGGGTTGGGAAGTGCAGCCTTCTTGGATTGGTACCATTTTGGAGTGCCCACAATGTGGGGTAGCATATAAAGTGCAGAGTTTAGTTTTTGGAAAAGAAAATGGATTTCCTGCGTGGACAGAAAGACAGAGCTGTACGGACGGAATTTCACAACAGAACAAAAATAAAGCACAGCACTGTTCCAGAATTTCTTGATTCTTATTCTAAACAGCAATAAACCCACCTCCCAAACCCCAGTCCGGACAAAATATTAGCATTCCCTCCACTCTGGTTACAGCTCACATCCCTCTTAATACCTCTTGCTCTGCCATGAACTATTTGTATAAGAAAGGCTTATGTTTGAACTGGAATTGGCACAGATAGTTACCCATTTGATATTCCTTTTCTGCAGAAATCTGATCTCTTTCAGTGCTTCACAAATCACAGAATCCACTGAGGACAGAAGCCTGTGTTTTCTTCTTCTCCAAAGAGAATAAAAAATCGGCAGTAACCCTGACAGCTTCCTGTAGTGTGGCTCTCACAGCTTATTCCAGATGAGCCGAACATTAAACTTGCCATAAAAATGTTATGATGGGAGGATGTATCTCCCACAGTACTCAGAAATTATGTAGTGAGTTTTACCATCATCACCCCCAGGTTGTAACCATTTCCCAGCTCTTCTGAAAAGTGAAAACAGTAAGAATGTGCTTTAAAAAAAACCAGATAACAACAACAGCAAATAATAGAAATAATCATCCCAGGCAGCAAAAATGACCTAAGCAGAACCCAGAAATGGGCACTGCTTCTGTGTGCTTGGTGAACAACTTGATCTCATCCTTTCGGGCACGGGGCAGCCACGGGAAGCGGATTGCAGGGATTCACCCAAGGCTGTGCCGGCAGGACGGAGCGGAGGCAGGGAGGCTGGCCCCGCGCTTTCAGCAGGAGAGAGGATGTGTTTTTTCCCTGCCTCCATCACCGGCTCGCTGTGAGATCCCAGTGAGTCAGCTGGCCCCAGGTTCCTCTCCGCGTAAGGGGAGGTGCGCTCCCTCTGCCCGCGCTCGGCTCACTTTCCAGCGGCGCGGACAAAATGCCCGGCAGAAAAACCAGTGTTCACAGCCTTTATTGATCGCTGGGAACACTCAGCTGCTGACATCTGTCAGGCTGCCTCTAATTTCACCAGCGATTGCCAGCGGAGGATCTGCTTCCTACAGTTTTCTCCTCACTGAGCAGCTGCTGCTCCTTTACAGTCTATTTGGTTATGTCATCATTAGCTTTTTAAATATGGGTAAGGAACCTTAAAAATGCTTTATGCTCTCAAGAGATCTGGAATTTCTCAAAAAAAAAAAAA
>VZRN01003889.1:1875891-1893565 GCA_013397935.1 Dasyornis broadbenti | reverse complement strand
AACAAGAAGAATATAAAAAAAAAAAAAAAAAAAAAAAAAAAAAAAAAAAAAAAAAGGTACTGAGTTTCTCAAGCCTCCCTCCCTTTTCCCTTCTGAAAAGGCTTAAAAATGTGGAATGTTGTGGGAAATTACTCAGAATGTAATAAAAAATGTACATGTAAAAAAAACGAACCAAAAAACCAAAAATCTAACTCACAGCTTCCTTGGCTGGAGTGATGTCCCAGGGCTGGATCCAGCTCAGCAATGCTCTTTGGCCTTTACCTAGTTTTCTCTTTCCAGGACCACATCCCTCATTTAGTTTCTGCTTCCAGGACCCTCTCTCTCACCCACACACACCACATAAATATACAGACACATACAACTCTGACACACATTTCTTTCTATGGCACAGGATACCCCCAAAGCTTCTTTTCCCTTTTACAAAGTTCAAGCAGTCCCTGTGCAGAGCACCTCCCTTCTCTGCTCTGTAGTCTCCAGCTAGACACAAATAGTCCAAAATGGGGTTTATTTACTGGGTCTGCTTTTTAAGCCATTTGGACACTGCAGCACTCATTTTCCCTCCAAGCATATCTTACAAAAAGTAACAAAAACACTTCTGGAAAGTACCTGCTGTTCAGGTTGTTTTGTGTTTTACAATGTTATTTTATTACTGCTCATTTTACATACACATGCTTACAGCTCACTGCAATTTTTCTGACAAACAACAACTGAAAATGACTTTGCAAAAGGTCTTGCTGAGGATTTAAAAACACTAAAATATATAAAAGGGAGTTACTTCAAAGGTTTTCAAAATAAAACCAGCCTTGAATTTTATTGTTTTGGTAACAATTTTAACTTTCTTACTCAGAAGTCACTTCAAAAATTATGATGTTCAGAACTATACATACATGAGTCATTCCCTCCACCTCTTTTATATCTCTAAATATTTCTGCTGTTACCATTTACCAAACTGCATGCTGTTTACACCTGTCCATTAAAAAAGCAGAATATTTTTATAATTAACAGATCTATCAAAGATGGTAATTACTATTCATACGAACATTACAGACTTAATCTTGCAGACTTGAGGCTTAGACTGTATTAAATGACACACATGCGATTCAGCAGTGTAGAGATGGGCTTTTCAAAGCCAGTTAAAAGCATGCGTTGAGGAATGCACTTCATGATGAGACTCAATGCTGACCATGTAATAGGAAATTGATTAAAGTGCTTGCATGTTTAAATATAGGCTTTAGTACCTTGCTTGATCATGCCATAAATGAGTATAGCTTAGATATGTAAATAGTTTAGAAAACGCTGTGCGCTTAAAATGATGTTTTACCCTTTAAATGTTCTTCTCCATTTTCAAATTTTCCATCTCAGATGGTATTGCCATTGAAGAACACAGAGTTGAGAACATTCTGTCCCTGGGGTTGCCCAGCGGGGTCACTTCATCTCCTGCAGTAACTCACCTCAAACCAGCCAATGTGCCCCTTCCCACCATGGTGCATGGCCTGGGCTTGCTCTTGATGAGCGAGATCTTCACACTGCTGAATTTCCACTCATCTCTGCACTGGGAGATTTCAGGGCTGGTAGGGAGAGACATCTGCAGGAATGGTTTCACCCAACGAGTGCTTCTGTTTTGCCATGGCTGCTGCAGAGGCCATCTTGCCTTGCCACATGGCCTGAAGCCTGGGAAAGGGATCTCCACGGCTGAATGCAGCAGGAAAGGCAGAAGGTCTCCCAGTCTCATAAGTCTTACTGTTTGCGTCATTTATCCAAATTCTGAAGGTACTTCTTTAGGTAACTTCTTTAGGCAACACACACACTTCTGGATGCCCCCATGAGGCCTCACAAGCCTCCCATGCTGATGGGGAAAAGGATTGCACTTTCTCTGTACTAAACTGTTTTTTCCTGACACTATCAATCCTGACACTATCTTGTTTTCCAGGATAGATGTTGTTCAGATGAACAGCTCCCCAGTAATGCTACAGAAAAAGTGGCAAAGAGAAAAAGCTTTCTTATGTCTCTGCTGTTCTATCTCTTTTTGACATTGATATATTTACAAAAGTATAGGTTAGGCACAAGCCCAAAATTGCTGCATGCCTGTTGCCAGGTTGGAATGAATTATCTGCCTACAAAAGGGAGCCAGCAGCTGCATGGCATGGTTTTGGCAGAACCCCTCTCCTCGGCACATTGGAACTGTGTACAGTCCAGAGTCAGGAACAAGTTGGGGATGAGGAGGTCCAGGGAGTCAATTGCCAGTTCTGACTGAAGAAGTATTGTCAGAATTTGAAAGGAAGGGAGGTAAATGGCTCTTTCCAGTCCACAGTTCTGAACCACCCTTCATGAACCTTGGTCTGAGTAACTGCTGCAGCAGTGGAAGGTCACCAAGGTCATTAAAAACCCTCTATTTTTGCATCTGCTTTCAAAAAATTCCTCCGGGAGAAGGGATCTTCCCAGGACCAGAGTCATACAGGCTGTAGTAGAGGTGGAAAAAGCAAGAGAAAAATACAAGATCAGGTGTCCCAATATCAGAGAAGTGATTTCAGATCTATCCATACATCTGAGAGCAGTGTTTCACCCACTGGCTTCCTGACTAAAAATACTTCCCTCATTTAAAGGAAAGTTGCAGTTCCCTTAAAAGTTCCAACCACAAAAGTCTTTTGCTCATTCTTGCTGCCAGAGCATTTGCAAAGAAGGTTTTAGGCACGCAGCTCCTACTGGCTTCTAGAGACCCTTGGAAGCCAAACTCCTTGAGGCATTTCTTCTCTAAGAAACTGTGGGACAATTCAGCGGAGTTTCTATATTGAGTGGGAGTGGATCAAATGCTGACATCTCTGCTCCCTGTTGCAGTAGTCTGTTCCTGAGTGCTGATGAGCATTCTGACATCTCGAGCACCAAACTACCACTGCCATCTCTAGGAATGTGTCCTTTCTAGCAACTCTTTCTGAAGTTTCTTACAGGCTGAGAATGTGCACTAGGGCCTCATCAGAAGCAGACGGCTTACTATGCATATTAAAAATATAGGCTGTTTCTGCCCCAAAACGATTATGGTCTGAGTTGCTTCCAAATCCTGTTTGTATTGATAAGCTTTTGTATTTGTGCAGCAAAATAGTTCTCCAGGAAATTGTGTCAGGTTTGACTGCAGCTGATAATTTTAATTTAATTTAAATCATATTTTCAGATAAGAAAACATGAAAGTATGCAAAGAGGTACCAACAGTCTGCTGCAGAGGATTCTCAGAGCAGTGGCCCAAAACTATCTTGCTTTGTTGGCAATGCCAAGCGTGGTTTGGTAGTGCAAGTATAAATAGGATATTGATGGGCATTATTCATCTGCCACAGCTTGTCACTGCCACGATACACAGAAATCAAAACAACAATTCTGTATTAACATCCAAAAATCTCAGGGCTTTCTACAAATATCAGCTACATCTCAGCTATATAAAATTCTCAAAGTCTCCTGGAGAAGAGCCACTAGTGGAGGACAGCTGTGCTTGCCTTCTTCAACATTCCAAGTTTGGATTTTGGAGTTCATCTGAAGGAATGACTGTAAGTAATCAAAGAAAAAGATGGGTAATTCTATAGCTGATTGTACTGGAATGTCTTGGAAAAAGAAACTTGTGGAATCACTGAAATGTCATTTTAGCGTCAGTGCAAAAATTTCGTCCAGATTACTTCGCTTCAACATTAATGACACTGGAGAGACAGGCAACATTAATTGTTTCTGCTGTAACCTAAAAAATTAGTGAATGCACCTGCCTTTCATAAATGGCAGCACTCTGCCTGCTATGAAATTGCCTCTAAAACAGAGACAAAATTTACTGAGGCTACTTGCATGTCAGAGAGAGCTGCTCCACATGGAACAGGGAACTGAGCAGCACAGGGTGGCTAATATTGCAACATTTGAACTATATAGTGGATGGCAGACAATCTAATGGGTAATTAAGCAAAGGGCTGCTCTACTACTCAGCTTTAACAAGAACCTTATTTCCAAAGTATGGAAAAGCATTCAGATATGATTTGCTGAAAGAATTACAAGAAATCTCAGTGCACACATAAGGACTATGCTGAGATGGAAGAATAGCTGACCATTCTGTCTGAATAAACTATTACATAACAGCTAAGCTATAATAAAACCCCGATTCCAAATCAAATAAGTCTCCCAGACTGCTTAAAATGAGTCACCAACAGCTTTATAAACATACAAAATACTTGACAAGGAAGTCTCTGATAATTTTTTAGTAATTATGTCTGTGAATTGTTCTCTGTTGACATCACTATTAGAAATGGTTTCCCATAAGTTTGTACTGCCTGTTAACATCTGCTCATTAATCACTGAGGCTTTGAATATTTCTTTCATTACAAGTTTATTAGAGAGTTTACACTGTTTGTTCAAAGAGATGTTTAATTAGCACAGAAACAATGGCTGAAAACAATACAGTTTTGTTTTGTATGGTGTTTTATGACTTCAAAACACTCTTAACAAGACATGATTTTACAAGACAATCACAGGTGAAGAAATATCTGTGCATCTCAGAAATTTGCAATAAATAGAAAATCTTTTTTCAAGGGCCAAAAGGACACTTTCAAAATTTGTTTGTCATCTGAAGAAAACACTGAAATATGATTTGGAAGTAAATGCAGAGCCAAGCAATATTTCTTAAGAGAGTACTGCAGGGCTGATACAGTGCACAGATAAAATTGGCCTAAAAATTACCATGAAAAAGGAAGGATGTAATCAGGGCCCAGGAAAAGAAGATCATCCCCAGGAATATGAGAGAGGAGAGTCTGACGATTACAACACAGTGTTTTGGAGGCAGGAAGGTCCTAAGTTCAATGGCAGCTAAAGTATCACCACAGGCAGTTCTCTTGACCTCTGTGGTACCTCAGTCAGCTAAGCTGTAAGACTGGCTTCCATGGAAATCCAGATGTTGCCTCTGAATTAAACTGTCCTGAGTAAATAAGTTAGCAGAAGAACTGCATATCTGAAAAATGCCTCAGCCAGAGGTTACTAAAGGGTACTACTAATGACAGACAAATGAGGAACATCAGAGAATGCTATATTTGTAGATGCTTCAGCCAGGGATGCTTCTTTATGTAACACTTTGAGGAAAATAAATAATGAGTTTTTTACACTTCTAAGAATTAAAAAAAAAAAAAAAAAAGCCACAGTGCAAATACATATGCTGCTGTCTAATGAAAGCTAAAATGCTTTCAGGAAGAGCAACCCTATTGTGGTAACTCTCAGTCATTTTAATAGGTTATTAAAGTACAAATGAAAGCCCATGCAGTCTATCTTGCAAGACACAAACCTAGGGCCACTCATGGGCAAGGCTTATGGGGAAAAAAATAGTTCAGATGCCTAGTAAACTTGTTCAGCCCTAGGCAGGTGCCAGGCTGCTCTCACACAGGCAGAGAAAAGGAATCAGTAGAAGAGCCTGTGGGGGGCCAGACTGGAGGCAGGAAAACACAAAGAAGGTTTCAAACAAGCGGGAAATTGATGCTTTCTTTTCCTTCCCTATCTGTAACCTGCTGGGTGGAACCCAACACAGATTAAGGCACAGGGAATGCACTGCTCTCCTCATTAGCCCGAATAAATACCAAGCTGAAATAGATTCCTAAATAAATAAAAGAAACACAAGCAGCAGGGCAGCAGTGAAGGCTGTCATCAGGAAAAGTTCCTAGTGGGAAGCTCTTTGTCCTGATGTGGACGCACTGGTTTGTGGCTCTGGTAATGGAATGGGGACTGGGGCTGCCTGCTGGTTTTCTTCCTCTGAAGAACAGTTTTGGGGAAAAGAGCAACAGTAGAGGGGAAGAGGTGATGATAGCTGGATGCAAGAAATGACTGCTGTGACAGCCACATTTATCCCCAGCTGAGCACTGTATGCAATGTCATAAAATGGCCATATATAGGACATGCACCCTGGACCAAACCACAGAAGGAAGAAATGCAGCTGATGGTGATCACAAGACCAAAGATAATGGGCAGATCACTGGGTCTTATGATTATGTTTTTCAAGTCCTCCTTCTTGTGCAATTTATTCTCTTTTTCACTTTTTTTTCTTTTTGTATCTCCTTTCTGCAAAAAGCAGAGTGACAAGAGCTGTGCCTAGGATGGGTTGCTATAATGGAATGGGATGGACTTCAGTCTTTACACTTTTCTTTGACACAAGTGGCTTTGGGTCGAAAATAGTGTCTAGAAATGAACAGGGATTTTGCCATTTTTTTATTATGTGCAAAATGCTAGGAATGTTTAAAAGTAACAGTAACCAAAGTAACAGGGAATAGGAAATAGGAGAGACATTTATCCCCTTAGAAACAGCTTTATTCCCCTTACATTTCTACAGGAGCATAGATGTTTTCTGTCTGCTTTGGCACCAAAAGCAACTTTTTCAAACATCAGGAATTTTTCTGTCTTTTACAAGGGCTGCATATACTGGATATGAGAGCAAGAAAATGGACTTCAATTTTAAAACACTTTATCACTGCTACCAGCAGGACAGCGTAACAAATATGATGTTCTCTGGAACAAGACAGGCTGTTGAAGAAATATATGATTTCACAGCACTACAAAGTAATTTTTAAATTTTGTTTAGCAACTAGTTCCTGCTTGGTCAATCCTCTCATCAAAGCAGCTGAAAAATGTGGAGTAGGTTAAGATAAATGTATGTGCCGCTTGTACTCCCCTGGTTGGGAGATAGGTACAGTTCAGCAGGAGAAAAGAGGCAATTTTATTGCAACAGTGATCCAGCAAAATCAGTCACAAAGGACATGATCTAAAGTCCATTAACATCCAGTTTTTCAACTGATTTAATAGGCTTTTAATCAGACCTACTGCCTCTTCTACAATATCCATCTCCTCTGATCTTAGAGAAGATTACTACAAAGCAAAAGATATGCATGCTGCCATGAAGGTCATGTGCACTGATCAGCTATGGCACATGCCATAGGCAGAATTTCATGTACCTCGAGCTGACATCAGGACCAATTTAGAGTTAGAGGAGAGTATTGAATAACAGCCTTTTAAATACAGTAATTATAAGGTCTTTGAAACAAATACTGGCGTTGTGATTTGGGGAGCCTGAGGAATTTAATCAGCCATTCTTGATCTAATTGCCAGTGTGATTTTCACTCTATCAGATGTGAGTTGTAATTGGTTTTGAAAAGTTTGACATGTGATAGGCTTCTGGGTTCTCCTTACTTAAATGCTTTATTTATTTTATCAAACAACTTTCTAAGCAGAATAGGTACCCTGGTCTGAAACTCTCACAGTCTTTCCTAGGACACAGTGAAGCAGATGCCAAAATGCCTGGAAGAATAGCTCTGGAAAGCTATCACAGCTAGTAAGGTCTGAGGTTTTGATATTTACAAAGAGCCAGAAACCACTTTCTCTAGCATCCAGTATTTTAATTTTAATGGAAAGAAAAATGAATCTTTGTCTTAAATCCCACAGAAAAAGGACAACTTCAGGAAAATGAAAGGAAATGCTTCTTCCTAGAGTGGAATTCATTGCTGCAGGAAACACTGGAGTCAAATACTATGTCTGGATTTCTACAGGACTGCAGTGGCCCTACTAATAACAACTGTAATTTCAATTTATGAGCTCAATCCTGCACCAATAGAGTCCTTGCAGGATCTGAGCTTAGATCTGCAGATTTGCTGAAGCAGTAACCTGTGTTCAGAATTATCTGTGCTGACAACAAAAAGGAGTAAGAGAGGCTGAGCTGCCACAGGTGTTGTGGGAGGCTCCAGCAACAGGCGATGTCCTCCATTGAAATACCAGTGGGTTTTGATACCTGTCTCAGGTAAAAATACTCCTTTTTGAAGTGCAGAAATTGCAAGCATAATTTCAATTCAGGGGCAATGCATCTCACAGTCCTCTCTTCCTCCTAAATGCAGCATGCTGCAGGGACTGTGGAAAGAGCAGCAAGCTGGTCCCATTATTTAAGTCCGATTATGGGGCTGTGCCTATTACTATATGGCAGAAAACGGGAAAGTGCTTTCTGTCAACAGAGGAGGGCAGAGAGGGGAACGTAAGGAGGCTGTAAAGAAATGTGATGCAACATGACCTGGGCCTGATCCAGAGCTCTGAAGAGCCAATGGAAAGACTCGTAACAAGTCCTGGATCCTGCTCCAGAGGGATTGTAACTGTGCTCTGCAGAGAGCCCAGGACCCACCTTCACTGGCGGCACAGCAGGCCCTTGTCTTCATGCCAGGCAGAGCCAAACCCTGTCGAAAGGTTGTTTGTTATTGTTATTGTTATTGTTGTTGTTATTATTGAAAGAAGTATTTTCACAGCAGTGAAGGTCAGCTATGACTGATGACTCACTTGCACCGCAGATCTACACAAATAGCATGTGCTAAGATTACCATCTGGTATAACAATCTACATCACAAGACACCACATTTCCTGTTACCCAGGGTAAGTAAATTTCAAGCATGAGGGAAAATTTTAGCAAGTTTCCCCAAGTACCTTTGCAGAAAGAATAATGTGGCTTAAACAGAGGGGGGAAGAGAAAGGGAAATTATGAGGTAAATGCTATTCCCCTCCCTCCTGCCCCCTCATCTCCCAAGAAGAAAAACATATTAAGTTTGCAGTTCTCATTTCTATCGTATTTAAAAAGTCAAATCTATGTAATGAATACCTGTCTGGAAGGAGTCCAGTGGGATGCTGACAGCGAGGCTTTCTGGACACTGTGTGAAATGAAGGGTGTACGTTTCACACTCTCTCTCCGTCTCTCTTTTTTTACTATTTGTTTAATATCAGGACAGTGCTGTGTGTGCAGCCGCAGCGAAGGGCGTTGGATCTCAGTGGTGCTGACGATGCTCTCCCCTGCACTCTGCGGGTCTGAGCCAGTAGTGGGAGCACAGCCAGGCCCGTGGCCACCTGAGCCATCCCAAAAAGGGAGAAAGGGTCCACTCTGTCCCCCCAGTGCAGTTTGACTGCTGGGGGTGTGTCAGCCATCTGCTCCTCTCTTTGGAGACGAGCTTGGGCAGCTTCCCTAGTCAGGCATGGATGAAAATACTAAGATGAATCCAACTGGTGTGTTTCCATGGATGGCAGTGGCCTGGCTATGGCAGCAACTGAGAGCCTTTTCCCAGTCAGAACGGCACCCTCTGGCAAGGGGGAAAGAGGCTTTCTGTGACAGTGCTAAGCTGACACCTACCAGGTGCTAAGGGCCATATTCATAGCCTGGCAAAGTTTCCCAGTGGCACTGAGTATTGCTTTTTCTTCCTTCTCCATCCTATTTGCCTTTCCCATCACTCCTGTGTGACAGGGAGCTGTGTCCCTACTGGAAGCTAAGCCCAGGGCTAAAGCCATGTCCCAGGGTGATACTTCAGCCCCACAGCCTTTGCAGGCTGCCAAGCACCACATCTCCTACCTGACGTCTCTCCCTCCAGCTGCATCCCTCTCCTCACAGGTCCTGGTCACCTCCCTGAAGCTGGCTGTCTGCCAGCCTGACAAGGGACGAGGGGTGACTCCTCCTCCAAAGAGGCTCACAAAACACGTGGCTCTTGGATTTGGCAGGGGCTGAAAGAAAGACCTGAGCCGCAGGAGAAGTAGATAAGTCTTTTCCAGACAAAACAGAGGTGAATAAAATAAATAAATAAATAAAGCTGGGCAAGTCACTGGATGCCAGAGGCACTACACATGAGTGAGGTGGCTGGGAATCCCCTTTGGGATGCTGGCAAGGATTTATTTGGCTTCAGGGACTTCATGATGTCTTTTTCCGTGACTCAGGGCTGTTCAAAATCAGCTGCAGAGACAGGCCTCAGCAAGGATGAAGGAGATTTCATCTCCTGCATCTCCTGCTCACATTTCAGACAAAATCCAGGCACTTGGGAGGAGGCGTCTTTCTTTCTGACTGTTTGCACGCTAAGGGCTGCAGCCTGAGCTGTGGTGAAAATACCAGGAGACAGGCAGACAACAGAGCAAGAAACACAGAGATAAAGTGACCATAAGTGCCTTTTTTTCCCAGCCATGGGCACCCTTCCTGCCTGCCTTGCCTTTCCCTGCCCTACCCCAGCACATCCTTTCCAAATTTCCCATCCAAAACTCTCCTTTCTGTGACTCACACATGTTTTAAGCCACCTCTGGGGTAGTGCTGATGCCTAGCCATGAGCACATCTCCAGCCAGGAGAAACTGGTGCTGCTCTGTCAAAGAAGCCTGAGACCAGAGTAATTGGGGGAGATAATCCTTTAAAGTGGCAAGACTCGTCTTGGTTTTCTCCACAGCTATAGCTATCTATCCTTCAGTGAAAGGGCAAAGATCAGGTCTTCCTCTTGCTCCATGTAGGTCTAGGGCTGCTGTCAATGCTGGTGGTACAACTACTGCTGTCTGAAACAAAAAAGCAGTAAGTAATGCAAAGATCATGAGTTGAGACCTGCACAGCCTGCTTGCTCACCATTTTAATCATCAGCATAACTCTGACAAAATTGGGATCTATATATGATGAGAACTGGCAGACCTTTGTCTATCACCTTCTGAATCTCCATGAAAACTGCTGCCCAAAAGGAGAGATCTTCCATTTTGCATTGGCCATGTATTCCAAATAGCCTGCAAATGTAGGGACTGCACCTCAAACCATGTAAGAAATCAGCCAGCAAACCTGAGAAAAGACTCAATTATTATAGCTGGATTAGAGCAGGCCGTGATTTTTCCACCCTGTGATCTAAGGAATTTTTAGAGAAACTTCAGACTGTGAAATAGTCTCATGAGCTGGTGATACGCATAAAGCACAGTAGTGTTCCCTGTGATATGCAGCATCTGTCGAGCACACAATGAAATGCTCTGGTGCCCCAAAGCAACAGCTACCCAAAGTCAGGCCAACAACACTTTTGCTTCTCTTTCTGCTTTATCAAGGCATGTGCTGACATAAATCAGACCTCCCTTGAAATCACTGGACTGAACTAATGCAGCAAATGGAGATCCAGCGTGGAAGCTCAGTGTGCATCAGGACAGCTTGAGAGGTGACACAGTTGTTTGTAACTTCACATCTCAGTGAAACAAAAGCTCTACAACCCCAATTAGTTTTACAGCGTCTCTTTAAAGGATGGTGCACTGGACACCAGAGATGGGAAAAAATTTGAAGCAGGACAACTGTAGGGATGTTACATTTGCCGTGAGGCTGAAAACTGGGGGTGGGGCTGCATTTTTAAAGATATTTTCTTAGTTTGTAAAAACATTGCTTAAACCCATCTCCAAAATGTCAGTACCAAGAGTACAGATTTCATTAGTAATCCTGCAAGAATAAAAATGTGACTACAGCACTTCTGAGTTATTCTTAACATATGAGCTCTTTTCTGGAGAATCCAAACCTTTGATCAACTTTATGAGAAGTACCTGTGACAGAACGAAAACATTTAATGAGCCAGAGATGTCAATTATAAGCTTTCAAGCAATTTTATACCCTAAATAATGCATCTAAACCAATACACTTTAAAGTGTATTTTATCATTCTATAAATGTCCTAGACTATCCCTTTTAATATTTCAACTTTTTTGTATTTATTTGTTTCAAAGCATGAAAGATAAACCCTTTTCACATGTTCACAGTCTTTCATGGTATAAGGCAAAACTAATTGGGAACAAACCAGCAGAACAGCACGGAGATTGTAAATTTCAAACAAATGAAACACTTCTACATTTTTTATTTTAATCAAACTTTTTTCAGATGGATAAGTAGCTGATGTTGGTTTTGTGCTTTTTATTATTTGCATCTTTTTTTTATATATATTCCCCTTTACTGGCCATTATGTTTTGCGACCTGACCCTGAATCACCAGTATTAAAGAGGAACTTACCACTAACTTTAGAAAAAATATGTTCCTTTGCCAACATCTTTCAGAGAAGATTTTAGACATCTTTATTGATTGTTGGTGTCTATTTTTAGGCGTCTTATTTCAAAGAACACTGAATTCCAGTCTCCTGAACTGCACAACCATTATGTGACTTGAAGACAGACTTCCCAAGTATCTGTTTGCTTAGGTGAATCTTGATCCGTAGACCTTGATTTTTGCAGAGTTGTTCCATCAGAATGCTAAGAATCTCTGATTATCAGTATAGTAAGGAGTGATAAAGTAATGCTACTTTAGCCACTCAAAGCCCATGTAGACCAAATTCTAGTTTTTACCATTATCAGTACACTTCGACTGAGAAAGAACAGGATGTTTCCCTTATGCAACTAGAAAAATGTCCTGGACAGACAAAATGTTACAACTTCCAATTTAACTTAGGTACTCAAGCAGCAGGCAGGCTAAATCCAGCTGCTTTGAAAGGGTTTTCATTCATTTGCAGTCTCTGGGCCTATCTGTAATACCTTATGCTTCCATTTTGTGAGGTTTCTTGCAAAACATATTAGCCTCAGTAAGAAATCTTCAATTCCCACGGAGAATTACATTTCAAAATGATGCTCTGTGCTAGTAAGTAATATTTTTCCTGGGCTTCCACATATGGCAATATTTATCTTCAAAGTTTTCCTCTTTGGCTCTTAGGCTCGTTTGCAAACCAGATGGTCTTGTGTGGCCTAATTGTAAGATGATTTGTTGTGTGATTCAGTAGCATTGTTTATTTGTACAGTGGTTTGATGGAATTTGTAAACTGCATAATATTGTTTTACTGTGTTTTCTTTTATGACAGAGCCACATTTTGCTCTGGCATTTGTGGCGGCGATTATAATTAAATGTAGTTCTCAAGATACTTTGATCTCTGTCTGCTTGTTGCATTAAACTAGTAACATAAAAACACAATATTTCTCATTTAAACAGTTAAATAATGCTGGATTTTAAGACTGAGTGAATGTACCAAATTTTATCTTAAAACTCCCCAAAATTCACTAATCAAACAAAAAAGATATCAATTGAATGCTGAAAATCCAATGGCTTTTCAGCAGCATCAACTTTGTGATTTACTTGGAGCTAATCATAGAATCACAAAATGGTTTGGCTTGGGAGGAATCTTAAAGATCATTGAGTTCCAACCTCCCCACCATGGGCAGGGATGTCACCCACTAGATCAGGCTGCTCTGGGCCCATCCAGCCCGGCCTTGAGCACCTCTAGGGACATCCCCACTTTGCCCAGCCCTTTTTGCTATGGGTTCTGCAGAGAAGTCTCCTTTGCTATTTTTGAGACAAGAAGAATTTGGCTGTACTTGATCATTACGTATGGTTAGTTGTATTCATATAAGGATTCCTTAGCTAGGATTTAGGCTTCCAAGTCTACAAACAGATCTAAAGAGCTTTCTGGCCTTCCTGCTCTGTTTCCATCATGAAAGGTACCTTCAGTGGTCTGGTTAGTTTCTGGTAGGCAGACTTGCAGAGGGATGACTGTGACTGGGAACCCAAAAAACACTTTGGAGTACGAGCTCCAAGATTAGAAGACTGGGAGGTCTCTTTCATGTTGAGGAACCCAGCTTCAAGCCACTTTACTCAGGCACTTTACTCAAAGTCACATGCTATCCATGGTCTGTGTGGCAAACTGATGGACAAACTTCAATGCCGTACACTTTTTCAAGAGATGTCAACATCAGATAACAAGAAAATCAACACCATGCACTCATGGCATTGGTACAGAGAAACTTCAGGAGACGGGCTGCAGAATGAGATAGAAGAAACAGATTTGTCCTTTAGCCCCTGGAAGCAGTTCCCTTAAAGCAAATTGACAATTTTTGGTATGGATTAAGAATTATTTTAGTACAAAGATGCTCAGCATGTAATTTCTAGCCAGTAATTTACAACAGATTTGGAATAAATCTAAAGAATCACAGTGTTCTAAACAAACCTCCTAATTATTCCAGCAGGAAGTATGGGTGTAATGATTCACATAAAAAGTGTTTGATTGACCTTTGTTTTTCATGTGGACATTTGCTACTTTCATCCCTTTATACAAACACATTCTGTGGCAGATTACTCTTGAAAAGATTTCAAAGGAATAAATCAACTTTCAGAGACAGACACATACCACCAAACAACCCAAGTGCGTGAGGAAGCTGAAACTAAACTGCGATGAAGTTACTCCCACACCATGCCTGGCAAGCCTAGGGATGTGTCATCAGTTTTTGTAGTGCCTTGAGAGAGATAGAGTCACTGCTCTTGCACTTTCCTAAACAGGTCTTTACTATAAAACCTTCTCCTTCTGCCTGTTTGTCTCTGGAGATGCAGTGCACAATTCTTGTTCTTTATGGTCATTTTTTGGTGAATGAGATTCCTTCACGCTTACATTTTCTCTTAGGTCAGACAGTGGTTGAACATAAGGACGTATCTGAACAGAGTTTGTCTCCTTCTGCATCCACCTTATCTCAAAGGACCATCACAGCTTTATTGTCTTGTCAAGTTGCCACTACTCACCAGTGAATAAAGGCCCAACTGCAAGAGAGAAGTGCAGCTAAAAACGGTTTTAAGAGGTATCTCCCATCCCTTTCCATTAGCTGGTAGAGAGTATTGGCACTGAGGAGTTTGCCTTCTTAATACACACAGGAAAGGACATGGCTCTTTCTGGAGAGGCTTCTCATTAGGACACTTACACAGGTGGATCAGTTCATGCTGCAATTTTTTTTTCTGGAAGGAATATTTCAAGGCTGAAAACAGTTTAAATGCTTAGCTATTTATTTTTTCTCTTTTTTTTTCTCAACAAGAACCTGAAGTCCTGACCTTTTCATTCTTAAATACCAAAGAAAAAAGATGCCAATTGTTTCACTTGTGAGATGTTGTTGCTGCGTGCCAGAAGCATGGGGGAAAGGCCATTCCTCTGAAAAAAACATATTCTCCATTGATATTCGTCAAAGAGCAAAACTTCATTCCCTTGTCTGCTTTGGTTATTCTGCAGACTCAAGTAGATGTTGCTGTGTTAATTCAATGCAGCTCATGGGTTTGTGTATTTCTTTACAGTCATGAACGCTGGAAACCTTCTTCCATGTTCAAAACGAAGGCTGATATACTAATCTGACTCTGACCCCAACAAACTAGAGTGTGAATGACTGAATTCTGCTCTCAAGCCAAGCTGTGAGTGCATTGCCTTTCTGACTGAAAAGTGTAAGGCAAATACACTTACCTGTTCTCTCAGAAGTCAAAGATATCTCAGCAAAGTCTGATAAAACTGTGCAGACAAATTTATCTCTGGGCTGGATTCCAATATCAAAAGGTCAGCCTGAAAACTATTTGAGAGCACCATAAGCAACTGAAAAGGATAGTTTTCCCCAGGCTATAGTTATATATTATACCCATGCAATAAATACAGCACAAAAATTGATTCCAGCATTAAAGAATGTTATTTTCAATACTGTTGGATGAGATAAAAACGACAGCAACACCTTGCAAAATATACCAATTTAAATGATAATCAGATCAATTTCCTTCTCCAGAATATTGCCATGTTCATCATCTTTCTAGATTTCAAATATAAGCTCAAATGTGCAGTATAAATGCCTTCTTGCAGGCTACTGTAGCAATCAGTGTTCAAACACTTCACAAACACATGTGCTTTGTGTGAAGGCTCTAGTAAAATAGCAAACTGAGCCTGGCTATTGTTAGACAAATGAGGTTAAAGCCTGGTTTGTCTGCTGTTGAAATAGTTGTGCTGTAGTAAAGCTGTAGTAAGAGAGCTGGGAATAAGACCAGTCAGTTCAACTCTGTTGCCTCCAAAAGTAATTTCCTGTATCCAGCAACACAAGTTACAAACCCAAACTGCTATCATGGAGTAACCAAGAAGTGAATCAGTCTCTGAAATTTCCTTTCTTCCTCCCTGGGGCCATACAGTAAGACTGCTAAGAATACATGTAGTGAAACCGTCCAGAAAGTGCAAAGTTACTTAGCAAATAAAGGGAGAGGCTTATGAATACAGAAAAAAAAATATATATAAACATTGCAGACCAATGTAAATTTTAAAGAGATATTTAAACTTATATATCACACTTTAATCTATGTATCCACAGAAATGAATTAAGCATGACTTGATTCTTTCCTTTTTCACTATGTACATTCTTGCTTGCAAGTGTGTAGATGGGTGTCGTGGGTTTAAACCCAACTGGAGATGAGGCACCACACAACTGCTCACTCAACCTGCCCTCTCTTCCCCCCTCACCCTGGTGGAATGGGGAGGAGAATCAAAGGGACACTTTTGTGTTGAGAAAGAACAGTTTAATGATTGAAAATAGAGTAAAATACAATAATAATGGCAATAAAAGGGTAAAAAACAAGTGATGCACAATGCAATTGCTCACCACCCACTGACCAATGCCAGACTCCCTTCCTGAACCCAGACTGGCCACCCTTCTAGGTAACTTCCCCCCAGTTTATATACTGGGAATGATGTTCTATGGTGTGGAATATTCCTTTGGTCAGTTCAGGTCACCCGTCCCAGCTGTGCTCCCTCCCAATTTCTTTTGCTCACCTCCTCACTGGCAGAGCATGAGACAAGGAGAAAAAAAAATCCTTGCCTTAGGATAAAAACTACTTAGCAAAAACCCCAAGACACCAGTGCGTGATCAACACCATTCTCATTCTGAATCCAAAACATAGCACTGTAACAGCTACTGAGAAGAAATTCACTCTAGCTAAAAACCAGGACAGTGGGGTTTTCCTCTCTGCAACCCATGACACATATTTTTGCATATACATATTAATCAGCTTCGGAGGGTAAATTTCCCCTGGCATGGACTCATGGATTCCTCCTACACTGCTTACAGGGGGGGCAGGAGGTCTGATCAGTGAGAGAGCTGTTTGAATAAGTCCATGAGTATCTTGAGGAGATCAAAACACAATATTTTTGCATTTACATGGGATAGCCCACTCTTGAGAGTGCATTTGAGGTCCTGCTTTGTGCACAGCCTGCAGATCATCTGGTGTGTTACAGCACTGCTTCAAGGGGCCAGGAACTAGAGAAACCCGGGGGTTTAATGCTTGAGATCTCTTCCTCAGTCCTAGGGATACTTGCTGAGATCTCAACTGTTTGATAGACACCATCTGTTACCGCAAAGCAGTGGAGGAACTTTTAACACTAAAATAAGAGATAGTGGCCAAGAGAACAGCTAGGGGTGCTTAGCTACAGGAAAAGTTAATTAAGGTCTTGTTAACAGCTCATGCCAATTATGTCTCCTGACTGATAACGATCTCAAAATGTGTCAGCGACTTTCAGTTATTCCTAGGTAAATTCCTACCTCCCTAAAGACGCCCCTTTTCTTAAAGCATGAGAAATGGAATGGCCCGTTGTTCTATGGAAGCAGTCCAAAGCAAAAAGTACAACAGAAACTAGTCCAGTTTTCCTGTGGTGTTATGTAGAGCCTATACTTATGCTGACAAAAACCTTATGTAGTGTTCATCTTTCCTGCTCCTCTTTCTCTGACCCAGCTTTGTGTACATCAGTTGGCTGTATCTGACGCTCAAGATCTGCAGTGATTCACATTCTGTGTTAAACATCATAGCTGGGTATCAAGGTGAAAAAATGTCAGTTCATTTGCTTATTTACAGTCTTGTGGCTTTTTTTTTGTTTTTTGTTTTTTTGGTAACTGAGAGTTTTGTGGAAGAAGCAGAGGAAACAATATATTTCAGAGTATCTCCAAATCCAGCTTTCACTCCCAACCCTTCACAAATTGATCCAGACCACCTCTTTGAGAACAGGTTACACATGGCAGAGGAATGCATAACTTGCCCATGAACTGCTGCATATTTTGTCTTGTATTTACATTTTTCCAAAGG
>VZRN01003889.1:1812338-1875863 GCA_013397935.1 Dasyornis broadbenti | reverse complement strand
ATTTTTGCAAGGGGGGGGGGGGGGGGAAAGACTTTTTTTCTGGATGAAGATATTCTCTGCTTTTGATGGATGAAATTAGTCTGCATATCCTTGGAGACTGCCAACAAGTTTACACTAGGAACTGGAATGAAGCCATCAATTCATTTCATGGGTTCTATAAGATGGCAAAAAACCATCACATAGTCCCATAATGCTGGTCTTTTAATGACTGAAGGAGGAGGTGACCTATAACACTCCCGGCTCTCTGGGAAACACCTTGATGCATAGGGACATTTTAGTTCTTTCCAGCTGTCATTCCTATGGGTGGCAATTACATTTATGTGCCTTTGTGCTTGGGAGAAAAAATAGAAGACTGGTCTGGTCTGTGAGACTTGCATCATCTGGCATGCTCAGAGCCACTCACGTGCAAGAACTTCTGACATATTAAGCTCAAAGCCTTACACACCCCAGCAACAAATTTAGTGATTAAGGTTTGGTTACAAGCCAGTTGCAGAGATTGGACCTCACTGTATTTCATAAAAGTGGTTCAGGATTGAACATTCCTTCAGAGCCCCAACCACTTGGGTTTTGACTTAGGTAAAATGTGTACCCACATGTTAACATTTTAGTTGCATCCATCTCTAATTAGCTGGATCAAACAGTATGTGAGAGCTCATGGTGTACGTCACTGAACACAAAGAGACTCTGGTCCCTTTTGCCATTTTTGCCTTCCTCAGTCTCTTTCTTGTAGCAAGTATTTTCCAAATGAGTTTGAGAATCATTAAATCAGGACCTGCCTGTAGCATGTGCAAACAGTGCTGAGACCCAGAGATCAAAGATCACCGACCTTTCCTCCCGCCATCATCTTGGTTTGGCACTAAAACATCCAGTTTATAGGAAATATTTGTTTCTTGGACCACCACATGGTTTAAGAAAAGTTTATACCCCAGGGGTTCTGTATTAGATTCCAGCAGGTTACTTCATTAAATGAGCATATCAAATTTGATTGGAAGTTCTCATCAGCTTTCTGTTCCATTTAATTTTATTTTTATACAGATGAAGAAATTACTGTTACACCCATACCCACTGACAAGCCAACTACATTACTTCACATCTACTTTATAACCACATATAATTACATAACCTCTTGGTTTATTTTCTCCCAGAACTCATGGCTCCTCACAGAATCTGTTCTGTCTGATCTAAGAGGCAGATTTTGGCCTAAAAAATGGTTTTTAAAACATTAACATGGTTTGGGTTTTTTCCTATATTGAATATTCTACATTTATTAACCACAATTTGATTCAAGCAGAGTAAGGGCTTCGCTGATACAGTCTGGAGAGGCTGTGTTAACAAAAGAAAGACAAGCCCAGCATCAAAATACTCTGCATAAAGCTCATTATCATGGGGAAAACTTCCATCTTTTCATCCTCATGCTATAAAATCCCTTTTAGCACACTGTATTCCCTTCACTTTGTTCCTCTTTAGTTACAGGCACCATGACCACTTTCTCTTCCACAATTTCCAATCAGCATTCCTCCTCAAACCCTCCTGTTCTTCACTGATTTCATGAATACAAAAGTCAGGGCTGTAAAGTATTCTCACCTCAAGGTAGTGTGAGGGCATCTTTGGGCAAGATTGAGGCTGGCAGATTACATTCAGGTCAAGGCACATAGATGGGTAGCTAACAATAGAATAAAAATTGGCATCTGGAAAATTTTTAAGGACTATAGTTTTATGCCTGTATAAACTCACTGAAATCAATTAAGGCCAGAGTGTAACTATGGTGAAATCACCCCTAAGATTGTTTTTAATGCTCATCCCAAGTTATATTCTTAAACATATCGACAGACCATAGAGTCCATTTGTTATAATATATCACAATAATCCTAAACAATCTGGCAAAAACATACTCTTTCATTCATGCCAAGAAATGCCATGCACTCGTTAGATGCCAGAGAAGGCACCAGGAAGAGCAGTTCCTCATCTCCTCATCAGTCCCTGGTCTGGAAGCATTTTCATGTATAATTTTATCAGCTTTAAAAGCAATGATTCAGTCCTGCAGTCCTTCCTCCCATCAGTTTTATTTATTTAACTGACTAGTTAAATAATGTGCCTGATAAAGAAAAGCTGCAATTCCAGGCTCCTCAATTCTTATTTGCTTAGATAATACAATTGCATATTGCAGAGTGAATGGAGGGAGACAACAAACTAGGGAATCATATTTTCTGTAAAAAAACCAATTCCATGTGCCACATGGCTGCTCCTGCTAAACTGATATAACTGAGGGAGTTGAGCACCAGTGTTTCTTGCACTCTTTTAGCCCATGACAGATACAGTGGTGGGGTTGGACCATGGCTGTTTGTAGATGCAGGGGGGTGGGCAGGGGTCTGTGAGGTCTCCAGCCCAACTTTCTGCTCAGAGCAGGCACAGTCAGAGAAGGCTGCCTGGAACCTTGCCCAGATGGTTTTAAGCATCTCCAAGGATAGAGATACCATGGCCTCTCTGGACAACCCAGTCCACGGCTTGGCCACCTCCACCATAAAAATATTTTCCTTTCACAAAGCCAGAATTTGCCATGCCCCAGCTTGTGTCCACTGCCTCTTTCACAATTCATCTCATTGTGGGCTATTGTGTACAACATACAAACTCAGCAGTTTCACTGTGCTCTCCTGAGGGATTCAGTGGTGTGGGATCACAGTCTACAGGCATCCGAAAATACAGCACACAGAACACCTTCTCATCTCCCACAGCACTACAGAAACGAGAAAGAAACTAATTTGAGATCCTCTGGCACAGAGGAAAGCCCGTAAACTGGTGCCAGCAGTAAAAAACCTGACAGGGGATGGTTCTAGTGAAGGACAGAGCTCCTGCCCAGGGTAGTCCCTGTCCTGCACACACAGGGGACAGAGCAGGTAACCAGAAGCTCCTTCTTGTCTACAGACCAAGACATCCACTATAGTGGCTGAGGGGAGAGCAATCCCCACAGATGATGTGATCCACCCTCACCCTGGACATATGTTCTTCACCTCAGCCTGTGCTGGACCATGTCAAGGTGACACATGCTAAAATCCCACACCAAATCAGGCTTCACAGGGTTTAAACTGCAAGCAGTTGAACATTCCAGAGCTGAGGAATTGCCTGCGCCAGAAGAGCACTGCCATACAAAAGCAACACCAGCATATAATTGAAATAATTTATTTACCACTAGAGCACCACAAAAACAGACATACAATGTGTTAAAATACAGAGTAATCAATCACCAAAGTACAACACAGCTGTCCTTTAAGTTTCTTTTTTTTTCTCCTTTAAACCATGCCGACCATACAGTTGTATTGATGCTAAACACATGGGAAGTACTGTCCTGCCCCACCCAGCTAAGTGCTATGATTCCCCCTCAGCCCCAGTCAGTCCCTTGGGTCTGATCTTTCAAGATGCAGAACACTTCCCATTAGTGCCCAGGGACTTTGCTCAGACAGTGAAAATCACCTCGCCAAAACCAGGGCCCCTAGCACAAAGTCCTTGAGCTGTTGCAGACCCATCTAAAGATAATTCGAGGGGTATTTACATCAGACCTGAGCTGTGCTTAGGACTCCCATTACCCCACTCTGCAGAGGGGAATTTCACCCATGAGTTCTGCATATTGTATGTAGGATCAGGCCTAACACCCTTGGTAATTAAAGGGAAATACATGCCTAATGACAAAAAAAAAAAAAAAAAAAGCGTAATAGTTTTATAATAGAGAATTTCAAATATTATCAGTGCATTCTGGGGAACACTAGAGTTGAAAAAAGTATTCAATCTTGGGACAATGACTTACGGAAATAGTGTTCTATGCTTAGAGAAAAACTCCAAATCCAAATTTTCAGCTGCATCCAGCGCATAGTTGGACAACCGTGCTATCTCCTATTCCTCTCTTTCAAAACTGGTTTTGAGCAGCATTCCTATATCAGAGAACTGCAAAAACATTTTGAAGTTCTGTAAAATGTGCTCACCCTTGTCTTCTTTCCTGTCCAACAAAAATACAGTTCTCATACTGAACCTGATAAAACTAATTTTGCTGTCGTTATACAGCAAAATTCAGAGTATCTATTACCCTGAGGAGTTTCACTGAGCTCAGTGCATCTTCTCACTGGAGTTAAGTCTGGCTCAAGCAAGTGTTAGCAGGACAGATTTTTCACCTGTTCACCTCAGCTCACTAAATAAATCAGAAGTCTAACACACCTCCTCCTCTGTGCTGAGTCAGTGGGTGGGATTAGATCAATCCTGGGGCTACGTTCCCATCCAGGCAATGAGCACAGGCTCCACAGGAGTCTGGAGGAGCTGTGTGTGCAAGCCCCCACAGCATCTCAGCTTTGCATCAGTGTTCTGCTGAAGCCAAAGAAATTGCACTTCTTAAAACTGGAGCTCACAACACCAAGTGTCCTTCCAACACTGCTCAGGGCAATGACAGAAAACGTCCTTCTCATCCAAGTAGAATGCTTGTATTGCAGGTTTCCAGCTTTGTAGTGCAGAAGCGTTCATCATGTGAAATGTAATTATTGTGCCTTCTTCACAATTTTTCTTTTTCTAATTTATGTTCGGGCTTTTATCAAATGAAGTATATGATGCAATTTTTTAATTTTTACTCCCTCTACAATATGAGAATGTGTAACAACAACAAAACCCTAGGACCCCCGTGTTCCTTTTTCCTTTTCTCTTTTTAAAAGAAGCTTTAACACGAACTCAACGGAGAAAAGATTTGGTATACTTGCAAAAATCAAGGGTCTGATCCTGCCAATCCTTACACACACCCCAACAGCCTAAAGGGGCCTGCTGTGCCACTGCAAAAGTCAAAGGCAAAGCTCAGTTAGCTGCAGCAGGAGCAGGAGCAGTCCCACAGACTTGCTGCAGGACTGAGCTCCCGCATGCCAGGGCGATGCATCTGTATGTGCTCCATTCCCGCTCCCACCCTGTCTGGGGCATCGCTGCAGCACATGCTCCCTACAGCCTCCAGAACAGCGGTGAATGTCATTCTCTGCAAGGATTTGCCTCGCCTCAGCCAGGCTGGGACAACTCTCAACACCTTGCTCCCTGCCCATCTGTTTGAATGTCTACAGCCAAAAGGAAATAGAAAGGCCCAGAAATCCGCATCGCGATCCGAGTGTGATGAATGGGGACAACTGGAGAAGGAGGGGAGGAGGGCGGGGAGAGATCACTTTAATCCGTCCTTTTTTATAAAACAGAAAAACAAATGGAGTCAAGTAGCTTATGGCATAATGATGAACAATATACAAAGCACATGTATAGCAATTATTATAAAACATGTATTTGTAGTGCAAGTCAAAATATAGGGACTCCACTCATACTGGCCAGCTAGAGGGAAACACTTGATTCTGAGTGATCAAAAAGAGCCCCAAATTCAAATTCAAAGTCATGAGAGCTGACAGTATTACAGAGTACAAAAATATGGTGAAAATTTACACATTACACATAAAGTACGTAATTTTTTAATAGTTTACAAATAGAGATCTACAGATATGTTTCCAATTAAGCTGGCTTTTACTACCCACCTATTGTAATACTCTAGGTATGGTTACATATACCAAAAGAGCAAAAAAATCCCATAGCATAGCTATACAGCAACATATTAAGGTCTGAAGATTAGACCAGTACATGTTAAATATTTCACTGGTTTACTAGACTGACATTTTAAATCATTTACAGTAAAAAAAAATCTTATAGACTTGTCTTTGAGACTGAAACAGAGTGTCCTTTATTAGTAAATTATTCAGTATTTAAAACAAGGGTTTGAGACCTTACAAGAAGTCTCTCTAGGCAGCCGGCATGAAAAATAAGGTATTTTAAAGGCAGAGTTTGTCAATAATATAATAACTGATTTCTATTTTAATCGAACTAAACTAACCATTACTTTTCTGATTCTTTTGAGCTTGTGTTCCTTTAGGCTTTATATATATTTCTGGCAGCTTATTTGGGCTCCACTGTGTCCACACTGGCTGGTTTTCTGTTTTCCAATGGTGATACAGAAACGTTCATTTGATAGTTTTTACACACAAATAAATAACACACTGTTAACTCTACAGCTAAGAGGAATGGGTAGGATGCCTATTGCGTAACAATACAGAGAGATCAAGTAAGGCACGGGACAGATACAGCAACTCCACTTCATGGGATTTTCCTGTTTTTTTCCTTTCACATAGTAACACTAACAAATTTCTTCCAGTGTTTATTTTTTAAAAGGTTTCTTTTTTTCTTTAACTTTGCTTCTTGTCTATCTCACACTATGTGTAGGTGAAATGTAGGAAAAAGCCTTCAATGTTTTGCTTCAGATGCCAGTTTAAAAAAAAAACAACAAAACAAACTTTCAAACAGTTCAGACTAGTACCGCTTTTTTTCTTCTTTTTTTTTTTCTTTTAACACTGATGAACCTGGGTTTTTATTTTTCTTCCTTTCCTTCTCACTCTCTCTTTCTTTTTTTTCCTTGGTAATTTTTTTTTTTTAATAAACACACGTCATGCTGTTTCAGGGATATCCTTTAGCTGCACTTGCAAGACTTTACAATCATGTTGGACAGCTGTTCAATTTTGGGTGTTTTGCCAATGTAGTAGAGGATGGTGAGGGGTTCCAAATCCTGGGACACACAGCACGGAGAGGCAGAAGCTTCTGGATTTATGGTGTTATACAAGCTGAGTACCTAGAAGGAAAAACAAAAAAAAGACAGATTAAGACAGCTACCTCTAATGAGCAAATTCTTTTCCACATCACTTCCTCCCAGAACACCTGAGAGAATGCCCGCTGAAAGCAGTATGAAGATTCCGGGATTTTAATTTTTTTTAATGCTTCTCCACTTCAATCTGGTGTTCACAATATGCCTGAATTTCCTAAGGTTTTGTCCACACAGTCTTTAACCTCTAAAGAGGTACATACCTGGAGTCTGTCTCTAAAGTGTTGCCCTTTGAATCAACACACACTCTATATTCAAGAGTACAGAAGAGATGGAAAGGCTTTTATCTGTTTCTTCAGATTGCCATTTGTTGTTTACAGGACTTTGGCTTTACAAGTGACCAAAGAGAAAAGAGACCTCTTTAGAGCATAGGCACTCCTCTGCTTTTACCCTCTGGCTATGTTAATTAAGTCCATTAATGCCACCCTGCAAGCACCAGGACTCAAGATGCAGTTACTCCTGTTGAGAACCAGATGTAGTGAAGTTGTCACCTATGTCACCTTGAATTCCTATGCATGGTTCTCTGCAAGGGAAGTATGTGGGATTAGCCACTGGTGATGCATAGGTGCTCCTGAGGATGCCATTAATGTCTTAGCCAAACACCAAGTGACCTTTTCCTAGAACTTCCACACAACATTTGCAGTTTAGAGAGACAGAAGATCTGTTCAGGACAGCAACACTAACTACTTTATTAAGCAACTTCTGGCTCCTTGGGCAATTATCCAAACCACGTATTTGTGACCATGACAGTTGCTCTTCCTCTTTCCTTTAAAAACAAGTGCTGTTCCAAAATGTGTACACTATTACTCCATACCAGCATGGAAACATACTCACCTTATTTATACCTCTGCCTGCTGACGTTGCTAACAGTACAATGTCACAGCCAGTGACAGCTACAAAGGGGTCTGTGAGCTCAGGAAGAACATGATATCAATGGTTTTACCAACCAGGAGGAACTCCAGCTGTCCCTTGGACACAGAGAGCTCTCCTAGCTGGCTGACATTGATCTGGTATTTTAAGAGAGGCTTGAAAAAGAGGAAACCTCATTCTTAGCATGGACCCGAGAGTGAAATTCTTACTTTATGACAACTATGATGCAAATGTCTGTCTCTTGCATTTACTGTCTAGACATCCTTATTGATAGCTGAGAGGAAATTAGCACTTCACAGCAGAATACTACTCATCCTAAGGCAGTTGGCTAAAATACCACATCTAATTCCTAAAATAAAAAGTCTCATCTCAGACAACTATGATCTGGTTCTTCAACATCCCAGACACAAAGTCCCTCCTTCACATATAAATTTTCAAAGTATAAGAAAGAATATACCTTTTGAAGCAAAAGAAAGACATCTATTAGAATATTTTCATGTAATTCAGCATGGCGGGTCCTAACCTTGATATAGCAGGTCATAAAAGTAGGTAATGACCAGGTGGTACAACTCAGCCCTTTTGTTACTCTGAAAGTGCCTCCCTCAGTGCCTTTGCTGATCAAAGTCATTGTGCCATCTTCCACTCATGCTCTATAATGAAAGGCCTTTTCCAGGCTACCTCCAAAGGCTACATACAAAAAGCATTCAATCGAACCATGTGTTCATATCAATGAACATATTAAAAAAAGAGGAAATCTCTGGGTCAGCACATTCCTCCTGCTTCAACACTAGCTTGAGGCTGTGTGTGAGTTCCTCTACAGGGCCACATTTCATCATCCTTAGTTATTGAGACTAACTTTGGGCATTGGTACTGATGTCAGTCCCAGAAACATAGGTCAACCTGCAGTTCTAAAACAGAAGCTGAAAATTAGCAAATCCATTACTTACTCTGCTGTGCTGAGTATCTGAACTCCATAAATACGGGCAGGCTCCTGCACAGAAATTAGCATGGTACCCTTTGGGTTCATGAATCCATTTCCAGCCAAGATCCCTCTTGAAGTCAATATAAAGTGGACGCAGACAGCAATTATCCTGCACATTCCTGGGAAATAAAATACAAACACATCGGTCATAACAAAGACAACATAGGAAACAAAAATAATCCAGTTGCTTGCTCCCTGAATGATCCTTTACAGGCAGGCAAGTCTGAGTCACAAAAATTCCCAACAAAATCAAATCAATAGTAGCTTATGCTGTAACTGAAATTGGATGCTTACACATGGCAGGACTTGCTCATACAGACAAAGCAAATGGTTTCCCTGGAGGACTAAAGTGCTTTTCTCCAGGTCCTCCAGAGGGGACTCTCTGAGTAGGTGAGCAAAGTGAAGGTTATAATTTGCTTGTAACTATGGGGCTAATGCATCTGGCAATCATCCCAGATGGAACTAAGCTTCTGCTGTCTAAGGTCACAAAAATCTGCCTCTGTCTCTGTGGGATTGGAGACTGCTGGGCAGAGACCTGCTACACACAGATCCCCTTGGTCTGAGAATGAGGGTCTGCGTTCTGTATAAATGTCAACTGTAAAGAAACACGACAAACAACTGCATAACAACTCCCAGGCTGGTAGGACTGGGTAAGAATATTGGATGTGGAGTTATAGTTACCTAAAACAATAGGCAGCATCTAGAGCACGCTTCTTCCGCCGACTGGGCTGTTGCGACTCAAGTCTGTAGGAGGGTAACAACATTAGCAGAAGATGTGGGGTCTTCCCACTGTATTTTTTCCTATTGGACTTTAAAGCTTTCACATCACCACTGGAATATGTGTAGTCATCAATACCTTTAAAAAATACATTTTGGTGATAAACATTGTGTTGCTTTTCCTTCACAAATTAAATAAACCATCTCTTAAAAAAAAAAAATATCTCTCAGAAACTGGGCCATGGTGGTGTCACCTGGGCATGTTTACTGGGTGAGTGGGGGCAAATGTCAACCCAAGATGCCCAAGATATTCACAGTTCTCATGACATCTATTGTATCAGCCCTCCCACATCCACAGCTGTTTAATGGCATTTCAGCACATTTACCAGAAACATTTAAATCAGTAACAGAAAAGGTAATTTCAGTCACTGCATCTGGATTGTTTAGTTTCAAATGCCCCAAGCAGTGACTCTTTTGTCATTTCAGTTAGAGAGCATTCCCAACTTATAACAGCTATGTGCCTTTTAAAACCTTTTAACACACATAAAGCAGCTCTGGATACTTCACCTTCATTTCCCACTCTTATTTCTATCCCATCAATTTTCTCCATCACATTCACTCCTTTCTAATACTTGCAAATTCTCTGTCTCCCATTGCCGGTTTATTCAAACCTGCTAATTTTCCCCAGAAAGTCAGTTATTCTAGTCTCTTCCATTATATGGGCATGGCAAAGATACTGATCAAAGTACTTCTCCTTGAAATGGCAATCCATGGCCTCACATTTTGTATTCTCTTTTTACACCAGCTGCCTTACCAGCTTCTTATTATGCCAATAGCACAGGCAAGAGACTCAAGGTATTAGATTGCCACAGGAGTCATGTTATGTCTTTTGTTAAGACCATTTAGAAAATTAACCTTCCCAACCGGACACTACTATCTAAACAGAAAAAGATACACTATTCTTTTTCTAACATATACAATTACAGTGACCAAACATCATACTAACAACTTTTTAAATGTACACAATGGCTTTAATCATATGTACAGTACATGTATTTACTTATAGGAAAAAATTCCAATGCAGTGAAATAACGGTTAGAAAAACTTAATACAAGGAATATAGCCAAATACTTGGACCACAAGTGAACCAAATCATGACACACTTTAATAAATGAGACCTTCATGGACAGAATTTAGGTTAAAATTGGTTTAATATAGCTACAGATTCATATGTACTGGTGGATGGTAACTATAGTTCAGTCAATTAAATATAATTTCCCTTTATGAAACTGAAATTTTAGTGGCTTAGAAACACAAGAGAGCTTACATCACCTTGATATATTTGCTCCTTATCACCTTGTCTGCTGCCTATAAAGAGCACATATATCCATAACCTTCACCACACAGTTTTTTTATTTTTCAATGCCGACTTATTCCAATCTTTTTGACCAAGTCTGACTCATTACAGTACTAGGGTGGAGAATAGGCAAAGGGTTTATTTTGAAAATACTGAGCATGTTTTCTCATTACTATCCAATAGTGACTGGCAAACTGTGCAACAGTCTTCACTAAATCCAAAATTGTATGTATATCCTGTGTGCATGCTGCAAACTGTAACTCAGACTCTTAAAAACATCAAAACCACATGCATAGAATGAGACAGCTTATTCATGCCATCTGATTTCAGAATTGTTTAAGTGATACAGTTTTACCCTTGCGTCTTTAATACCATTTCCTACCAGCTGAGAATCACAATTCTCAAATGAGCAAGTTTTCAATCAACTGAATGCCATTCAGGAGGCATAAAAGCTTTTTGTTTCCCTCCTCAATTAGTAAGTACCACAATATTTTAAAAAGTTGAGGTTTTTTTCTTTCGTTACCTGCAAATCTTGCTTCAAGCTCCTCACTTTTATTTGGGATTATATAATTATTGGAAGGCACGAAGGTGCAGCATGGACAATGTAAGCTTATCTTAAATCCAAGATTCCTGTCTGCAAAACATAAAAGTGAGTGGAGTTGGTTTTAACATGTGGAATGACTCTGAAATACTCCTGAGTTAAAGGAGGAGCAGTTGGGGCAGGAGTTAAGGTGATGAGCACTTTTTGTCACCTCTGTGATGGAGCCACTCATGTACAGCCTCAGTGACATCAAAAGACAACCATTCTCCTTCAGCTCTTGTTTTAACTACTTTGCTGTCGATATAGCGCTGTCCCGGTGATGATAATTCTTTAGATTTTAAAACCTGCAAGAAATAACAAATAAGATTGCCTAAAGGTTAACATTTACCTGCTTGCTATTAAAATGGACCACTAACATTAGAGAATGGCAGAAGAAACTATTACAGCTGAAACCTCTATGCAGCAGATGTACATTCATGCAAATTTTCAGAAAGAATCTAAGGGTGTGTAAGGAGAAGAACAATATATGAACACCCTGATGAAATCAGCTTATGCTCCCAAGCAAAAGACACCATCACATATTTCTTCGTGAGGGATATCACACAGAAGGAACTGCCCTGAAAACTTATCCTGTAATACAAGTGGTCAAGAGATCACAGTAATCATCAAAAGAAGCTATTTTACCTTCTTCAGTTATACCTGCACTGCCTAGAGCATAAGACGCTAAGGTCCAGCCTGTATAAGGTAGTTGCACACTGAAGATATTATACTGCTCCCCCGTAACTAACCTGTATGCTAATATCTTTTCATTTTTCCAGCCTCTCCTCTGATTTCAGGTACTAATCCTACATTGAACAGATGGCCACGCATGGATTTGAGAAACAGGTGAAGCTGCTTCCATCCAAACTTTGATGCCAGCTGTACTTCTATTTGTGTCAAATGTTTCAGCAAAGTTTCTACTGACAATGCAATAAAAAAATACCTGTACCAAAGAAACCCAGGCCCCGCATGACTAGAATTTTAAGTGCCAATAGTCTTCTTCCCAGGCGAAAAATTCAGCGAGTGCCTTCCCACATACAAGCACAGCCTGCTACTATTTACCTATTTCTAGGAAAAAAACAATCAGACCTTTGGCTGCTAACAGATTTCCGGCTTTCTGGTTATTACTCTGTTGATAGATTTGTGATGTAGGGAGCTGGAATGCCATGCAACATTAAGTCAACTCCAATCAAGATACCACAGGATAACATCACTTTGTAACTTTTGGCATGCCAGCTGTCATATATTATTTCGGGTTTGTCATTTCTTTAAGCATCCAAGTCCATCCCCAAATGAGTAACTGACAACATCTCATTGTTTCCCCCTGCTTTCTCAGCCCAGAACAACCTGACATCTAGCAAGTACTGCTGTAATAAAATCATGGTGAAACTGCATAATGCATGTAAAGAAAAATATTTCAAAAGAGGTGTGAAACTATGTCATCGTGATAAAATCGGGCTTTTTGTAATTAAACAGGCTTGAAAAGCTCAGATTCTGTCCAGCCTGTGGAGTCAGAATGTAGAGTCTCCCTATTTATTGCAAGGCAGTGCAGGATCTCTCGAAGGCCAACAGCATGGCTCCTACAATAACATTTGTCTTATGAAAAGAACAGCAACACGACAAGCTCTTTGTCTTCCTTCTGATCAACACATTTAGCAAAAGGCTATGAGAAGATGTTGGTTCAAGTCCAGAAGATTACTAAGGGCCGCTAGTAGGCGATACCGAGTCCTTCGGTAGAAACTAGGGGCACTCAAATGGTGGAAGTTAGGACTCCTTTTTATGAGGTAACCTTCAAACAAAGTGTCTGAACAAGTGTTTACAGAGAGTCTGGCAGCAGCAAGGGGACTACCATTGCTCAGAAGTGCCAGAGGGATGAGAGAATCAGTAATCAATGATGGGAAAGTCCCAGAGAAGTACAAATATAACTTTGCCTTCTCTTTGGTCTTTATCAGGTCAAGTGTTGCTGAGGATGTAATGCAGCTGTCATTCTGCAAAGATGTGTTGGGCTGGCGGGGTTGGGGTGTGAGGCAAATGCGACACAAGAGCTTGGCTCATTTCTCTTCCTTTCTGCACAGTCATATCTTTCCAAAGACTCCAGAAACTGCATACCTCAGTTTTGGCAGTGATGTAAGGGCTAAAAGTAAGTAATGTGCCAAAAGCAATCTCCTGATGTTAACTATAATTGGTCTTAGACGTACTCTGAAGACACAGATGTGCCTTGGGGTCAAAAGTAACATGTATTCATCCCAGTCTTTACCCCAATTGCTACCAAAAGACAAAGTCAAGGGCTGACAGTGTGCACCTGGAATGAAAGGCATTTGTAAAAGTACAAGAAATCATCACTGCGCATATCCAATGGTACAAGGAAAATCCATCCTCATCATTGAGCTAAATGACAAGAAAAGTGCTGGCAGGTTTCAGAACTGTATGGCACTGTGGGACAGGATGGATACTGCGGACTGAAAGAGCTAGATATTATCCTTACTACAGTGTCTACAATATCTAAAAGTAAAGTTTCTCTCCATGTTGTTTATGCAGCACGTTCAGGAAGAAAGTTATGAAGAAAGAGATAAAATGTCACAAACTAAGTATGAGATAATTTCCACAACTGACATCAGGGGTTAAACAGGCACTGCTCAGTTCTTAGGCAAAAGCTGGTAAGTGGGATGAATGTCATACTTAGTGAAATTACCTTCAATCTCCTTCTCTTCAATCGCTCCTTCTTTGTAGTGTTAGGGTGATGTATGACCTTAACAACCTGATTACTTGTAAGCAAGAATAATCTTCTAGCCTCACCATTTCCATTTTTCCTTCTTTTTCTCTTACATTGTTGCAAGTGTGGAAAAGCTAATGAAAGATAAAATCCTCGGCTGGATCCTGAGTCCTATTCCTCCCACAAAATAATCAGATTAAGATTCTTTTCCTACACTAAATTCTATTTCCATCCACACTGAAGCAATTGCACTCTATAGGGTGGAAAACAAAGGCGCCTTTTTGTACGAATCTCTCAGAAATTTTTACAGCTACAGTATATTCTTCAAATGAGTAATCCAGAAATTACTACATGAAATAAGCACTTTAGGTTCTCTCTGCCTTTTCCCCCCTTTGGTTTGCTTCTTTTTACTTTGCCCCACATTTCTGGTTTTAACATTCCCCATCAGCAATACACCTTTTTCTTCCAATACACCCTCAAGCCTATATCCTCAATGAAAAACTTCTCTTTCACTGTTTCCAATCCTTTCTTCCTACTAGACCAACTAACTTAGTTTAAAAAAAAAGAATAAAAGCCTTTTCTGTGCCTTGCAGCTTTTGTGCTTGAAAGCTTGTCTACTCCTTCCAGCCATACTGATTGGTCTTAGAAGAGATTATTACCTTCACCTATAAACATTGCTTTGCCTTACCTATAAACACCACCTCACCTTTATGCTTAGCCCATCACAACCACATCAAACACTGTTATCAGAAAACCTGCACAGCTTGTACCTGCAGGAGCTAAAAGAAAGCCTTTGTGCAAAAGTTTTCAGTGCAGTAAAAATATTAACAGAAGGCAAGGGGGAAAAAGTAAATCCACAGAAGAGAAAGTCAACTGAGTTAAACTTCCCCTTTAATCCTTTCTTATTTCCTTCTGGCACCTTACCCAAACACTCCCTCTTAAAGAGGTCAAAAGAGTTTGGTCTGACTATAGGTCATGACGTGGAAGGCTAGGGTTTTCCGGTGGGGGAATCCTGTGCATCACCCATGGCATGCAGAGACACAGATTCCATCATTTGCATGAGCAGGAGACAGAGTTTCCACACAGGCAGCCCCACCTCCCTCTCTGAGGAGGAACACATCCAAACAGCTGCATGCACAAGCAGCGGATGAGGCACACCGGCTGTGCATGTACACGGGTGTGAGTGTGCACACCTTCACACACGCCTCAGAGAAAGCTCAAAGCCTAGAAACCCAGGTTCTGAGCATGGAATTGTCTGTCCAGGGATATCTGCTTACTTGGCCTTGCTTTCAGCAGAATGATAATGGAGCACTGCCTGTTATAATAAATGATCACACAGGGAACATAGGCATATGATCCCATTCTGTGGGCATGAGCTGAATATTGGAAACACTGTTACCAAAAGGTGATCCACCAGACTTCTAGACCAGTATGCAGAGTAATTTTCATTCAGTAGCAATGCTCTGAATTCTAAGGACAATTTCAGGTTTTTTCTACCCTATTTTTTTATGTAATTCCTCCCTTTCACAGGAAAACAAATAACCAAAACACTTATGAATCTTCTCCTGACCAAGTGTCTTGCACACTGCCTTCTAGCTACCTTTTTCTATGCCCACTGCTAACCTACCCCTCACACACATTTTTTTCCAATTCTGAGGCTTCTTGAAAACACCGGGGGAAAAATATCTTACAAACATCCATGAAGGGTCTCCAGATACCACATTACATGCAGCTACTGCAAGCAAGGTGAAACAAACACATGAATAAATGAATAATGCAGTTAATTGCAGGAAATGGCTCATGAAGAAGCCAGATGCAAATGAAGCATTGCTCTTGTTTGTACAGCTACATATGTTTAGGAAGCCCAGCTGGCGATCTTGGTGATGACAGCACTCACATGCCACCCTCATCAGGCCTGCCAGATTTCTGGTATTTTACAAATACTGTTGAAATCTACTCTTCGTCCTGCTCAGTATTCTGGGGGAGAACCTCTGCTCGGCTGGCAGGGACTTGTGTGTGGTGCTCTTCATCCATTAGAGGAGGCTGACCCACGATGTTGAAAGCATAACCCAAATCACCATGACCAGGGCATTCAGCAGTGAAAATTTTTAGTTTTGTCACAAACTGGTTTCAGAAGAATGAGGAGCTTCCAGAAATACTGATTCCTAAATTAATTCTGTCACCTGCTATGCTTATTTTTCAGACTAACAGGAAAGTATTAACAGGTATATTTTTTAAAAATTTAAGTATCAAGTAGCTGAAATCTTCATTAAAATACTGGAGGATGAAACTGTTTATTTATAGGCACACATGTTTATACCCTCAAGAAACTATCACACAGTTAGTTCTGAGTATAAAAATAAGGATAAGGATTACTTTAGTCTGTATTTTATAAACTGCAAAGTATACTGAGAACACTACATAATTCACAACAACAAACAAAGCAGAATGCTTGCAAAATAAGCAGAAACATGATCTTCTTTAAAGAATGGGGCATATCAGAAGTTGACATGAGCAGAGCAGCAGCACTCGGCATCAGTGCAATTAAACTGGTTCAAAAACAAAACTAAAAAAAGCTCCAAACCTCAAGACTCTGTTAAAAGAAACATAATTATTTTGCTCAAATTTTCCTTCGTCTACTCCCCCGCTCATGTATTTAGGCAGCTAAAGCAGGGGATAACTGAATCAACACATTAGTGTATGTATTCTAGACGATAACCACTTACAGCAGATGCCAGAACAGCCTGTCTTCATGACTCATTACAGCTAAAAGGAAAAAATTTGACATAAAGATACACGGGCTCTTTCAAATAACTAGAGCTCCAGAACAGCAACTTGCTTAGTTCATTTCAGATTTGGTGTTCTGGCCAATAACTACTTCTAGTCTTCTATTGTCACCACAATCAGATGCAGAAGAATAGAAAAATTACAAATAAGTATAATTTACAGTGGAATAGTTTTGGCTAATAAGTTCACCAGCTCCTCAGCAAGCAAACAAACAAAAAACTGAATGTGGTTCAGCAGTGATGATACACAGGCTGATGTATCAATGACATACATCTGCTGCAGCCAAGAAAACCCTGGGCACTCATCAAAGGCCAAGCTTCAGCAACAACAAGGGCATTTTATAGCTGGGTTTGAGAATTATGGTCACCAACTGTTTGGAAATATTTTTGGTGACTTATAGTTTCTTAAAACAAGTTGATTAACTTTTCAAACATAGTAATAAGATCATATGGCCACTTAAAAATATCTATCATGTCTCCTGCATTGCCTTGGAACTTGAAATGGTCACTGCTGTCAGCCAGTGTGGGTTTTGCAGTCACTGAATAGCAGTAAATATGGCATTATCTTGTGAAAACCTGCTATTAATCTGTCTTTCCTCTCCTTTCATTCTGGACTGTCTGATCTCCGCCCTCCAGATGTTGCTGGCCCCCTGATAACTTCCTTCCTTCCCTTCCCTTCTCTGCCATTTCAGACTCCTGTGATGTTCTTGTGTATTACAACATCTTGGCAGGCTCACTACTCTTTCTCTTACTTATCAGTCATTATCCATGATTTCCATTGGAACTTCACTGCCCTTTTAAAAATAATGGAAATTACCTGACATGTACTTGTAAGCTCCAAGTAAATAAGCCCAAACAATGAGATCCAGTGGTAAATGATTTGCTTATGCTGGTTAACATGAGAGCAGAGATAAGTAACCAGCTATGCACATCATGGCTGAAAACTGCCATTTAAAAACCTTTTCTGAACCAGAAGAAACTGCAGGAGACTCCAGCCTAACTCTCTACACTGGGATGACCAGATTCCCAAGGTCTGCATACACAGTTGCTTGTCATTTCCAAATTCTTAAATACTATTCACCCTACTGAAAGATTCATTCACTGCCTGGTGGCAGATTTCAAAGGTCTCCTCGGACAGCTCTCAGGGACTTCAGCCAGCTCTTTCTGAAACTTAAAGTTCAAAAATGACCATGCTAATTATCAATCCTTTCTCATTCCCTGGTTAAATCTGAGGCCTCTGATCCCATCTTGGACACAAGGAAAAGTAAATCCTTGATTCTGTTGCAAACCTCTGGTTTCTTACTCATTATATGTGAAAACATATGGCGTAAAGTGCAAAGCTTCCATACAGTATCTTTAGCCAGATAATTGGGAATCTAGTGGCTATCAAAATCTTAGCTGCTTCTAAGTGCCAAAGAGTGGCTGTGTATTTTTTTAAAAAAATTTCAGTGTGAGTTTTCAAGCTCTTCTTGTAGCCACTTTTGCAAAGGAGTTATTCAGACTCTGCCTTCAGTGCTATGGACTTAAAAGGGCTTTACAGCCCCCCTGTTTATCAATGAAGTCTTTCCATTATTTGCAATGGTCTTTGAATCAGGCTCAAACTGAGGGCAGAATCTTCAGAGACTAGTATAGGAGATGCAGAGTTCCTGCCAAATACAAAGAAAGGTATGGAGTACTTGCCAAAGTTTGTAAAAAACCCATAGCTCTCTGATCTATCTGCTCGGAACTTGCCAGACACGTTCTTCATGCAAACTTGCAAATAAAAAGAACATATTGCACACATAACCCAACCTCTTTTATATCTGGATGGGCTACAGCTGCAGCAGTAGGATTCTCTTACAGTGTTGGCTGGTGCTCACTTAAAGGTAAAAGAAGGTGAAGTGTGAAGGGGGTGAAGAGATGAGCACTTAAGCAGATCAAAAAGGGAGGGGAAGTCATGGAATCACTGTGACTGACTCATTGCATCACCCTGCGGTGAAGGGATGAGCTCTGGGAAGAGAATAGGTCCTGGGAAGGGATTTCCTGTCCATTTGTTCCCCAAGCAGGGCCTTCCTCCTGATACTGAAGATACATGTGCAGTGTAAGTTGGGGACAGAGCCCCGAGGCCGTCCACCCTGATTTATGCTTAAGCAGGCAGGAAGGCTCTGCATAGTATAAGCAATAAACGTGAACCGAGGGTCTGGGGTCCTTCTCCTGGAAGATTCTGAAATATTGAGGGCAATTTCCTGCCATTTGGGAGATTTTAAGATAGCTCCAAAGAAAGATTTTACATAAAATGAAGCAAAACAAAAAAATCCCGTAAACTTATCTAGCATTTAGCTTTACCTTGCCAAAGGCACATTATGTTTTATTAAAATATCAACAAGGAGGAGCCAAAGTCAACAAAAACAGAGTGGGTTCTCCTGTCTTTTAGCCAAATCTCCCAGATCCTGCAGGGTACCCCTATGTTCATCTCCCCTTTATGCACCGGTCTCCTAAGACCTTTTCTCTTCCTCGGTCCTGCCTGTGACCGTCATAGCTCATCTTCACGTGCATTTTACTACAACATTTTGGCATGCAGCTTTCTTGGCTACGTGAATATTTGGACATAGTACTTCTTCCAAGATGCTGTCTTCTTCCCCAAGTCCCTCCTCTTTCTTCCTTTCCTCTTGCCTGCATTTGTTCCCCATAACTCACATAATTCCCCACAACTCCCCATAATTCTCCTTGTGGTTTTCTCTTTCCACCACCTACAAGCTTCCATCCAAACCACTCCTATCCTCCTCCATTTTCTCCCATCATCTATTCTTCTTCGTGTAGGCTTCTCTCCTACAAAGCTTCACATAGTTTCCTACACCTTCCAAGGACAGGAACAGGAACACCACCTTTGCCTCTCTAGCACATGGCCATCAAGCCAACCTTATGTTCCTCAGCCCAGTGCCTACCACACTGAGGTGCTTGGCTCCAATTTGCTCGTGTCCCAGTGTAATGTAGGCTTGGCTACCCCACCAAACCCTAGCCCAAAGAGCAGGAACCCAAACCTAGCAGTTGTCTTCTGACCCATGGCCTGCATTCCCACACCTCTGATAATGCACATGCACTGCAAATGGCAAAAAATCCATCAGCTCAGTGCCCCACATTTCTAGAAGTCAGTGTCCATCTGGGAAGCACATGCTGGCCCTTGTCAGGAGCTAATGGAGATATTCTATATTTCTTCAAGTCATGCTCAATAACTGCTCTGTTCCTGGCAAGAGATGGCTGCATCCGAAATGCTCCCAAATTGGAATGAGAATGATGCAGCCGTAAATACTGCCCCTCATGCTCACAGAGTATTTGCCGAAGGTGCTCCATACATGGTCTTCAATGTACTGACATCTTTTTGTAGTATACAGTATTTGGAACCAGAAAAAGGAATTCTGGAACAAGGAGAAAACAGCAATTCAACTGAATACACTGCAAATTAATTTCCTCTGGTCCAAAGCTGTTGCTGGGGAAACGAGAAGGAGGTTGGTAGAGTAGAAAGTTATTGCATCCACACTTTGTACTGAATTTGGCACTTCAAAGAGCACTGTACATTTGCTATCAAACATAACCCTGTAACCTTTCAGAATGCAAGAGTCTGGTTTCAGAACACCAATATATAAATTGTGAGATCCAAATACACTACTTTAGATGTGGGTCACACCAATGGCAATCAATTATAACCAAGTGCCCCAGGTGATATCTGTAACACAGACATCCTGCGCCAGCTCACAGCCACAAAACCTGCTTCATGGTATTTTCTTCTGTGGCATTAGAGACAGCACTTTTCGGCAAGAAAAGAGAGCAAGGCCCCTCTGCTCTTGATTATACAGAGATCAGTCTGAAGGATCTCTGTTGCAGTCAGTGTAAATTGCATCAGATTTGCACGGTGGAGATTTGGCCCAAATCTATAGTAGCTCACTCTAAATGTATTCCCCAACTGAAAAACAAGACAAAACATGGTCAAAATTGAAAGTATTTGAACAACCGACTGTGGTTTAAATTTAAATCTGACTCATAATGGGGTAATACGTTCCACAGCATCTTCCTCGTCATACCTCCAAGCAGGGAGAGAGGCCCTGGAGGAAGCGGGGGTTACCACTGTCTAGAGGACAGATGGTTCTTCCTAGACCCCAAGCAAGCGCCACAGGAATTCTTGACATGGACTGAGCCCTCCCCAACATGGAAAGACCAAAGGCCTGCTCCTGTTTGCTTCAAATTCTTCACTGCAATCTGATGAGTCCCCCCAGCTTTAACCTGGCACTGTTCATTTGCCCCAGCCCTGTGCTCTGATACATCCTGTGGGACATCCATCCCATCCACAGCCTCTCAGGTACCTCCACCCACAGCAGCCGCAGATAAGGATGACAACAAAACAGAGCTTCAGCTGCATTTTCTGTGATGCTTTATGATGCGTTAACAAAGCAGCACCGCTTCCATAGGAAGTAATTATTACTTGTTATTGTTTGACTGCCTGTAGGTAATAAAAATACCTTAAACCCAATACCGCAACACTCTCTGAAGAGAGCCTTTTCATCCTGTAACGGTTTCCACTAGTTCTGCTTTGCAGTGGTGCCTATTTTTTGGAATGCTTATTCATAAAAGACAAGGCTTTTTTTGAAGGGTGCAGGGACTTTATTCATAAATACAGAAGCACCTTAATAAAAGAAAGATGTGATGAAGTCTTCAAAGCAGGCAAGAAAACTGATGAACAAAGACATTCCCATAACAACTGAGCTTTATCTGATCAAATTCCAATAAAGCCTGCATTTGGCATAAATCTTTAAAAACATAGCAAGGGCCACTGGAGGATGCTAAAACTTGTTTATTTAATATTATTCCTCGTCCCTTCCCCAAAAGCACTTTATCCTCTTAATATTTTCTGAAGTCTTGATGCACGTTGGGAAGCACTCTGAGTGAGCATGGCACGGTGGCAGGGCGGGAGAAGCACGCCTTGTCTAAGGTCACGCTGCTTCCTTCCTTCCCTCCGGCTTCCCACTCTCCAACGTGCTGATGATCAGCAGTATAACCATCAGATTAAGCCTCCCTTTCAGGCAGAAGAAACAACAGAAAAGATAGTGCCTTTAAAGAATTTAATTCTCTGCGGCTTCACTGAACCAGAGCCAAGAAGAGACAGAAGCTTTTACACCAGCCTTATAAAAGTAACTTAATTCCTACTTCTGTGAGTTTTATTATTTTCCATCCTAAGACTACTTAGTATGTGCACTGCACTTCCCATCTGTGCAGGAGCACACAGATGTGGCTGACTAATCCTTAAATACCAAGAGAAGTATTCTGGGTGAAAACAGACATTTTCTGCACACAGGGATTACTACTTGTCCATTGGCTTCATGGATGCATCCAGGGCACCTCCATGAGAATTAATCTCTAGAACTCATTGCCTGGAGAAATCCAGATGGCAGAGAGCCTGGCAAACAGATTCATAACCACTCACTCCCAGCATAAACATGCTCCAACTCAGCCTCTGAGGTGGGAGCAGGGTCCTGCTGCTGCTGCGCCAGAGGCCGGAACAAGGGGCCACAGCCCTGGCTCACCACGCCAAGCAGCCTCAGACTGCCTTCCCAGAGTCAGTGCAAACAAGGGCTGTAGGAAAACACAAAGTCCCTTTCTGATGTGGTTTGGAAAAGGGAGCCAAGTACAGCCTGAGGAAAGCTTAGCTGAAAAGGTGCAGTTTTGCATTTCTTTCATTTTAAGGGGTAGATCTGTAAGGTCAGAGGACCACACAAAGAAAGAATCAGGCAGAGAAACAAAATATTTATATTCTGCTTGATTATTTTTTCAATTTACCCTGCACATCTGTCTCTAGCCGTTCCTAAAACAGTCCTTTAGAGTAACATTGTCCCTTCTGCACCAGTGGTATATATACTAGTGCTATACTGCCACCGGACTAAATCAGAAAGCTCTTGGAGGGCAGTTAGCAGATGTACATATGCTCAGGGACAGCCACTATCTCAGTCAACTGCACGAGAGCTCTGATTCTCTCCAGAAGACTTCTGTTCCTCTCCTTCTGCTTGACTGAGAAAGACAAGGGGACAAAGGAACAACTACTCCTTGAAACTGCAGGTATGAGAGGAATTTCAAAAACCCTCATCAAGAAGAACTCCACAACAAAGCAAAATGCTAGGCAACCTGAAACTTGGTTGGAGGAGAAAAAAACCCCTAATAATTAAATGTTGCTTATGCAAGATGAAAAACTACACTGTTCCTTCTGGGCACAACAGCCCTGGCAAGCCCAGCATGTATGTCACAAGACAGGAAGCAAAGCTCATGCACAGGGGAGGAGCGGCAGCTGCTCATGCCAACTCCACCAGCAATCTCCTCTGCAAGGCTCACTTCCCATGCACGGCTTTTCATACTGGAGTCAGATATCTGAACAAGTCTTCAGCCCTTGCAGAACATAGTTGCCTCTCCCACTTCCACTGAAATGAGGCTCTTCCTCACTCTCCCCTTTTACCTCCCCTGTTTGTACCTTTGTTCACCACTAGACAGCTCTGCCTGCATTCTCAATACAGCCATACACACCCCTGAGGCTCTTCCAGCAGCACTATGGCAGCAATGCCTCCTAGCCATCCTTCATTGCCTTGATCTCCATAGATTTTTCTTGTTTCTAATCTCTGGAATTCATTTAGTAAGATTTTGGCTGCTTTCTATAGCACTGTTCTACAATACACCAGAACCACAGAGTATCTCAAGTTGGAAGGGACCCAAAAGCATCTTGGGTCCCTTCTATCCAATTTCTCCCTGCTTTTGCTTTTCCTGTTTAACACTGCCTGCTAACCTCACATGTTGTGATGGAGATCAGCTGCAGCAACATTTAGGGACTCTTATCCTCCTGCAGAAGGGCTGCTGCCAAGGAACCCATGCAGTTCAGACTGGCCACAACAGAGCTGTAACAGCCCCATACAAGGTTTTAGGAAGAGCTGCATACAAGACTGCATGAAATAAACATGACCAAAGGGAAATGCTCCAGAGACAGCTTGCTTCTCTACAAGCAAAGGAACAAAGCAACGTGCCTAAAATATGTGTGGCACAAACACACAGGGCATGCTGCCTTTGGCTTTCCTGTTACTTGGTGGAGAAAAGATCTAATCCTGCAATAGCCTGCACTCATTACTCACCTAACACTTCACTCACTATGCTCCACCCAGCCTAAAAAAGAAACTGCCTTACTCACCAGCCATATATTTATCCAGGGACCCAAGTACCTGCCCTGGATGCAGGTGTCAGTCATTTCCATGGGCACAGGCTTGCTGGAGTCAGGCTCTTTCAAGTAAGCCCCAGCTGTTTCTCATCACAAGGCAAAATCCCAGCCAAGCAAAGGCCCTTTCTTCCATACCTCTGCTGAACCCTTTGTGTCCCATGTTCCTTAAGCATGGAAAGGCAATGAACTGAGCTCAAGCAACCACAGCTGTATTCTTCTCAGGCGGCTGACTAACAGCTCTCAAAAGTAGAACAACAGAAAGCCCAGAGATGCCATCAACTCCTTTCAGGATGTCTGAACAGTGAGGTCAAGCCAGAATATACAATTGTTTAAGCAGGCTGCTGTGGCAGCATCGCTGGGATTCATAGTGTATTTCTCTGGGATGGCTATTCTATACAGGCAACACCAGTAATTCTCAATAGGTGTTTGTAGCTTTCCCTTTTAACAAATGACACATTATTTGCTCAACTTTTCTGCCATCCTGTTCTTGGGAATGAAGGCAGTCAGGTTGCAGCCCCCAGTGACCACCTGTGGACCTGAACCACATTCAACTGAGAATTATGCTTTTCCTACGTTTGAACAACATCTAAACAGACCAATGCACTTTTCCTGCTGTCAGCCTCGCTCACTGGCTTTTACTGTCACTTCAGCGAGCACATGAACCCAAATTTCCCCCTCTCTCTGCTCCAACTTTGGCTTCCTCTTGACCAAATCAGGCAGGAAAGGGTGAACATGCAAAATGAAGGAGAAGTCTCAATCAAATTTGACCCACTGGACCTGATCAGGACTCTAGAGAGCTGCAAGCCCAGGACAGTGCCCAGGCACAGCTAATGGAGGCAGCAAGAACAGAGCTAAAGAGGGGCTACATACACTTTGACAAGTTGGTATCCTATCCACCAGGGTTTCCAGCAGAACCTGTCTCAGGTTGCTGAAACAACCATGAGTTTTATTCAGTGCAAAATTGCTGGGAGCTGGGCCCCTTTTAGATGCTGTGTTTCTCAGCAAAATTAACTACGTTTTAGATGAAATATGCTCTAGGCAGTATTTGCACAAATGCACAGACTCCATGTTAAGTGAGGTTAAAGGCTCTAAAGTCCTTAAAGACTAAATGACACCAATCTTGCCAACACTCAGGAGTGAAAGAGTCATGGGGTATTTTCTTACTCACTCCACAATCCCTGAATTGTCCACTCCCTTGCCTTAACCCTAGACTACTATACAGAAGCCAGGTTTGAAACTGCTAAGCTTTGCAATTCAGTTATTAATGCCATTTCTACAAGGAAAACTTCACAAACTTCTCCTGAACACAGGCCAAAGAGAGGAATTTGGCTTCTACGCAAACTACAGTTCAGGTCAGGTGTTGGGAGACAGAGATCCTGGGGATAACCTTTTTTATGTCTTGTTCTCTCACGGTTTTTTTTTATACAGAAACATAGAATCACAGAATTACTAAGGCTGGAAAAGACCTGCAAGATCATGAGTCCAACCTTTAACCGAACACCACCATGTTAACTGGTCCAGTTATTTCTTGAACTCTTCCAGGGATGGTGACTCTACCATTTCCCTGGGCAGCCTTTTCCAATACTTGACAACCCTATCAGTGAAGGAATTCTTCCTGATGTCCAACCTGAACCTCCCATGCTGCAGCTTGAGACCATTTCCACCTGTCCTGTCCCTGGTTGCCTGGGGGAAGAGACCAATCCCCACCTGTCTACAGCCTCCTTTCAGGCAGTTGTAGAGAGCGCTAAGGTCACCCCTGAACCTCCTTTTCTCCAAGCTAAACATCCCCGGCTCCCTCAGCCATTCCTCATAGAACTCCTTCTCTAAACCCTTCCCCAGCTCTGCTGCCCTTCTCTGGACACACTCCAGCCCCAGCACCTCACTGGAGCCCAGTGAAGGCCCCAGAACCGCACATGGGATTCAAGGTGCAGCCTCACCAGGGCGGTGTACAGAGGGAAAATCACTTCCCTGGTCCTGCTGGCCACACTGTTGCTGATACAGGCCAGGATGCCATTGTCCCTCTTGGCCACCTGGACACACTGCTGGCTCAAAACTCCGGAGTCCTAAGGCTCAATTGCTAGAAAAAGTTTGTACATTTCAACTTCATGTGATTTTGAGTGAAGTCCTTTCTAGGGAAAGCACTGAAATAAGAGGCTGCTTTGGAGAGAGGGGACTCAACTGCTTCTCCACATAGTTTGTTCTGCCTGTTGGATGAGTTTGCAGCAGAAAGATGGGGAGCTGACGTGTCCAGGGTGCCACCATACCTGGTACAGCTCTATCCGCTGCTCCGAGACGCGCGCCTTTGAGTTCTGCAGGCGGAAGACCCTGAACTCAGCCTTCACCAAGTTGGAGGCATTCTTTTCCATCGCTGAGACGTCAAATCTGACAATTCGGAAGTAAAGGCTGTAATAGCTCGGTGGGATGGCATCTGCAAGAAAGCGGAGTGGTATTAGTGCTTTTCTTGGTGATAAAACACGTTGTTCCTTCAAACATTTTAATACAAGACAGCCTCAGTCAGGGAAATATCTGAAGCATGGTTCATTTTCAAATGGTCAATTTACTACTATTAGCAATTTCATAAAAAGTAAAAAAAATCAACCCCACGTGTTTTTTATAAGATTGCCATATTAACAGAGATTAACAACTACTTTCAACTCTATTTCAGGTCATGCATTTAAACCTCCCCTCTTTCAACCTACTGGTGGAAAATCCTGAATACTTATAAACTGAGAAAAAAACATAGCAGTTGGTATATGGTACATGCCTTCAGGCTTGCAGACAGTTCACACGGATCTGCTAAGACAACAAGTAACAGCAGTTCATCTGATCTATATGTTCTCTGAAACCCGCCTCCCTCCAGAATATGGAGCATGAATTAGCCAGCTTCAGATTTTATTCCATGCCTAATTATTAAAGGATATTTTTGGAATGAAATAGTCATTCTGATTATAGTGATGAGGGCTGGAAGAGAAGAGGAAGGAAAAACAACGGGAAAAGGCAAGCAGACAGTAGACACTATAAAACAGGATTGTGTGAATTTTGACCACTTGGAAGCAGTAAAAGCCATAAACATAACCACCCTCACTATATACTGGGGAAAAGCAGAATAAAACCCCAGAAAAGTGGACTCAAGTCTTCAATAGCAGTGTTAGACATCTCAGTTTAGGTTTCAAACAGTGTTTCTCCTTCCCAGTGGGTAAACCCTGACTAAGGGTAAGCAGCAAGGCACTCTTGCACAACCCAGGTAATCTTAAGGGCTTCAGTAATCAATTGAGGCCCTTCCACACTGTCCACAGCGGCAGCACGAGGGAGAAATTGCCTGCAGCACCCCTGCGTGACACAGAGAGATACAGAGGAAGAAAGTGGAAGGAGAAAAGCTCACACTCCTCAGAGAGGAGATGAAATTACTTGAAGGCCTGATAAAAATCTCTGTTAAAACCGAGGGAGTGGTTTCTTCTCTTACAGTGTGAAAACTGAAGCGGAGAAATAAAAGAAAAAGAAAAAGGAAAATTGTGTTTGGGGGCTGGGGAGGCATTTTCAGCTGAGGAAGCACAGGTGTCCTCGTAGTTACACATTTAATAACCCATTTCTTGCAGCTCTTTGAGAAAGTTCAAACTGACTACATAATAAATGTAGTTATGAGAGAATCTTTGATGATAAAGAAATAATCTCGACCTCAACTGTAGATGTATTATAAGCGAGAGATAACAAGTTCCCAAAACACTTCCAAAAATCCTCTGAAAGAGTACTTCCCAAAGCAGACCCTCAGTATGATCAAACAGGTATAAATATGAACAGGAAGTCCCAGACTTCCTTATGATTCCATTTAATTAAAGAAACAAAAAANGTTAAAAAAAAAAAAAAAAAAAAAAAAAAAAAAAAAAGGGTTCTCAGATTTTCACATCTGCAGTACTTGAAAATAACCCCCCAGGCATCATAATCACTGTTCTTGGCTACCATGCTTATTGACAGGAAACTGCTACAATCTCATAGTGAGAACTCACAGGCAAACACATGCAGATTACTCCCACACCAAAGCTGCTCCTCTCTTCCATCAGCAACACATCAGTGCTAGTGTCTCTCAAAATATCAAATGAAAGGCTTCTGAGAAAAGCTTAACTGTATGCAACTACGATCTTGGTATATTTTGCACATTCTTATAAAAGCTACTTGGTTCGGAGATTATATCCTCCTTTCAGAGAGAAATAGTATCTTCAATTTATTTTTCCTGCTGTAGGAAACTCCGAGACTACTACTTGTTCTTCAGCCAAACCTAATCCTACGAGGAATATAATTTGGCATAATAATATGTATATATAAGATTGATGCTTCCAGGATGAGTTGTAAGTTGTCCTTCCCTGTCATTTGTTTGAGGCATCAACCTACCATTTTGTTCACTGTGGACAAGCCAAACTAGCAGCCATTCACCAGCCCTGGCACAGACAAACCCTGTCCATCTTGACTTTATTTTAGATTGAAAAGTCCTGTTTAACTGTCAGTTTGGTTTATATTTAGCCTCTTATTCCTAGAACTTTCTTGTGCTATATTTGTAGGCCTTCTTTCCAGTTTCTTTATTTTAGATACCGTATACTGCAAATCTCTGAATACGTTTCAGAGTGGATATTCCTGAGCCATTCCTGTATTTACATTTTTTCTCTCTTTCATATATAAGGAAGACAGAGAATGAACACCCTTCTAGTGCGCCTGTTTTTGTGTTTGCTTATGTGTATTTGCGTACACTGCAAACACATATTTACCTTCCACTGGAAGGCAGGCATGGGACAACCTCTCTGAGTAAGAAGGAATTCTTGTCTTACAGAAGTTTCATCTCTCTCACAAGATAGTTTTACATCTTTATATACAAAAAAAACCACGTAAGAAATTTGATTTATTTATTCAATCATTCATGACAGTATCCACAGGAAGTCAATAGAGGAAAAGGCATTATTCATGGACAGATGAATAAAAAAGGGTTTTTAATAGCTGGAAACCTTCATCTGTAAAAGAATGGCTGACTGCTGAATTGGGGTTTATGTGAAAATTAATCAACATTAAGACTGAGAAATGAGACTTGCAACTCTCTTTAAAGGAATGGTAAGAACCCTATGGAGTCTACAAGGCTTTGGATTAGCCTTTAAGTGATCTCAGATGCTGCAATTTATCTCTCTTTGTGACTCTACCTTAACCTGACAGTTGTATCAATTCAGACTCAGTTGGACACCTCTGCACTCCCCTCTGGTTTTGGCCCCATGACTCCAGCAGACGCCAGGATGACTCTGACCAAGCTAGTCTGCAAACACAGTTACCCTGCTGCAGACTAGACTCCTGAAGTATTCTTTGAACTATTATCATTAATGAGTGGAATTAAATCAATATGTTTCCTGTAGCTAGGAAAACACAGATTTCTTTTGTTTTGGTGGGAGAGAGAATAGTAAACACAATAAAAGGCTTCATTTTTATCGTTTTTAAATTACTCATTAAATCAATCCTCAAAAAAACCCTGAAGACTTCCAGCTGTAATAATCACAATCACAATTATCACAGTTGAGACAAGAATTACACAACACAGTTGGAGAAGGTGAAGGCAGTATCCATCCTCCTCCTCCACTTAGGCTGCTAAACACCGAGCATCACAAGTTTACCCTTCTTCTTTTTNGTTCCTTCAGGTGGGGTGTGTGTGGGTTTTTTTTTTTTTTTTTTTTTTTCTGCCTTGAACAAGCTGAAACTTCCTCAGCAGCTTTACATGGGACAGTCCAAACTGCCAGGTTAAAATGTACTCCGGCATGTGAGTGATTAAGTGCATAAGGACACTGTGGTTTCTGTGCTTCTCACTGACTTTGCTCAATGTCCAGCATCCTCCAGGCTTCTGTGCCAGCAACCTGGACAGAAAACAGCCCTGCTCTGACGAAGCAGAAAAGCATCAATGGGAGGAGTGCAGGAGACCCATCCCAACATACTCAACAGTCTTCAGTATTGCTCCAGGTTGGAACACTGTCAACAGGACAGACTGAACACATCCTCTGACCAACCATCCAAAACAGCACACAGGCCCCCAGGAGCACCTGGGAGGAGAGCAACATGGAGTCAAGCACCCTTAAACTGAAAGCAAGGAAAAAAGGTTTGTTCCATGCTAAAGATATTCCCCAAATCAGGAACAACCTGCATAAAAGGATGACACTTTTGCCTTGCGCAGTTGTGCTTGATGAACTAAGCCCTGCATTTCCACAGCTTTCCTCACAAGTACTGCATGTACTGACATTTCAGAAGAAACAAAACACTCTGTTTGACACAGCTCTTCTGAGAGTTGGGCTTTTGTTCTGGCAAGGAAAAAGACCTAAATTCAATTGTATCCAAATGAGGCTTTTTTTCCCCTCTGAATTTTCATTTCTGCTATTGAAACAAAAAGAAATCAATTACATGCACAGCCCAAGTTAGGAAATGTAAACAACTTTTCTCGTTGGAAGAGGCCAGACAGGCCGCCTTCACACATACACCCACACTGGAAAGGCTGAGAGCTTCAATCTAATCCTTCCATCATGGGCTTGTAATAAATGCTCCAAAGATTTATTTTTATTCCTTTTCGTGTTTATTAAACTTTGGAGAGTTTCTTTTCCTTTTTCTTTTCTTTCTGGTGCTTTGCCCGTTCTTTATTATGGCAGCTACGAAACACGGAGTGCCCTTTTCTTCTCGCTCTCCTTTTTTTTCCCTCCTCATCTTTCTAACTGCAGTACATGAATGACCGTGTAGTAGGCTTTGAAGCAGCACATGCAAATATTTATAAGAGTAGCTTGATTGTTATTAAATGCAGTTGTTATGCTTTCCACGCTCTGGCAAGCTTCCCTAACCTCTCTAACTATTAGGACCATTTACGCTGTTTAGATTTCAGCTCACTGATAGCAAATTCTATGGGTTTTTTTCTAACAAGCAGCATAATGTGACATCGTTTCTCCCTCTGTGTGAATTTCTCTCCCTGCTCAACTTTGGGGTCTCTGCCAGGAGCTCGGTCAGGCTGCCTCCAAGGACATGCAGACACGGTAAGTGAAGCAGCATGCACTGGAAGGACGAACAGCTTGTCAGCTGTGACGGCACATCTTTCCAGCAGGATCCCATCCTTCCTGTCAGGCACACTTGGGTCACAAATCCTCTCCTCTTTTCCAGGGAAAGTCTCTCCAAGAAATTAGAAGCTTGTTTAATGCATCTGGGCTCCCAAAGCCCATAATAATCACTCTGCTCACCCCTCCTGACCCTGATGTGACTGCAAAATCCAGCAAAAAGGCTGGAAACTGCCTCTCTGCAATAAAAGGGGACCAAATAATGGAAGTCACAGGTCATATCCAGGAATTGGGACTGGCCCTGAAGGGTAAATCAGTCATACATCAACTTCCCATTACCCCTGAAACCTTGTCCCACTATAACATTAAGCTATGAGCACATCCATGAGCTGATCAGTGCTCTTGGACAGAACACTTGTGCCATTTTTCCCTCGGACATCGCTTCCTGGCTCTTGCACCAAGGCTTCAAAGTCAGACAGTACAAAAGCAGGGTAAGAGACTTAGTTCAATATTCCAGTTTTTATCTACAAAGCTGCCTCTGAGGTATTACCTTTATCTGTCATCAGCTATTTGCTACTGAGGAGGGACTGTGCACTGAAAGTAAGAAAAAACCCACCGGGAATACAGTGGCTTGAGAAAAGCATAACTACCTAATTACCAGATTTTGTGACATATTTTTCACTGCTGAACCACTTGCTATTCCTCTTTTGAAACACACTTAAGATCTATGACTATATATGAAAAGTAAGTAACTCCAGGACATTCCAGATTGAAAAGACAGGCCCAATGAGGCAAAGAGGGAATTTTCGGAAGACACGTTTATGAAATTATGTGTTCCGTACTTAAAATCTGACAAGAGTCTTCTGGTTTTGCTGCTACTTCCTCATTGCTTCAGCAAGCCTGAATCAAAAGATGACTAGCCAAAGCAATGACCTCAACAGCAAAGTGATCTGGTAGTCTGGTTTCCAGTTACCCAAATAATTCACTCCCTCAAGGTACTTCTATTGCTCTGCAGTTCGATGGGCTCTGACAACATGCTTACATAATAGTCTTCTGTACTTTCAAATTCTGTAATGGTGACAAATATCCTGTTGTCATCTTTGGGTCAAAATGCAACTAGCACAGTAAGGATTCTGAGACATTATAATTATCCCCTGGAGAATCATAGGATTAAGTTTAAGCTTAGGTTTAAACTTCTCACAAAGACAAGTAGTAAAATAAAACTCAAGTAATTGTTAGTGGTGTAGCAAAGCTGCTGCATAGGATTCTTGTACAAAACAGGCTTAAGTCCTGGCTTTGTGGGTCACCATAAAGATGGAAAGAGCAGGGCAATTTATTACATGCTTCCTAATTTGTGTCGTTTTATTCCTATTAGCACACTGGAGCTGGATAGGAGTCTTACAGTGGGCAACAAACCTTGCCTAGAAAAGCTACCACTGCTGTTTTAAGGCTGTAACAATACAAATAATGTTTGTTTGTTTGTGCGTTTTTTTGTGGGTTGGGGGTTTTTTTGTGTGTGTTTGCTCTCCCTGGGCCGGGTTAAATTATGTTGCAAGATTAATCTCCGTTTCGTTTAATGCTGCAGTTGAAACTGACTACTTTGGATGTTAATTTGGTATGAAGACCATTGTAAGAAGGGCTGTAATTTTCCTGTATCACTGAATTGTCTGATTTAAATGCATCTTATCAAGCAGAAAGCCCTCATTTAGATCCTTTTTTCCACTGGACTTTCTCTCTCTGCTACACTTTCATATTTATTCTCATTAAGTTACCAGTCTTTGTACACTCAGTCCAAAACACCATTTTGAAAAATACAATACTCACACTAGCCAGAAAGAAGGAAGAGAAAATATCTATCCTGAACAATCAGTGATGGCTTCTTCTCTCCTCCCTCTCTTATGGGTTCCATACACAAAAAAAAAAACAACAAAAGAGGCCAACATCATGTATGTTAGTTCACCTCCTATGAGCTGTAACACCCAAGAGCCTGGGCTACGGCAGATGCCCAAAATGAAACCCTTTTGAGAAAGGTTCCCAGCTATTCAGCCACCCAAAAGGCAAAGGTGAGTCAAATTTAATACCAAAGAGAAAAACTGCAGGAGCATTCTGCTTTATCTGAGAAGACAACCAAAAGCATCAAAGGAACCCCAGGATCGTTCTCCTGTGAATGACAGGGAGGCACCGCTGCCTCACACACTCCTGCTGCAAGGGGACAGAGAGTTCAGGTGGGTGCAGCCTCCCACAGAAACAAACCTGTCTCCCATCACTGGTCACTGCAGAGAAGATTAGAAAATCTAAATGTGTTTCAGCAGTGGGAGAAAAACACTTAAGGAAAACATACATAGTCCTTCCAGAGGGGCTACACAATTTATTTTGGAGGAAATAAGTTGTTTGTGCGGGATGTCTGGAGCAAAAAGATAACACTTGTAGAAAATACACGAAGACACCTGGAACTAAGGACTACAGACTGCATGTATGAGTTTTACACCTTCAGATGTATGGTAAGGTTAATCAGCACAGAGATTGCAAAAACTTCTAACTACTTTACAGCCACAGGGAAGTCCTGAGGCAACAAGACACAATCTTGCTCATTTACAAAGTCTGCTGTCCAGAGAGTGTGTTCTCATGAGTAAATTCTTTTAAGAAAGTGCACTTTTCTTCCGCAACTCTGAAGAAAGCAAGGGCTGCCCAAAAGACCACTTCTGCTGTAAAACAAAACTCCGTGAGTATTAACTTACAGAAGAATATGACTCAACACTGAGCCTGGAATCAACCGCCTGGATCCAAACTTCTGAAGCTGATGGAGAATCAAAAGCCTGTTGAAATCACTGAAGCCTATGGCTAAAAGGAAAGGGTAAACTGTCCGGTCTCTTTCAGGAACACAAAACCAGAACTCCAACCCAGGAGTGGTGTGACCACTGCCAAATATTTCTATTTCTTAAAAAGGAGCACGGAGTCCCTCCCAGGGGACAGCCCCTCTTGGGACAAAGCAGTACACATAGCACTGCCCCATGCCTTATATTTCTTCTCCCTGGTTGTAAAAGCTGGAGTAGCTGGAAGCAGGGGTAAAACCAGCACCTCACATGACAACACCTGTGAGTCCCTCTGGGGTGCACAGTGCTCAACAGACACTTTTGGCCCTAACCCTAACCCAACCCTAACCCTAAAATTATTTTTAGGGTTAGGGTTGAATATGCTGCTTGAATATGGATTTCCTGAAGAAAGATTCCACGATGTGAACTCACCAGACCCTCCTTTCTCTGCCTGTTTTCAAAGCCTTCCAGGCTTTTGGCTTGTTTTCCCTCCTCCATGCTCAAACACAGGGGCTGGGTGATGCGAACAACACTGATGCATCACATGAGAGCTGTTTTCAGGGCTAAATTTTGAGCCATTTGAGCAATGCTTAATTGGGGTAACTTAATTACTTGGGAGTATTCCAGAGAGCAGCAAAAGCTGAATTTTCCATTCCAGACCATCCTTCACATACACAAATCTCCAGGCATTTTAGAAAGACTGAAAGGTCTAACCTTAATTCTCCTCTTCTCAAAGTCCTCTTTACACATCACCTGTCATGCAAAGGAGCCAGAGAGGGAATGCAAACACAAACCCTACTGCTATCTTTGTTTCTCAACAAAGAAGTCTTAATCTTGTGGCAGGTTAAAACATATGGAGTAAAGGAACAGCACAACAGCTCGCTCTCTCACACATAAACCCCCTATAATCTCACTGCTGCTTATGCAACACTGCAGTTTTAAAAATGAGAGAGAAAAACACGTCTTCAGATGCGTTCCTCACTCCTGCACTGGATGCCAACACAGCAAGCCCATGACCATGCATTCCCAAGAGAAGCTGACTGATCCTTTTCTGCTGGGAAGGTGCAGGACAAGCTAACAGAAAAGCTGCTGTGTCTGTCACTAAGAATTAAAACTAGTTATAAAGTTACCAAAGCCTCTCCAAAACCCGAGTAAAGTTTTGGTCCCACTGAAGTCAATGACCAAACACTCCCAACACTGTCGAAAGGGCCAGGAATTTACCCCCACAACTGTAAGCACAGAGAATATTTTCAGCACAAGGAAACTGTCTCCAGCCTCTCTGTGAAATTATTTGCCAACAAAAGGCCCTTCAGCTTTCAGCAGTTATTTTGTGAACATTCAGGGAAGAAGAACTCCTTTCAAATCCCCATCATGATCCTTTGAATGAAATCCCAGGTTATCATGTATCACCACTGAAATCAAATATGTAAATAGATGTGTGTTGTGTTTGGAAACTTCTCAGGTATGTACTTTGCTATTCTACTTACACTGGAATGTAAGAAAAATACTCCTAATGTCTTTCATCTCTCTCCACGAAAGGCTGCTCCTCTTTCAGCTAGGAATCATAAGAAAGAATTACAAGTACAATTGCCTATCTGATCTTCGGGGGGAAAAAAAAAAGAAAAAGAAAAAGGTGGGGCAAAAAGAAAAAGCTCATCAGGGAACACAAATCTTTCTCACAGGCAAAGTAAGACTCGACTTGCTGGCACAGTTCAGCTGAGGTTTTATGGCTGCAATGACCTCAGCGAGTGAAAAGAGAGAAAACCAATCTTCGCCGTTCACAAGACTGACCAACAGTCTTCCCTGTAACAAAGACCTTTTTTCTCTTCCGTTTCCCAATCTCCTTCTGGCTGCATGCTACTGAAGTGATACCTTAAGGAGCAACCTGTAATACGAGACCTCTGCACTGGCAGGCTGAAGAGGCAGACACAATCACAAGCCCAGCTGCACTGCTGTGTATCCCACTGCTTCACACAGACTTTGGGATGCTGACTGCAGTGCCTCAAATCCCCTACGCAGTTATCAATACTCCAACCCCCTCGAGCCAAAGCCAAGTCACCTTAAATAACTTTTATCTGAGAAAGACATTTTACCTTCTCAACAGTGGATTAGGTGCAAAGTTAGATTTATGTGTGTGTGTTTGAGAAAGTCTATGTATGTTTATTATCTTTTTTAAATCCTTCCTCTTCCTGGCATCTTTCTGATGAATTTCACTTGTACTCACAGCCCAGCCAGCAGGATTAAAACTGGCTTCACAGTGTTATCACAGTGCCATTTTACTAATGAACTATATTTAAAAAATGTGTTTTGTTCAGACATACTTTTATTGAATCCCTCAGATTCACACAAAAAAACTACTTCTGCTATAAATCTATTTTCCCTGTCAGTCTACAAGAGGAGCTTGGCATGCCTGCACGCAGCTCCGCACGCTCTGCATCTCTCCCTCCTCTCAGCTCCAGGGTTTCCACAGGCATGAGGCCAAGGGAGAAGCATCTTGCAGCCCTTGGGGGGACCTGCCATCCGTGCTGAGGTGTGGAAAGCTGCACCCCTTCAGCAGCACCCAAGGCAGAGAAGTTAACCAGCCCACAGGTCAGGCTGCTTGCAAGAGCCATGGGACAGTGGTGCTACAGAACCAGCCCAGATGAGGTCCCCCCAGACCTGGGGACCAGGGTGGTCTTTTGGGAACTCCTGAAAGCAGCTCCAGTGAGGAGGATCATGATTAAGCCAGATCCTTGGACAGATGCACAGGCATACACTTGCAGTGCTAGAAACCAGAGTTTACAAGACCAACCACTCCAAGGAGACAGACTCAGTGCTTCCTTTAAGGCGAGCTGTGGTTACCCATGGTCTGCCTCTGTCTGTAAAACCAGGCTGCTGCAATCTGACAGCAAACACACTCCTCACAGGCTCTGACCTGTGCCATTAGTGCTGGATGACTTGAGCTGCGTTTTAAGCCGGTGAATGCCATCTCCATTTTAATCTTCCATGTAGAAGGGCTTCTAATCACAAGCATTGTTACGAAATCCACGAGGATGGCTGGAAATCTCTTGGATATGTCCTAAGGATTGTAGTATGCCAGGGCAATGCAACTATAGAAAAATCTACTTTACAAAAAATGTACCACTGCAGAACAAAGCTGCGCTGGAGTGAAAAAAACTGAAGTGGAAAACATTCTGAAATATTTAAAGAGCTAAGAAAACTTCCCCCAAATCCAATTTTCTCCAACAGTGTCACAACAACCACAAAGCCGTCATACATGACAAACTCAGTGGTGTTGAAATCAAAGAAACAGCAGCAAAAAGACATTCTCAGGCTATTTCACAATTCAGTTTAAGCTGCTATGTTTATGTGCCTCTCTACCTTAGCACAGAATAATCTAAATATCAGTTCTCTTGTTCTCAAGTGCAACGTTTTATTTCTTGTCTTACACATCTGCAGGGCAATTCAATCAGCTGGAATTGAATGTATGTGATATAAGTGGTAAAACCAGTCTAAATATTTAGCAGAGCAACAGAGTAAGAAGCCTACCACTCTGCTTCAGAGAAAGAGCATAGGCATTGGCTTCCCTTTAAGCACAGTCCTGTCAAAGCCATCCTATGAGCTTTTTATGCAGCCACATGCTTAAAGGATTTCCTGCCTCAGAGCCCGTAGCAGTGAAGGAGCACAGGTTGAATCCAGTTCTCATGACACTCCTCAGACTGAGGAGAGCCTGCAGGACCAAGTCCTCCATGGAGCTCACACTCAGATGTGATTTTTGTTACTGCTTTTCCAACCTACCCAACCTGAGTTTTGGAAAAGCCTCCTCTGAGCAGGAACAGGAGTGTGTAACAGCTTTCCTGCCTGTGCTGTTGGTGGCCTTGCAGTTCACACTCCTGGTGAGAGAGATGAAAATGAGTGTCAACCTTCTGCAGAGATTGCTCATTCCACTCATCTCAAGCTGGCCCGCAGACAGTCACCTCCCACTAACACTCTCCAGGGCCCCCACAGCCTGCATTACATTCCAGGCTAGATAGAGTCATCCAGTCTCCCCGGATTTTGTTTTGTTTTAACATGGGAAGAGAGTACAGTTTCAACTGAGAGAAGTTGGTCATCGCAGGTCCCTGGCACAGGGATGAAATCGGTGCATCCCACAGAACCCATCAGGGCAGCAGTCTTTGCTCAGTCGTGGATGACTACTGAGTAACAGCACACCAGAAACCAAGTTGTCCTAAGCTGCTTTTCCTTTTACCATGGACCTAGAAAGAGTAGTGTCCTCCTGCCAAAGGCCTGGAGCACCAAGTCCTGCCTGTTGCCTGTGGCTGTAGGTTACTGCACATAAGGCAATGTACCTTTCAACTGCTGTCTGCTGAACAAACTATGAACTATCCTTTTCCTCCTTCCATCTGTGTATTTATGCAGCCCCACGACCACAGTTTTTAGGTGCACATCTGTCATTCATTGCAGCTGGTGGTAGCTCTTTTACTTTTGCTGCCTCATCTCACTTGGAGCTCTCCCACCATTTCATTCCTTTAAACCACTCAGGCATTTCCTTCTTCAATTAGTCCCTTAAAACTTTCCTTCCTCTTTAAGCTTATGATTGTTCTTTCATTAGTGCATTTTGTGGTGCTCTCTACGGAGAGCAAAATGAAATAAACCTCTTTCACTCCACAATTACACTGTCACATTCTAAACAGTGGAATAATGTACAATTTGTAAGAAACCAAGCCAAGGCACAGACTGATAATGAAGGTAACACCACCAGGTTTTACCCTCTTCTGGAAGGGGAAGAGAGTAAAATTGAATATATAGCCATAAACCATAGGAAATTAAATAGGTCTCTGCAAATGAAAGTTGCCTGTGAAAATAAGTTCCAGGTTTATGGTTTTAATTACTACATAAATGAATGGAAAACAGGATTAAGGAATTTGCACAATTGTTACATATCATATTTGGAATCACAGCCTTTTTTTTCAGCTACAATACCATGAAGGCATAATCCAATAAAGTCCAACTGAACTAGATCTAAGTTCTCCTTAGTTTGGTAGACAAAGATCTGCAATCATTCTCCAGCAACATTCACGTGAGACTGAAACACGTAGTATCGGGGTGATTTTGCAAAGCTTCCTCATTTAGGCTTTGGATTTTATGATTTGCATCTATTAAAAACATCGATGACTTCAGTTTTTCAGCATTGCTCATTTACTAACTCTGTTTATAAACAAGATCTTAGGCACCAATTGAACCATGATCTCCTCTACAGGAGAAGGCCTCTGCATTGATAAAGCAGAATCAATCAATCAATTGGGAATCGATCAAAGCATGCAGAGGACCAGAAGCGTTAGAACCACTCTTGTGCCCTTTTAAGAATCCATTCATGTTTGCAAACACAAAAGCTTGGTGCTTTTCATTCACAGCTAGAGCAAACCTTTCTTTTTCTTGTTTTGCTCTTACTGCAATGCATGTTGACTTTAGCCTGAGCAAACTGCCCATGAGTGACTGTTCTTTACACGTCTTCAAGTAAGTCAATTACCCAGGCACAATTTAGCATGCTGTACCAGTTCATTCAAGCTCTTCTTCTGCAAGCTTAAAATCCCCCTAACTCTCTTCTAAGGCTTGCTCTTCATCTCCAGCTGAAATGAAATCCAGTAAATATTACACTTGCAAGGTAAGAGGTTCGGAATGTGAAGCATCTAGAGCTCAGCAGAGTCTCTTCTTGGCATCCCAACATATGTACCTTGTTGCCTAGTGCCAAACAGTATTTGACCTGCTTTATTGAATTCAAATAAAGATACCGAATCCCAGGACTGTGCAAGCCTCTTGAAAATCAAAACCATAGTTTAGAGAAATGCCTTCCTAAGAGAAGATACAAGCACTACGTGCCTTTTTAGAGTCTCTGAAAAGAGCAGCATCTTGAACAGCATTTCCATCTGGAACATACACTTACATTTTTGTTATCATCCTTCACAAAATCAAGACAAGAGAAAGAAGATACTGGCTGGTTTGACATGTTTTGTCCTCCTGTAGGATCCTTGCCTGTCACATTATGAACTGCCCAACAGCAGGGACCAACGTGGGCAAACGTCTATCATTCCATAAGTGGATTTACAGAATAGCACTCAGACCCAGCTGATACTGAAGAGTAAGAACAGTCATAAAGCAACACTTAAGTTAAAATTCTCTTTATAATCAAGCATTATTGATTGGCATCACACAGCCTAGCTTCAGAAGGAAAACTCCAAGCATTTCTCACCTTCTAATGTAGGGCTGTGTCCATACAGGCTCAGTCTTGACAAATGCTAACATCCAAGTGCTCTGTTCAGAACTGCAGGACCCCCTAAGGCTGGGAGAGCTCTTCTGAATTTAACATTTGCTTCTACTAATTAACTGTATGGATCAGATACTTTGCATCAGCACAAGTTAGAAAGAGACAGCACTCCCAGCTTCTCTCCCATGGGAATGCAATGGCTGGCCAGCCCAACAGGTAACAAGCTCGGAATGGTATAACTTGACTAATTTACATATAGGCTACAGGTCTGCTTGACCCTGAGGCAGAAAGTTATGCCTCGCTAACCTAATCTTCAGAAGCCTTGGACCAAAATGCAGGTTTTACCTCTCAAAATTCAAAGTAGAAACAAATAAAATGCCTTTGAATCTGAAAGGACACCAATACTCATCACAGATGTTTATGCAGAAAACAATGCTGGAAATGTCCTGGATACTTATGGCTAAAAATATTTTATTCCAACACTCTACTTTGTACTCAAAACCACCTTTTCCCAGTCTGATTTAAACTGTGGTCCCCTGTCTTTACTGGTCCAAGCACATTAAGGGTGAGTAAACAATGGTCATTCTGAGCAAGTGAGAGTCTCCCCAGATCACTCCAGAAAAATGATATAACTAAAAAAATTCTAAAAATTTGAAAATATTTATTGCCAGAAAAATCTAGTCAAGAGTTTAAGCCTTTTGAGTGCTAATATTTCTTATTGCTAGTACAAAAATTTGCTATTTCCAATATACATAAGAAAGAAAGAAAGAGAGAAAGAAAGAGAGAGAGAGAGAAAGAGAGAAAGAGAGAGAAAGAGAAAGAGAGAAAGAGAGAAAGAGAGAAAGAGAGAAAGAAAGAGAGAGAGATAGAGAAAGAGAGAGAGAAAGAGAGAGGGAAAGAGGGAAAGAGGGAAAGAGGGAAAGAGGGAAAGAGGGAAAGAGGGAAAGAGGGAAAGAGGGAAAGAGGGAAAGAGAGNAGAGAGAGAGAGAGAGAGAGAGAGAAAGAAAGAAAGAAAGAAAGAAAGAAAGAAAGAAAGAAAGAAAGAAAGAAAGAAAGAAAGAAAGAAAGAAAGAAAGAAAGAAAGAAAGAAAGAAAAAGAAGCAAAAGAAGAAAACAAAGAAAAAGAAAAAAGAACGGGGGGAAAAGGAGAAAAAAAAGTATGAAAAAAAAAATTGTTTTTCTGAATAATTTCAAGTTAACATAGTAAGATGTCCTAGACAGTTTTCTGAGTTTTAAAACCATCCCATTTCAAATGTTGGTTTAATGTAAATCTGGAAAGTTGCCTTGTCTGGAGTAAAATCATGTACAGATTGAAAAAAGATTAAGTTTTTTTTGTTACAATATATGCACTTTTTATACTTTAACCTTCTAGTATCTGAGATGGAAGAGAACTGGGAGAGTTGGGAATAAGTAGAATGGGGAAGCATACAGTTCACTGCAAGGGTTGCTGCAAGTAAGGACTCTCTTTTTGCACTGCACAAGGAAACACAGGGTATTACAGACACAAAAATGTCATTTTATGGTGTAGCCCCTCTTTGTGACGGGTTAACACACGAGGAAATGGCAGAAGTTCATATCATAGTGGGCACTCAGTTCTTGTCTGTGCTATTCATAGCTGAATGTTCAGGTTTACAAGGCTAGACTGGCTTTCCTGGGTCCAAATAAAACAGATAGATTGATCCAGTTGGATTTTCCAAAGGGCAAGATAAATGTCTTTCCCCGAAATACTACAAATATCAATCACTCCAAGCGCCACCACCTGCCTGAGATTCATCTGCAGAGAATTGGCTTTTAGACAGACATCACCAAGACTGAATTACTGATTCCTTTTTTATCGGTAAGCTTTATCACACTCTGAAGGAGACACCATTAACAAAATTGCGGCGCAGGATGGTTGTGCAGCAGAGGCACCTGAGTGACAGGGGCACAGACACACACCTCATGCAGTTCCATGGTAGCACCACCATAATGGAACTACACCCCAGCTCAACCACAGATTGCTTATTGCCTCCTATTTTAATGGCAGGTTTTGCTCAGTTAATTTCAACTCTTTGCCTCCCCCTAAAGTTCCACCTATTTTGCTTTAAATTTTTACAATAATGCTCCCTAAAATTGGCTTTATATTGGCAAGCAACTTTACTTTCTGCTTTTTTGAGCACGCATAGATGTTTGAGACAAAATTCTCTAGAAAAAGAGGCGTGCATACAAACAGACACACTTATATGCACAGGAAGAAACAAGAAATAGAAAAGAATATGTTTCAGACTAACAAAATGGGATCCAACTAAATATTAGAAAAATATGTTCTGACCATTTATGATTCAGAAGAATCCAAAACTAACGCAGACTCCAGACATAGATCACATTCAGTGAAAGAGCTCCACAAATTGCATCATACAACACCATGACTACGATAATGAATATGGATAGCAATCACAGGGTCAATGTCTACATTTCTTAAGGATCGAAACAGACTAGAAATGCCTCAGTAGCTTCTTGGAATAAGCTAACGAACGATTTGAAAACACATTAGTTCAAAGGAGCATAAAAACCATGGTGGCTCTTCACAGCAAGTTTTAAATTTTCTGCTCTAGATGCATTATTAGTCATACTTCCTAGTGGTGGGGCTCTGCAGGTATTCAGCTGACCTGTGCCTACAGAAGCAGGGCTCCAGAAATAGGTCTTTACTGCTCCAGTCATATGACCCTGACACAAATTACAAAGGATACTTAAGCTTAAGGACCATATTCAGAGGGAACATCGCACTGGGAAGTGGCTGTGACACAGGGAACTGTCTGAAGAGTTTGTTGTTCAGTTAGGTGTTTTGTTTGAAGTTGCATAGTGGTTGCATACCCTGGAGGCAGAGTCCTCAACTGACATAAAAGAACATGTGACAGTGAAATATCACACCTATTTATAAAAACACAGAATGCTTCAGGACTATTCTAGCTCTCCTCAACCTGAGGCTGACGCTCCATGAAAATAAAAGGCTCCACATTTCAGAGGTGAAACTTCAGTAGGAATGCTTCAAAATGCATACATGAATTACATCAATAATGAGGTGCCATCTTTGTCCTGGCTCTGAATTTTTGATATGCAGGTACTACTAACAGCTCAGGATCACAGATTCAAATGAGAAGTATGGGACACCAGCTGACCACCCTACCCTCGTACCAAGTAACAAAGAATAATTTTTTGCCATTTTCAAATTTACACAACAATAGGTTATTTCACATTCACAAAAGTATTACTTGAGAACTAGATGGCACAAAGCCACAGGAAGAAGTAATTATAAATATTAAAATGACTGTGAAAAATAATTTTAAAAAATAGTTCAACTGCAAGTACATGGTAAGACAAGGGTTGTACTGCAGATAAATGAGCTCTTACTGCATCACCGCAGCAAAAATAATGTGCTCTCAGACTGCAAGGAAAAGTGAAGTAAGTCTTTTACTACAGAAATTAACCTGAATCACACACACATACAAAATTCTTCCTTTCAATGCTGCACATCTCTTTCCAATAGGCTAGTGTCAAAATGGAGAGAAGTCAGAGCTAAGCAAGGAGATCCAGTGGCTCCAAAGTGTAATGAAATAAAACAAAGACTGAATAGTTCATTTTGGAAATAAATTATGAAAGTGCTAATCTAACAATTAGGTGAATAGCACCTACTTATGACAAACCTCATCTCCAGCTAATCTGTGGCACCACTTGCCTAAAGCACTGCAAATACATAATGCCTCTTTCTTGCTTGCCAGCCACCCCAAGGGTGGAGGTACCTGGATACAGCCAGGAGGCCACTAAGACGAAGCAAAGAAAGAAGAGTTGAAATGTAAAAAAGGATAAGCTCACATGCAAAATAACATAATCCATGGCATCAAATATAGGCCACTGGAAAAAAATAATGCTCGGAAGTCTCTGTCAATCAGAGGAGATGAAACACCACTGTCCTGGAGACCTGGGCAAGGTACTGCGCTAGCATGAAACTTGAGTAGTCCCTATCCAAAGAACAAAAGCTCAAAGAATGTAGTAAATTATGTTTCTCATAAATATCAATTTTATGCTCTGGGATAGCAAACCTAGCCAACATTGTACACTCAGACAGAAAGATGATACAGCTTTGTTTTGATTTCTTGAAAAGAGTATGGAAAAGTTGCTTCTTTATTCATTCAGTTATTTCAAAAGAGAGGCCTGAGAGAAAATTCTTAGAAGTTATTTTCTCCATTCTTTTCATAGCTTCCATTTTTTTGAAAGGGCATCAAATCCTAATTCCATCTGAAAAAAGGAACCAAAATAATAATAATGTGAGATGGGGAGAGTGACAGCTGAGCTCTACTCTTCTCAGTTGATAGCCTCCTGTAGGCATCTGAGTAAAAGGTACTACAGAATACTACTGTACATACTACAAATACTACTCATCATTCCTCAGATTGATTCTGAAAACAAAAAAAGGTATGATCATGACACTGTTCAGATTTGACAAGTGACTAACATACAACCAGCTACTCAGTTGGATGTTCGCAATATATTCCAACAGGATCCCCAAACTGTCTCACTTCTCCAAGTACACAGCAAGCTACAAACCAAGTAAAAGAGCAGTTGGTGAACCAGCACAGTGTAAAAAAACCCCAGACACAGATCATGATTAGAGGCAGAGATGCAAGTACAGCGCCCTTGACAGACATTCAAATTCCTCTTTCTTCTACCTTTCTTATACAAGCAATGCAGCTCTAGTGCACAGCCTTGCGTGCAAAGGTCTATGGCCACCTGCACATTTTTCTGCAATTACCTAACCTTCTGAAAATACCTGCCACAAATTAATACATTACTCTTACAATTAAGAAAAGATAATTTTAAATACAGTGTTGAGTACCAGAAGATTGGAATGGAGCAATCTATGCTATCTATTAAAAAAAAAAAAAAAAAATAAAAGGGGAGATGAGGGAAATAAGGGGTAGCAAGAAATTAAAGAGAGAACAGGAGTGGAAAAATATTCAAACAAATAATTTGTTAGCACCTTGAAGAAAATAAGGAGTTGGGTAACTGCTCACATGGCCTTGTCAGAAGCAATTAGTGTCCAAACCACCTGAAGTGCCTTCAGGACGGGATAATAAACTTTACAAATAGAGGACAAACCACAGATGACATTTACCTTGACTTCAGTGAGTCTGGACACTGACAAGCCCATTAGCAAATGAGAGAAACAGGGTCTAGACAAAAATAGACAGTGGGTAGGCTGCAAGACAGGAAAACTGCCCCGAGAAAGTAGCTATCAGTGGTTCCTAGTTAAAACAGAAGCATCTACCCACCTAGGTGCTGCAGAGGAATGAGATTACTACTGAGCTATCAAACACGGACTAAAGAGCTGGGTTGCTCAGCCGGAAAGAGACTACTGAGGGTGTTATGTAAAAATAGCCACCAGGTATCTAAACAGCTGCCACAGAAAGCAGGGGAATGATCCATTTTCCACATCCATGATGGATAAATCCCAAGCTGCTCTGAGCTGCAGCAAGGAAGGTTTGTTCTAGGCATCACAGAGACCTTTAGACAACAAGGGCTGATGCGTAAGGCTGCACAGGGAAGCTGTGGTGGTGACTGGAAGCCTTCAACGGAAAGTATACACAAATACCTATCTGGAATGTTATGGCAACAGTCTACACCCTCTAGTAATGCAGGACCAGTGGAGCAGCCCCTTCAGGTCCCTCTAGCTCTGTGTTTCTCCTGTGCTAACTGTGATGAGAGCTGGCAAACAGCTCGCATTCCGGAACAAGCTTCAGGAATACACCTACTGATACCTCTGAGTGTCGGGTATACTTATGCGAAGTAGTTCTGGTCCGTACGCCATTAGGTCAGCCCTCAGAGGGTGTAGATCAATACATGAGCTCTACTGGCATCAACACACTCCCCTCCAGTCATTCCCAGTACACTCCAAGCTAAGAACAGCTGGAAGCATGGGGCCGAAGCCACCGTGCACAGAAAGCTCCCACCACAGCCAGAGTGAGTGGCAGGCTTCTAAAACCCTTCCTGTGGGAATGATTTTTACAGGATACTAATTACAGACGTACAGATCGGTTAAGTAAAAAATTTAAAAATGTTTCTTCGCGGCATTCTGTTTCCCGGGTAATGCAGTTGGAAATCTGCTGCAACTATCCTGGAACTAACTAATAAATCATAGCAGCTCCTTCAGTTAAAGAGATAAGCCTTGTGTTAAAGGAATTTATACCAGGATACTTGACATGTGTAATAATGCAAGTATAATGAGTAAATTCTCTGTGGTATTAAAACCAAGTTCTTGCTTAAAACAACACAGTAAATAATTATAACTGATACTTCATTCCCCAGTTGTGAACTCCCCAAACTAGAATGCTATGTTGTATGACACTTTCCTCCACTGATGATTCCTTATCTTGGGGCTGCTCATTATATTGCTTGAAAAGTTATATTCAGTGTGAAGAGTGATGGTGAATTTTTGTAAAATTACTATGATATGCCTTTTTTCCCCCCTTGGCATTATTTCATGCTAAAGTTTGAATTTGCTCCTTTCATTGATGTGCATTTCAAGTTTAAAGCTAAACAGTCCAATAGCTGAAGCCAAAAGTTTGACCTCCATTATAACTGCTGTAATCTTCTGGGAAAATATCCTCTTCACTCTAATTTCTCTTTTCAGACTCACCATGCTGCTGATGAGAAATAATAGTTATTGGGGCTGTAAGGCCAAGATTAATGTCTGGCCCTGAAAAAAAACTAAGTCCAAACCAAAACAAAAAAAATGACCAGTAGCACTGAATGAACCCATGAAGTTTCTCCATTTCTCATGTACAATCACTTCCTAGATAAGCACATCGGATGAGAGGATGAACACTCTCACATGAAGAAATATTTAAGATCACATGAAAATCTCTGGTTCCAAGCACATGTGCCTTTTGCACTGTAACTGATAATACCACAGAGCATCATTATCTGACTTGTCAGCTTAAATGGGAAGGTCTGTAGGTCTGGGAAAAGTACTGTGAGATCAACAGTGCCTCATGCACCAGAACCCTGATCTCTCACTGGGGCTTCAGCAACTACTGTAATACAAGTATTACCGCATTCTCCACTTTGCCTCAGTTGGATAGTGTTGTTAGATGGATGCAGCATGTTTCTATCAAGAAATACTTGGCTGCACTTCCAGAGGAGTGAAATGATCCCTGTAAATACATGGACAAATTGTGGTTGGCCCTTGGCTCCACACATCAGAAAACCTCTCTGTCAGCAGCTGCAATATGGGGTGAAAGTTGGCTGATGCACTAGAAGGAGCAGAATGGGAGCAAAAAAAAGGATCTCTGTTACAGGAGCTGTGGAGAGCCCTGACTCACAAACATGGGCAGTTACAGCCTCCCCAGCTGGACCATTCCTACCCATAGATGTTTTACTTAGCGCCTCTCAATAACACGAAAGGAGGAAAAAAAAAAGCAATGTCCATAGTGAACTTCTTTCTCTATTTTTCACTTTTTCCGGCATAGAAGAACAAGACTGCTTTCATGTAGAGTTTATTCCTTTGGTGACATCAATAAAAGTTTAAAGCTCCTTGTCAAAGGCAATGAAAAGGTTACAAATAACACAGAATAGCTGCCAGTGCCCTTGAACTAAGAATGCTCGTGCCCACCTGCTTAGCTGTCAGTACCCAAAAACACTACCACTGCTGCATAATGCTAAAAGGAAGATGGATATTTTGGTATGTACTTGAAATTAAGAAAATCCTTAAGGCGGAAGGATCCCAGGCTCTCATAGGGTTTCCAAATTCCAGTCAGGGACACAAATATATATCTGAAAGATTTTGGCAGAGCAAACGCCATTTGCACTGCACACAAGATGTATTTGCTCTTGATGGCATTGGTTGCTTTTTGTCAAGTCAGCCATCAGCAGTTTCTGCATCCAACAGCAGGATCATGAATTGCAACAATCCAAACTAGAAATCTGTAAAGCTCAACTCACCATATCCAGACTTCCACGAAAGTAGATTAAAAAAACCTCAAACAAATTGCTTCTTCCACCTTTGAAAACACATGGGAGGATGAGCGAAGTTTCCTCATGACACTGAGGCTTTGCACAGCTTTGAGATTTCCCATCACCGTTGATGCAAGTGCAGGAATCAGCTCCTCAGGTGAGGAGCTTTGTCACCAGTGGTAGACCTGTTGTGGCTTCAAGCCAAGCCATGAACCTCTCACCATTTGCTGACTTCGCTTATAGTTCATGGTAAAAGCTGAACCGATATAGAGGAATGTATCACTTTCAAAGGTGGCATGAGAATCCATGCCATCTCCAGGTATCACTGAAGTGCCTTAGGAAGACGGCAAGCCAACAGTTATAGATTTAGGCAAGTGAGACTTGGAGGCATATAAAAGAAAGCCTTCTCCACAGGAGTCATTTTCACACTGGGACCTCTTCTGCAACTTGTCTGTGATGAAACCATAAAAGGGGATAGATACTTCCAAACTGTTTTCCAGAGGCTCAAAAGAGAAGCCTTTTCACTTGTGTATTTCTGTATTTCTGATAAAGGCCCTGGCAATGGAGACCAAGGAATTAAGTTTAATTAGATTTTACCAGGAAACCTGCAGCATTTCACTTCAGAGAATACTCCAAGAAATAAAGCATTTGCAGTGTTGCCAACAACAACTTGTCTGCAGGAGTCCCAAGCCAGAATGCAATGCTGAAGCACTCCTCCTGCCCAAGACTTCACCTCAGCAACAGGGCTCAGGTACTCTGCAACACTCAGGGGCCCAAAATCAAATCCACAAATGCAAACATACCAAGAAATTTGGAAAAGAAGAAAGAAAAAAAAACCAAACATATGGAAACCAGAACATTCCAGCACATCCAAACCTAAATATGCTAAATAAAATGGAATAGGATAAATCATAGTCTTAGACCTTATTTTTAACAGAAGAAACATATGTGGATGATTATACAAAAAGGGGACTCACACCAGGTGAATAGTCATGGTGACCAGACACGTATGAGCACCCATCTTCCCCTACTGGGTATTCAAAATTGCACACAGAAACTTGTGCTGGAGTGCCCAGCACAGATTAGTAATTTTTATCTATTGCTGTTTATAAGAGCAAGCTGCATTTTCTTCCTTTATAGCTTTTTTTCTATATAAGTGGGCCTCACTACTTAGCTATTCTAACTGGAAGATCTAACAGTGGTCAGGAAATTTCAGGACTGCCTTGCAAAGAGTGGAGGAGATGAAAGCAAGTCCCACGGCACAGGCTCCATTCCTCTCGCCCCACCTCTGCCAGGAAGCGCTCCTGTTCCCCTGGCAAGCAGCATAGCTGGCTGCCTTCTCCTGCTCGGCCAAGGGTCCAGAGAACAGCCTTTCCAAACTATTCCCTGGCTGGAGGAGGAAATGAAAGCAAGTTATTGTCAAGAAAAGCAGATTGGGTTGTCCAACCCTTTCACTCTGGGGAGGAAAAAAAAAAAGAAGAAAAAGGAATTATACAAGAAGTGTAACGAAGAAGGAAATGCAAAAGAAAACTACGTCGGGTTTTTTCTTGTTGCCGAGAAGTCAAGATTCACAGACTCAAAGCACAGGCAACACATCTTTAAATGATTAAGATAAAGACAGCAGACAACAGATGAATGCTAGAGCCAGAGGGAAATGAAAGTTTTAAACCACATTAAAACTGTTCAATCTTTCCTGCTTTGTAACAGTAATTACAATTTAAAATGATTTACACCCTGGTGCAGTGCAAATCAGGAACAGAAAAGCACAGAGATTTTAAGCCTCTCTTAGGAAATCTTTGGAGCCAGTAGAAGTGCCACTAGCTGCCTGCATGCAGGGAACACACACCTGCCTGCCCAGGCAAAGGTGCTCAGCTTTCAACTCCTTCCTCTAATTCTTCACCACAGCTGGCCCAGGAAGCTCCCAGGCCACTTCTGAAGGTCTCTAAAATGTTTTGTGTACTGCATGGGAAATAGGTCTGCTCACTGAGTCCAGAAACGACTATAGAGATGGACACGGAAGGATTAGAAGCTGAAGCACTGATAGGACAGCACAGTACAACAAAACTTGGAGAAGGTCATCTGCAGAGCTTCATGTACAGCAAGCCATAAATCCTGCTATCATGGAATCACGGCTGGCACAGAGAGGATTAATGCAGAGTATCCAGTCATTCTCTTTGAAATAGTAACTTGTAAACAAAACCCCCAGAGTGTTCCATGAAGATACTCGCTAGAGTTAGCTCCCATTTAGTGCTAAGACGATGGACTCAGTGAGAGTCTTAACATTTCTTATTTAAGTACAGATAACCCTAGTGCCAAGGTCCTTTTACTAAGTCATAATTACTAGGATGACTTGTGATCCACTATGTCCTCTACGCTCTTTTTAGCACAAGTGAAATTTCTTTATAGTTTAAGTGCTCAGACCTCTGGGTGGGGTAGGATGAACACATCCACTAACTACTTTGCACATGGAGTCACCAACTGAGTCAGTGACTTTGAGGTCTCCCATGTCTTGTGCTATTGAACGTGGAAAAGAAACCCAAAAATATTATTTTCCTTCCAAAATTATGGTTTCTGGCAAGAGAACTAACCTCACAGCTGGGGAGTCTGGCCCCTTGCTTCTCTGAGGGAAGAGCTGCCAATGGTACAAGTCCCAGATAACCCATCACCACCTACTATGCAGTTTGGAGCGGTGGCTGGCACCACCTTCACCAGCACGAGGGCCACCAAACTCTGCCAGGCCATGCCTTTACACCTGGTTCTTGAAGAGATGTGGTGACTCTCTGATGAGATGGTTTCTACAGAACCCTTATTTTAAGTTGCTGGCACTTCAACAACTAAGTAACTTCAAAAGGCCAGATGTAAGTACAGGTTTATTTTTAAGACGGAAGTGAGGTGCTTAACAGGCAAGATTCCAAGCTCAGGTAGGAGTGATCATCTCATGTTCTGCACAAATTCAGGAAGTCCAAAAGAACTGAACACATATGGGTTTAGTATTATGAAGGCAAAAGTCATACAAAGGTGATAAAATGATGAGCTCAATCAACTGGACAGAAGTGTTTACAGAGAAAACTGGACAGGATAATGGACTGGCAGTTTGCTGGACAAGTACAAAAGATACACAATCAACAAATAAGATCACTCAGGTTAGAAAACTGTCTGTGAACCATAATGAAACCATAAGAATGCCACCCTAAGAAGACAAAAAATGCAACTATATATTACCATAAAAAAGGTAAAACTAAAACGAATAGCTGCTGAGAAGTGCTATAGCATCAGAAAATAAGAACTGCAGATAACAGATGAGAAAAAAACAAATGAGTGCCCCAGCTCCATGGCCAAGAAACTTGGTGATGAGATTTACTTAAGTACTAAGGAAGCTTAAAAGTGATATTCCCCCATTACATAAAAACTGTTGAAATAGTAGTGCAGAAATATGAAATACACCTCTGTAGATAAAAAAGTCATGCAAGTACAAGATGAAAAGTTTTTTTTTATTCCATCAACAACTCAGAAGGTCTTAAAACAACATTGTAAAACAAGTAGGACTGGATAACTTGCATAAGAACTTTTTAAAGAACTGTCCAAGGAAGAATGTAAATTATTAAAAGTAGCTTTTGATAAATCCTAAACACTGAAAAATATCTTAAAGATTTAAGGCAGAATATAATTGTTCATACACAATCCTAAACAGGCAATCTGTGATATCGCACTTACACAGTCAGCCTTATACTGATCCCAGAAAAAATATGTGAAGTATGGGAATGAGAATGAGCTCAGAGGAACTAAGGGAGTATAATCCACACGTGCTCCAGGAAAACAGATCCCACTGGTCTGTACCTTAGTGAGTGACATGGGTAGGTAAGACAACTGTTTTAATATAATGTACTTGGGTAGCTGCAAGACATTTAAGCTGATGCTACATAATGGCTCCATTAGGAAACAGGAACAACAGGACACCAACAGGGACAGGCAGTAAATGAATCAAAGCCATACGTTTTTATGAGACTTAAAATACAATTTTAGACAGCAGATCATTATTGAGAGGAAAGCATCTACAAAGGTCCTATTTTACTGTACTCTACTATCTAATATTTTTATCCATCATCTGGAAGGAAACTAAACCATTACTAACCAAGTGCAGATTACATAATGATATGGATGTGTCAAATAATAAGGAAGAGGCACCAAAAATAGAGTGACTTGAATCCTGGATTTTAAATATGCAAATATTTTTCAGTATGGAAATACAACTGTAGGACAGAGAAACCGGACCATACTTACAAAGTAGGAGGCTCCATCCTGATAGTCAGCGCCTCTGAAAAGTACTTGGGAAAGGAGGGACCCTAGTGGATAATTACCCAAGCATGAATTTCAACTTCTCCTTGTAGAGCTCCTGGCAAAGTTACTGCCAAAGTTAGCTGCATAAACTGTAGTACTGAATTGGAGCAGTCTACAACATGCATGCAACTTGATAATGGCACAGCCACTCCTGAAATAGTGTGTCCAATACTGTTGTCCAGTCTCAGCAGAACATGAATAAAGCAGAGGAGTTTCAGATGGGAAGCATGAGAATAACTGAAAAGGCTAGGAAGCATCTCAAGGGGTATAGGACACTTTAAAGAGATGTAGTTGATCACACTGCAGATCTGAAAGACACCTGAAGTTGGATAAAGCAGACCATGCCAAGCTCCTGGCTGCTAACTGCAGGGTCTTCCAGTAGCCGTGCCAGCTTACTCTTAGCCAGATCAGTTCCCCTCTCCAAAACTTCCATTTCATGTGGGTACCTACAGAAAGCCCACAGATTTGACAACGGGTCTTCAAAATAGCAAGTGATGGTTTAAACCCAATTCAAATACTAGAACTTGAAGCTAAACAACTTAAACCACAAAGATACTAATTTCTAGTCCATGTAATTAATCATTGGAATAATTTACCAAGCGTGCTGTGAACTTCCTTTCAAAAAGGAATTAATTCAAAACACAGTGGCCTGGAACATGCAGGTGGAGAGACCAGAAGACCATAATAAGGGCTTCCAGCTTTTTAAATCTGTTCATTCTACCATAACTCAAATCTTTCTAGAGCAATATCAGTCTCATCCTTTCTAAAGTACAGTATGATATCAACAGTTGATCAGCTATGAGGATGAACAGACCTGGAACGTTATACCCTGAGAAGAACATCTCATCTTTGCTGAGACGAGCATCTCCTCAGTTGCCAGGCAACATACAGGCTCAATCAGAAAGCTGCCTGCAGGTCCAGCTGTCCTTAAAATTAAGGCACTTTATACCCTCTGACATTATAATACTGCCTTATATTAAACAAGAACCAAATAGTTTGGTTTATATCCTGAATCAAATGAAATCTCATCCCACCAGGACACAGGAAGTACCACTTAGACAGAATACAAACTAAGTTTTTTTCTTTGCTTTTTTTAAAAAAAAGCAAACACACAAAACCCCAACAACCTGTGGTGGATGTTGAGTCCTTTCAGGCTTTGGAAAATATACCGTAGTTGCACAAATATGATACAAAACAGCATTCAGGACATTTCTTATCAGCAAAGTAGATTTAACTGGCTCAGTCTTCATCTCAACAAAAGGCTGGGATTCTCAAAGGCTACAAAGGAACCACTCCCCTAGGTGCTGCCTAAAACCCTGGCCACAATGACTGTTCTGCTTGCCTAAACAATTGCTGCACAGAGTCCAGTTTCAACACCACTGGAAAAAAATCTGGAGTGACTTTACTGACTCAAATTAAATTGCTCCAGCTCTTCATCCATGCAAAGAAAAGTGTATCTCAAAAGTTAACTCGTTATTTTGTGAGCCACTCAGAGCCACATCAAGTCAGAGAGGCTTTACGTAAAACCACATGAACCTTCATGCTATAAGCACAGCTCCTGTTCCCAAACTACTTGGTTTTCCAGCTTGTAAACTCAGCATGTATCATGTAGCAAACTGACTTTTAGAAATGGTCCTCCTGGCTCCAGCTCTACACAGAACTGACTTTCAAGATTTTATTGATAACATAAAAACACCTTGTTGGCTTAGCCCTGACCTTTCTTTACACTCCACTGCACAGAGATTTGTCTCATTCTTATCCAAAGCCTTGAGATTCTTCCCTGCTCTGGGTGCTGAGGCCTGATTTTGCACATGGTTCTAAGAAGCCTCTGGATGTGGAGTGATGAACTTTTAGACAAAAACTCACTGTAGGGAGGATGGTAAAGATATATTATGGCATGTTTATTTGCCAAGACCTTTGCAGTCAGATGGTCATTTATTTTAGACTGGGAAAGATGTGGAATACCTAAGAAGTACAGGACTTTAACTCATTCCTCCTCTGCATTCTGCAGTTCTTGACATATTGACACCATATGCTGATCCCAGATGACATCTGCCATCAGATGATTCCATCAATAAAGCAAACTAAGGTGTTTATTTTCAAATGTGGTCTTTGTTTTGCAAGGCCTACATTCTCCAGTGGCAACTCAGTAAATGGGAAAGCACCACATTACAGTAATACACCCTGATATATCTTGGAGATGTGGCTGTTGCCTGAAACAAAGGAATGACACTTAATACCTGACCAAAGACTTCTGCAGCCAGTGGAAAGACATCCAGCATTTTCAGCAGGCTTTGGACCAGGGCCCTTAATCTGGGGAACATACTCTCAAAAGGCAGAGGAATGGAAAGGTTTGACTGTACCATATGTATAGCTGGCCCAGTGGCAAGTGCACATGAGGCACACTCCTTTCCAGACTCTACCTCAACAAGTACACTTCCAGGCAGACAAAATTAGATCTCCCAATAAAGTGGGTAAATAATGGGACTGCATCTTGGAAGGAGGTAAGTTCCTTCAGACACATGATATTGTTGTAACTCAGACTATGGCCACCTTTATAAAGATCTCTTTTTCTAGATTCTTTTGGGGCTCTTTTCTTCCCTGATTAGCATGGGGAATGTGAAACTTCCAAATTCATTGCTCCTAGCATCAGGGAGAAATGCAAGCTGGAATGGGGGAATCCAGATTCAAAGAGGGAGAGAAAGGTCAGGCCCCCAGCCATCTGTTCTGAGTCCATCCAAACTGGGCCAAAGCTGCTCACTTAGCTCCCTTGCTTTGCAAACTGTATATCCTGGCAGGGAGCCTCTCAGTTCCTATCACACCACCAGATCAGAACAGCAGATTTATTTTCAAGAAAGCTGGAACTTGTTCCCCCACTCACAGAGTTGGAGATGTGTGTCTGCTGCAATAGCCTGCCATTGTAGGCTGCATAAACATGCAATGAGTACATCAAGTGAAACGTACAGATATCATTCAGCATACCTCAGTGTTGAAATGTGGCTACTTCACTCCTAAAGCCTGCATCAAGAAAAATTTGAGCATAAAGCAGTGATTGGCACAAGACATATACAGCCCTTGCTCTGCCACGGAGGCCCAGAGCCAACTGCAACAGCCAAGAAAACTGAGTCGGATCTCCCGAAGATTGGGCGATAATCAGCAAGGATCTGCATAGATCCAACACATCTCCAGACTGTTTACAATGTCCTGTCATGTTGGAGAAGACAATGTATCATTTATCCTTCCCTGAAGGAGAAATATCCATCATACTCCCTGCGGGCATTTGAAGGAAGAAATGAAATGCCAGTACTGCATGTGCCAGTGGACCTGAACCCTGGCATCCATAAATCTTGCTTCCTAGGCTTTCATTAAGTGCTCTGTTTCACTGTTCTCCAGTCAACTGGACCAACTGCTGCACCAAACCCTCAAAGCACAAAGGCCAGGAGCTGTGATGCAAAGGGCTCAGCTGCCCCTCCATGAGATGTCTCTCAGCTTTGCTAGTCTGGGCCACCCATGAGACCAAGCAGAGGTGGGACAAGGAGCAGCAGCCTGTCACAGGCTCTGGTGAACACCTGATCACCACTTGCGCTGTTGTTTCAACCCACTGCTGCATCTGAAGAGGCTGAATTAACAGCATTGTTTTTACACGTCATTTGGAAATGGAAGGTTTTGCAGGTGTTCTTCTACCAAGTGTACATCTTGGCAGTCCTAGAGATCTTTATGACTGTTTGCCCAAGGCCTAAAAGAAGTAATTTTATACCTACTGGACAATGCCCACTCAAATAAGCAAGGACTACTCTCTCAATTTGAGGTACTGGAGATCAGCTATAAACACAACTGCGGGCTCAGGATTAATAAGAATTATTGTGCAGAAGCCTTCATCAAGTATGTGATTGCGAGGTACTCTCTGACCACTTCAAAAGAGTCAGTGCTGCTAACACCTATTAGTTTTTCAGCCTTGTGAGTACAAAGTTCATCCACAGGGTTGGGGGATTTTGTGGATGTTCTTTTTTTTCCACCCTAAGGAATGAAAACCAACATGTTCTGATTCCTATCTTTCAATCATCGTTATGGTAAAGAGATATTACCATCACTATTTCAGCTGAGCTAGCTGCTGAATTGCAAATGCTGTAAGTAAACAAAAACAAGTAAGAGAAGGAACTTCAACAGGCTTAGCTTGCCTTTTAAAATTCAAAGCAGGGGTTTAAAAGAGATGAAGCCAGGGAAAACATTGGATACTAACACCAGCCAAACAGGGAAAAATAACGAAGTTGTAAGCCTGAAAAACTGAAATGGAAAGAATGACAGATTTACGGCTGCATTTGATGCACATAACCACTGATAGACTCTCCCAGGAAGTGTTGAAATTACCATCACTGAAATGAATCCAGAAGCTAAAAATTAAATTATCTTTCCCAGAACATTCCAATTTGGGCTTTGGCAACAACAGATGTTTTAATGCTCCAAAATGTATGCACGCGCGTGTGTGCACGCATGCACGCACGCAACACACCCTCAAGTACAGTATCCTCTTTCACGCAAGACCTCCCTCTTCGTTTTCACAAAATCAGACTGAACTCACGGTCATTCTACAAAGTCTTTGCTTCAAAGTCTCTGCTCAAATGCACAACTGTCAGATTAAGCAACCCATAAGGAGTCTTACAGCAGCTCCAAGTTATGAATGAATGGTTATTTGTGAACTTGCCTGTCAAGACAGATGCGGTATTTGTCAGTGCAGTGTGAGTTAGATACGATGGGAAGGAGCCAAACAAGCAAAGTGAAAGGTCAGTATCACAACATTTTCCTTCCCCGCCCCTCCTCAGTTTGCCTAAAACTATGCCACAGCTTTTGCTGAAGTCCAATACAGTAGTCTATTTTCATGCAAGTCACCATGCTTATTTGAAAAGCAACATTCAAGCAAGAAAAGCCAAATAAAACCATGTGCAGAGGGAAAGAAGAACAGGAACATTTTGGTGCAAGAAAGTTACAGCAGAGGGACAAATCCAAGACTGGCAGAAAACACCACATCTTCAGAAATGTGGTGATACTTGAATCAAGACCACCCTGAGGAAGCTGAAATACAATGCATTGTTTTCCTTGTATTAAAATGTGGTATTACAAGGATTACAGGTTAATTCATGTTGGAAGTCCAGCCTCCAGCTCAAAGCAGGGTCAGCTAGGAGGTCAACTTATGTTTTATAATTTATACAATTACTTTTAATAACCTGAAATCAGCATCACACTGTACTAAGTATTATATAACAACAAAAAGGGGCTCTCTCCCTAAGGGGGATTCAGAGGGGAAAAACTCAGCTCTACAATGAAGATCCTGAATATGTCAATGAGCATCACACATGAAATGAGAAGAACTTCCTCAGTCACTGTCCAAAATAAAACCTGAACAAGGGAGAGATGTTCTGAAGATCCTCTCCACACTCTGCCACAAATCTGCTGCAGGGATGGCTGTGAGGTCCAGCATCTCCTGAAAATCAAAGGTGGATGCCAGAGAGCCCAAACAGCAACACAAGATGTATTTCAGCAGAGCCTGTCTCTTCACAGTGAGCAAGCAGTCTCTCTGCAGTTGCCTAAACTCATTCAACATGACCTCCAACACAAGGAGCTAGAAGTTTTCCAAGTGGCATGAACTGCCACTGCCACTTTGGAAAATCTGGCTCTTTTAAAGAATGCTATTCTACCCAAAGAAGCAACTTTTCTACTGTGGACCAACTTGCAGAGCACCAAAAATATGTAAAAAACTACAAAGACTAGACAAGTCTAACAAAGCCAGGTCTAGCACTTCATTTCTGCAAAGCCAACCCTGAGCCATTCGAGCTAAGAGAACCACAGTACTGAACAGCTCATGAGTCATTAATAAATTCAAACACAACTGGTCACACTGGAAAGAGATAAAACACAACCCTTGACACTAAGTGGGTTTTTTTTCCAATAATTTATCATCTTGTTACAGACAAATCTTTGAGTTTCTCCTCCATACCTTGCAGCTGTAAGGTCTTGTACAGGCGGGTACCCAGCTGCAATCAATTAGCACAGCACAGACAGCAAGGATAAGCACAGGGGAGATGTTTTAAGAAGAAACATTGCTGCTTCAGATTGACTACTACAGGAAGCCAACTGACAGTGGTGCTGGAGCTAGGCACTGACTATCCACAGCACAGACTGGAGGGGAAGCAAGCAACAGCCTGTGGTGGAAAGCAGGGTGCAAGCTTTCCCTAAACAAACGACCTAACCAATCCTTTTAATCTAAACAAATCAGCAGAAACATCCGTAATACGTTATTACATTAAATAATACCTGGGGAGCGTATAATCCTCAAGCTAAAAACTGCCTGCTTGAAAACATGCTGCATGTGGTTTCACAACAGGAATGGAAACATTTGTGTGTCTTCACTCATGACTCGTTTTGTCACCATACCCTGGGGTTCCTCTCTTTATCTGTAATACAGGAGCAGTCTAGCACATCAGTGCAAAGGCAAAAGAAGCCAGCTGCCCAACAGGGTCAGCCTTTTTCAGGATCACTGAAGAGTTTCTTCTTTCCTCTCTAAAATTGCTGTAAAGCATTTCCTTCTCACTGGGCTTCCATGCCCAAATGACAGATTTCAACACAGTGAGAGGGATATGAATTGTCTGGGTTTGTTCATCACTGCAAAAGCGCCATAAACTGGGCCCCAATTCAGGAAGCTAATTAGGCATACACAGAGCCCTAATGCTAATGAGTCTGTTCATGTGTGTGAAGCTCCATGCATATCTCAGCGCTGTGCTGAAGAAGCTCACTGAGAATGACAGCCAGTTCTCTCATTCATCCTTTTGCTCAGCTCTGGTGCAGACGGGAATCTCAAACTGACAGCAAAATGCTGGAAGTAGAAACTTCAAAGAAACATAGCCATCCTGACGACCACTAGAGTTCTCATGAACAGCCCCAAAGAGGAGCAAGGCTAAACCCAGTAGCTAACGAAGACGATGCTCTGCTTTCTTCACTCCATCACCTACTCACACTAGTCCTGCAAATAGAGCCAGCAAGAGCAGCACAAGCTCTGGGCACTCCCTACACCTCTCCAGCCATGAGCAGAAGACAAGGGCATGTTTCCAGAAAGGTCTCTGGGACTATAAAAATATTCACATTGCCCATGGCTGGAGGGTGGAGAGCAGCAGGGGCACTGCTGCATATTCACCTAAAGGATTGTTAAGCCTTGGAACTGGCTGCCCAGGGAAGTGGTTGAGTCACCATCCCTAGAGGTATTTAGAAGTACAGATGTGGCAATTAGGGACATAGCTTAGTGGTGAACTTCACAATCATAGGTTAACAGTTGTACTCAGATTTGTTAAAAGTCTTTTCCAACCTAAAGGATTCCATGATTCTATTAAACCTTCTCACTCACCAAACTACAGTGAAAAGTGCCTCTTCAAAAAACAGACAAAAGAGAGAAATTCCAGAAGGGTTATAGAAACGGCTTGGGAATATAGCTCTGTAGTTCTGTCTTGCAGTTCATCTGACCTTGCACTGTCAAAGAGGGGGGCCATGGGTTTATAGCTTTTCTGCAGGCTTCATCCTCTGGATGGAACTTAAGGACCATGTATCATTCCAGACTGTCTCTTGGACCTTCCCCCCCAATTCCCAGCTTGGCACCCTGCTTAGTGTGAAAGTGGCTGGTGATTCAGAAGCCAGGCAGGAAACACATGTGGTGCTGCCCTTCATTAGTGCAGCAGAGCATGTTATTTTATTATCCCTCTCAGTATGTAGAGGACTACTGTCTAGAAAATTACCCTGTGCCTTTCTAAAGGCATTTGCAATTTCCTGGGGTTTTCCACCTACGAAGATTGCATTACGTGTCATTCATGAACAAGGAATAAGGAACTGTTTCCCCCATGTCTCTCCTTGGGAAAGCCTTCACACTGCTTCAGGTCCTCTCTGTAATGCAGAGTATGCCTGGCAAAAACCTCCTACAAGAGGTGCTCCAGAGCACAACCATAGGTCCAGCATAGCTAGAAAGTCTTAAAAGTAAGTTGTTCCTCATGAGCCTGTTTCCATATCATTAATAACATGGGAAAACCTGACAGATTAGGCTCTGTGTTATGCTAAATGCAAACACAGGTGAGCTGTTAACATTGTGGTAATGATGCAGTCAGTGCTCGGAGCTGTCTGCAGGAGCAGTTCTGGTACCCTGAAGACAAGGAACCCACATATGTGTAATTGCTGGTAAATTGAGTCCTTGTTGATAAAGTAGAAACATGTCATTGTACCCTGCCAGCTTATAATGTAGTCTTTCATGGGGCAAATATTCAGCAGAACGATGGCCTATGTAAAGCAATATTCATGGGACAGAGCTCCTGAGAAGCCTAATCCTAACAACCAGTGCAGGCTGGAACCCGGGGAGGCTCCTTCACACTAAGGTAGCCTAAAACTCAAGAAAAACCAGGCCCAAACCCAGAAGAACTGTGATTTCTTAGGCTAGTGTGTACTTACAAACCTATCTTCAAGAATGTAGAAAACTTAAAAATTTACCTGTATTGGCCTTAAGCCATCACTACGAACCGGTTCACTGGCCATGGTAAAAATTGCTTTGAATGAAGCTGATAGAATGGGTCCCTGCCTCCAGATACATGTGTTGCCTATTTTTCTCAAGTATGCCAATTATGCATTAACATTACAATTCAGAATCCTCAATTGTGTTGGCATTAAATTTCTGTTTACTATCAGTGCAATGGCAATCATCACCTAGCTTAAGTATCAGGTCCTAGATATTCAATGAAGAACTTGTAAGTAATAAACTTCTGATCCAGCATTCACAGTAACCAGTTTTAAGCACTTCCTCAGTTAACTTTGCCTAGGCACTAAATTCCCAAGAACTCTCTGATGTTGCACTCAGCACCAAATCCCACCTTCCTCTTTAAACTGCTCTGAAAAACCCTCAAATTCTGACTGCCACCTGGACTTAGAGATTCAGACTCATACAGATGCATACTATCCTGAGCACAAGGCGTGCTTGACAGACAAAAGCTTTCTGGTTTTTACAAACGTCTTTGTAGTATTTTTTTTCTGCCACTTCTTTTGTATCTGTTACTTTTGCGTCAGGCAGTCCCTGACTTGCTGAATTTCCACCTATATCCTGATGAGTCCTCAACCTCAAGTGGACTCTCAAGCCAGATGCCCCCTTACTTCCTCCGTGCAAACTATCAGTAAACCTTAGCACAACTTTAGTTTGAGCCTTAAACTAACAGCATGTGAAAAGATTAATATGAATAATTTCAAAACTAATCAGATCCCTTCTTTAAATGTTGACACAGTATTATTTATATCCCATAAATACCTTCTTGACTAAAATTCATCCCAGGAGATTGGCATCTTGCCAGTTCTATTCATATTTACTGTATTTATACAGTACAGTTGGCCAAGGATAATATTTAAGACAAAATATGCCTTTAGGGTATATACAATATCTCTTATAGTTTTCCTTTTAAATCTCCTCATTGCTAAAAATATTTAGTCTGAACTTTACAAAATGCCCCACGAAGACCTATCAGCGATCTGTAGTGATATATTGCTGACTATGAGTATAATTAGAGCATATTTGTAATACTTGGGTTGTAGTCAGTTACTGAACACTAACAACTTGTGGTAAAAACTGAACCACTGATCTTTCCCATGCCTGCCTTCCAGCAGCTTTTGACCTCCAGTGCATTCACACTGATCCCTTTCTCCCTCCTGCCTCTCTCCAACACAGCAGGCACTGTAGAGTTAAAAAAATCCACTTCAAGACGCCTAGGAGAAAGTGCCTGTGGCTGCCAGAGCTGCGCTTTCAATTTCTTCCTTTAAAATATGGTGGAGTGATTTCTTCCTTGCTGTCTTTTTTGGAAAGGTTCGCTCCATCCAGCATAACTAGAGAGCAGTGGAAAAACAGTTAACCTACTTACTGTGATATTAGCGACAGCCCTCGCACAGTAGTGCTGGATCTGCTGCTAACTGGCCTTCGGATCCCAAACGTCTGATGCACTCTGTTGGTAGATACCTGCAATCTCCTTTGCTTTTCCAAAGCCTCTATCGATACTTCAGAACAAATCTGGCCCTTGACGACGTTTTAAAAATAGATCCTCTTGTCAATACCATCCAAGTCACACACCACAGATATTTTAATTTTCTGGAAAGTATGCAGCTGCATTTCAGACTAGTGGTTCTTTGTAGTTGGCTCAAGCAAGGAGAAAGGACAGATGTGCTCAGGACGGATGCACTTGACAATTCTCACAGACTCTCTGCTATAGGGTCAACTCCCCAAGCCAAGGCACTGCTATATGTCTTCCTAACCTGTGCCCATAGGTGCTCCTCTCCCCTGGGTATGATCTAACAGGTCTCTAAAAGAAGTGCTGACTTCTACCAAAACCACCAGCAAAATAATACAGTACACCAATGTGGAAAACAAGCACGACTTCTGTGTTCTTGCTACAGCTATGAATTATACTGAACCGCTCTGCTCATACCCACTTGGCTCCAAATATGCAGGGTTTTTTTAAAAAAGAAAGTATTTCTTCCCCAAGGGTAATAAGGGTGGAGTGTATTTATCACGGCTATTAAGGATGGTGCCATAATTACAATAATAAAACGGCTCTGACTGCCAGGATGTCCTGTACCTGATGTTGTCATTTAAGACTAAAGGAAGAAAGGGAGACAGCTGCATGGAGCGTGGGGTTCAGATACCTTGGCTGGCATCCTAGGACTATCACATGCAAGACGGAGCAAGCCCCAAAGCTACAACTTACTAAACTAAAAATAAATAAGGGGAAAATGCAATTAGAAACTCCAGGATAAAATTACCAAGATGGCTGAATTATCTATTTAAGCAAGAGCTATGTATGTGCTTTTGAGAAACAGACAGCAAGTATATAGGGCATCAAGTGGTGGGGGAGGGAAGTGAGCAAAATGAAATGACTAGGGACTAGGGTTTGGTTATGTGAACGGTGAAGTTATTTTCTGCTTCACTTTCCTCGGTATGATGATCATCTAGATTCTTTTAAGGCAGTGTGGTGCTTTTTCTTTCTTTTTTTTTTCTCTCTATGCACTTAAGCTTCACTACCAAAACAAAAAGGCACGTCGTTATGATTATTAACAATTCGAAGTGGATTTGGTCAGCACAGAGTATTTGTATCCTTTTT
>VZRN01003889.1:1797078-1810180 GCA_013397935.1 Dasyornis broadbenti | reverse complement strand
CCGGCGGCTCTAGCGCTCCGCCCGGCGCCCCCCGCCCGGCGCCCCCGGCCCCTCGGCTCTCCCTGCGCGGAGGGGACGGGTGCCAGCAGATAACATCACGGCCGCGCAGGGAGAGGGAGATTTATACGATCTCCCCGCCCCACGTGCTCGCCTCGCTGCGAAGTGACGTGGAGGGGCTGCGGGAGCGGAGGGCTCCGCGCCGCCGCCCGGCTATTTATTCCCCTCCGCGCCACCGACGAGGGACTCGCCGCAGCCCGGTCGCTGTCGAGGTGCCTCACCCCGGGGCGAGGAGAGGGGAGGCAGCCCGGAGCCGAGAAGAAAAAGCAAGTCCTGCCAGGCTTTTATTTCTTTTTTAAATAAAAGCTTTAGTGCTTCTTGTACCTATTATTAAAGTAATTGGGCCAAATAGCACTCTGGCGTTAGAGGAGGAACAACACGCCTCCTGGACACTGCTCAGACGCGTTCCTGTTCAAGGCTGCGGGGCAGTTCTGCCCGCTACACTGTCACAGAACGCTCCTCGGCACTGCCCCTCACTTTCACTTCCAAGTGTGTTTTGGGCAGTTCTCGCGGCTCCCCGGACACCTTGGTAATCGGTACTACCGGCCAAGGAGGGAGAGACGACAGATGACGAGGATTTGCTTCTTTGCCGAGGTCTCCTCTCCTGTCAGAAGCGTGCAAATACATCCTCATCTGCACTTGACAGAAACTCTCAAGCCCCAAATACTTTGGCTATGCCTGTAATTCAATTTTTCCGCTGCCTCTTTTGGCCACAACAAACATCACAGGCTCCATCCATACCCTACTCTGCCCTAGGGAAATCACTCTACAGTTTACTAGGCATCCCTCAACTTAATGGCATAAAGCTTTTCCTTTACAGTTCATTTATCACCACTGTACATTAACTTTAAAAAGTGATCAAGTAGCCTTTTTCTTTACTCTCATCCATTTTAGCTCTCCATTCCCTTCTGAATTAAGTTATCACAGGTTTTATTTGCCAGAAGTTTCCAATAACATTGTCCTTAGTGGGGCAAGGCTGTTTTTAAAGAACCTCTATTTTCAAAGATGAAGAAAGATGTAGAAGAGGTACTTGAAGGGCCATAGGTGTTCCAAAGAACAGCTCGGCCATTGCTAGGGGTATTATGGGTAAACACCCACAAAAGAAACGAGGTAGGATGACCGGGACCTGGAAGCACAATGAGAATCATGTAAGGCACAAATCAGCCAAACACCACCAAAGACCTCCTCCAGCTGACCACACCTCAGGAACCACCTTCTTTCTGCAAAATGTTCGAATGTTTTCCAGAGTGGGAGACCGGCAGTCTCCAAATTAAATGTGAGTTTTTCCTTAGCAGCGAGGAAAAGCGCTTCCTCCAAGCAGCTGTGGCTGTGTGCTGGGGCGATGGAGGTACCCAGCAGCACAGAGCTGCCACATGCTGTTTGCCTTGGCAGGGCTCTGCTGCAGGGGAATCTTGCACCAACACGGCCAGCTAACCTCGTACTGCTGTAGGTAGCAGCAACGATGATGCTCTCCAAGAGATGGAGGACCTAAGAAAATATATTTTTGACAGGTATGTGTGCACACACAGACTCTGAAAGTAAACTTACTCTTCATTCTTGAACATGTGGGTATGTACAGCCCTGCACACACAACCAAGGCTGCATCCTCACAATGCAAGAGTTAATACTGCTTTCCACTTAAATCCATGAATTCCTGCAAGGCCAGATTAAACGTCTTTGCCACAACATCACTCTTTTACTGCTGTACATGTCAATGTCCTGCTCCTACTGACCTCAAAAACACAGCTGCAGTGTCAGGAATGGCAGTGTTTCCAAAATTACTCAAATAAACAAGCAGGCTCAACATGTAGACTCAGCTGGTTTCACTTCTGCAGCACACCTGTACAAAACCAAGGGGACAGTTCCTTGAGCTGTTACATCTCACAGCTCCACTGCAAACCAGCTGAGGAATCAGCTCTGTTACACGAGGTACCTCAACCACAAATACTTCTAAAGAAAAGGGTTATTAAATTATTTCCTCCAAAAACTACAGCTGAAGCCATGAAGAAATTCCTTATACAGCAACTATGGCCCTGTAACACTTGGCTGCTGGGAATGTGTTGAGTGCCACTCACCTCGAGGGCTTCAGAGCAGTGACTGGGACAGTGCTGCCATCCTCCTTGTGCAGGGAACTTCCCACCATCTCTCAAGATCCCTCTGCAGATACAACCCGCCAGGCTACGAAGTGTTTTGATGCTTGCAAGTTTATTATCAGTGGGGAAAAAAGACCCCAACCAACCAAACCAAACTTTACAGTGCCTTTCACAAATTGTGAAGCCTTAGGGATGCCCTGCTGGAGGCCTTCAACCCTCAAATGTTCAGCGCTCAGCTGGCCAGGCTGCCCACGGAACTGCAGGAGGTCCAAGCTTCAGAGAAGCCCTCCATGTCAGCTGCCAGAGATCCAGCCAGGCTGACAGCAAACCAGTCTGACTACATTTCAAAGGTTGCTGAGATTCCTTCTGATTTGGCAAAGATTCCTCAGTGTCTTTTAAACTATCTAGGAAAATAAAATTAAGATAAATCTTGGGGTTTTTTTCTCATTTGAGAAAAACCCTTTGCTTCTCTTCTGACCCTTTTAGTGTGACACAGGGTGTCAGGCTTACCCAGGTGCATGTCTCCATTTTGCCTTATGACTGCAACAAAGCTGGATTCTCTAAAACTTTCCGATGGCACCATAGTGGTGTTTTTGTCACACAGAACTTCCCAGGCAGACATTCTCCATTCCAAAAGCCCTGTCCACTTGGGCTAAATCCCCAGCAGCTGCAGAACCCCACCACACATACCTGAGCTGCTCCAGTTCACTCCAGGAAGGGACACCTACCTGCTAGCCAAATCATTCAAATATACATCCACATTCATAAACATCGACTTTCCATTATGTAATCTAAATGGAAAATACCTGGAACATATACATCACGACAGACCAATCTTATTTCTAAAATCTCCCCCCTGCACATTTAAGGAGGCTTTTTTTGCCACAGAAATCTGGCAAACTAGACTCAAACAGGTGTCTTTCTTACCTTGTTAAAGTCAGGAACACACAGAAGAGGCAATCAAAAATTGTCAGAAATGACAGAGCCAAACTGCAGGAACTCTGCAAAGCTAGATAAAGTGTAATATCATCAGAATTCAATAATAACATGACCTTTTGCACAGGTAATCCAGCTTCTACATTCTATTGTTAATTTTTGTGACTGATATATTATCCCAATTATGGCTTCGTATTTTAGCTTGAAAAGCTTTTTAGTTTTTATTCATTCCAACGTAAGTTTTTATTGATGACTACCTGTTAGTTTCAAAAGATGCTGGGATTATGAGAAATTGAAGATTAACTCAATTTACACTTACCTCTTCCCTGTGCCTCTGTGAAATGGCCTTGTCCTGTGGGGCTGCTGTCAGTGGAAGCTTTATAAGTCAAAAAGCAGGAATAGGCCTTTAGAGTGCATACAGGGAAAGAACAGAACTTATCTGTTTCGGAGCTTTTAATTCAATACAATACTGTCTTTTTACATATTCATTTTTTTTTAATAAACAGTCACTGTTTATTAGAAAAACAGGGACACCTGGAAAGTTACTTCACTAAACGTAAAAGTTTCGTGTTTCCTATTAAGTTAAAAATTACGTGGTCAGGATTTTACAATTTGTGGTTTCTTTTTAGATTGTTTTGGTTATACGCAAATGCGCTGTGCAAAATACAAAGGCAATAATCTTTGCGAAACTGCTGACGACCAGGTCATTAAGTAAGGTGGCTGGTCACATTTCATAAACTAAAGAACATTGTTGGGAGAGGAATAACTTTTAAAAGTTAAGAGGTGACTTTTGTAAATTCTCACACTGATGACGAGTGTAGGATGATTGCACAATTAATTCTTTGTGGCACGCACAGAAATCTACAGCCATAACTGTGGTCATGTAGAATCTCAGTCGTTCTGATGCAAGATGCTAAGGAAAAAAACTTTTCAATTCTCCTTTTTATAAAAATACATGCATAAAGGTTCAACTTGGACAGCCAAGGTGGCACCTAATAAAGGTGAGGCAAAGAGGAGATGACAAATAATGGAAAATTGTAATATATACTATAATAAAACCTTAGATTTTACTGTTTATTATCCTTAGTGAAGTAGAAGTCCATGCCTCTGTGCTGCACATTTCATTAGTGTGTGCTGTAACACCTGGATGAATTTGAGAGCAAACCCTGCTGACCTTACTAATACAAGCAGCCCCGCTGCCCCAGGATTGCATTTCACACAACCACAGCCCATTTCTGCAACACTCATGTTCCAGAAGATAAAGGCTACTTTATAGAACACGCTGTTTGACACGCAAGACTGCTACCCGTATATACATATGTAACTACTTGTCAAATTGCAAATCAAAGGTATGGTTCTGATATATATATATAGAGCGAGAGAGAGAGAAAACTTATTTGTATGAACCAGAACTTATTTTATATATATAGAACAAATATAAAACAGGAATAAGAACTTTTATTTTTATATATATTTATACACATACACATTTTTGTATATTTATAAATATATGTATTCATACATATGTATCTATATATATTTTTAAAACGTTCTCATTCCTACAAATAGATTTAGTAACTTTAGTGGAAACAGTCACAAGAGTAGACAGCAGGATCTGATCCGAAAAGCCATTCAGGTGTCATCTCTGTGAACTTTTGGAATGGCATCATCTCCACCATCAAGTAAGAATGCAAAGCTGTAATGTCCACACAGCAATGTACAGCCTGTGTTTAAAACTGTATCTTAATAAAAGACATCTAGAACGCAACTAACCCCAAAAAAACTCTACAAAAACCACACAATAAAACCCCCCAAAACAACAACACTGGAACTTTAGACAGAACACCCTATGGATAAGAGGGGAAAAGGGAACAGAAAGGAACATCACCATTAGTCTGTATTTCAGTGCTATGTTATTCTTCACATTTTACATGGCTTGGATTTTACAACACATGAAATAGCTCCTCTGCAGTAAAGTTGCACCTTGTCTCCAAAGAGTACAGCCAGACAAGAGGGGGTCTAGAGAAGCATCTGTAGCCTAAACCCCCTATCCTAAAAACATACACATTTCCCATAAAGGCTGCACACATTAGTACGGCATCCAAAGAGGTTTCTGCTTCCAACAGCCGATTTCCATCTTTGAATCAGTTAAGACTAATATCTTCATAAAAACTTTGTGTATGCCAGAGAAGTTCCCCCATGGTTACACTTCGTGGAGTTTGATCCCCTCATGTGCCTTCCCAAATCTGCTTGTCAGCCTTGAGGATGCCACACTAATCTTCCCTGTATCATTCCAGTTTTAGTCTGTGTGCCACTGAAAAAAGGCACTCCTTTATCCTAGCACCTGTGGTTTTAATCACCACAGGAAATCCTGTTTCCACTTAAGTCAGTAAGACTTAAATATCAGCAGAGGAAAATGATCAGATTCACTAACTAAAAATAAAAATAATTAAAATAAGACAGAGAAATATAAGCTCAGTGGTTTATAAACCAGAGGGCCTTGACATCTACTTATAGCAAGCATGACAAAGTAAAGACAGTAGGGTAAAAGTCATGCCTTTAATCTCAAAGTTTGAGCTCATGACCTGCATCCCCTTCTCAGTATTACAGCTGCTGCTTTCTATTTCTGAACTGCATAGTGATGATTTGGGTTATACCTCATTAAGTAACACACAAATGATATCTGTAAATATTGTATTACTAACAGAGCATCTACTGGAGTTTATTCAACAAATTAAAATCGTGTAATTCAAGTTAGAATGCACTCTCAGATTGCACTGTTGAAGTTTTAAGAAAATTATGTGTATTGTAAGATTAATTGGCAGCAACTTCAAAAATGGGCCAGCCAGTAACGCCATATTTAAATAATAATCTGCAGCTACAAAAAACAAATAGCTCTGGGTCTGGCATCCTGACTTCTTCACAAGCTGCCTGTGCAGTCTGAACAGATGAAAAGTTCTAATAAGCTAACACAGCTTCAGAAATGTTTTTTCCTAATCGTTTTTAAGCAACACATGTTCAAGAATATCCTAGAAATCTTACAGAAAGCAATGCATTGTTTTCTATTACCTCATGGAACAAAACCAAACCTACAAACAAACCAAATCTTATGCAGTATCAAGCTTTTGCGTTGCACTCACCAGACTAGTGCAGAAGTCTTTGCCTCTCAGCCTTACTCATTTTTACACCAATTTTCTATGCCTGGCTACTGAAATCAATTAATGCAATGCTCCTGAATAGCTGATCAAACTACATCCTCCCAGCCAGATGGTTTGAGCTTGGTGACTCCAACTAGAATTAGACCAAAAGATCTGTTTCTCTGTTAGTAGTAATTTTGATCCATATCCAGATTATTTTAGACCTGGATCTTGAACAGACCACCTCTGCGGAGTGGCAAAGGTGTTCAATATCTGCTTCTCCTGAATCAATGACCTTTCAGATAGGATTGCAGTTAAAGTAACCTACTCCCCTGGTTTTGGCTGGGTTCTGTGGACCAATCTTTAAACTTCCCCATCATGGATACAGATTGACAGCTGAAAAGCCTCCTTTCGTATTCAAGCGTCATTTGAACATCCACCTTATCAACAGTTAAATCAGTGTAGAAATGCCTACACATTGGCTGAAAATGTACATCAGACCCAGCAGTGTCTCACATAAAGGACCTGAGTCCACTAATCCATCACTGCAGTCTTATGAAATTAAAAACAATTAATTCATCACAGAAGAAGTCCAGCTATGTGCTTCAGCAGTAACTGAAGTGAATGAGAATCAAAGACAACGGTCTGTGGCTAGGAAGCACAACATTGATATAGAAAGGCAAACACTTCCCTTCTTATTTGAACTATCTTCTTCACATAAAATGTGTTTCACTTCTTCAATTCTGGGCAATGATACCAAAATTTAAAATAAAGGAACCCGCCGGCAGTTTAAAAAACAAAGGCAAAATAGCAGATGGAGAGAACAGCCCTCACACTGGCAATTCTGATCTGACCTGCTGGACATCAGAAGGATGATCAGCATCTTGCAAGACCTGACTGGTCCCTTTGCTGACACAATCCACAAGAATGAATAGCAATGTAGTATCCTCCCAGGCTAGATTTGTTTGATCAATGTGCATACTGGAAGTATATTTATACTTGGGTCTAATACATTGTTTTTGCTGAGTAACATGTCCTTAAACTGAGGATCTTGTCTGAAGGTTCTGAAAAATCTTCAGTCTTTTTCTATTAATCATGAAGAGACACTCACTTCAGAATTTTATGAAGACTTTTCTTGATTGAGTATTTCTTTCATAAGCATGTACCAAATTTCAGCGGGTACTGTCAAATACTTCACTCCTCTAAAAAAACAACCATATACAAAACTACGCTGTTGTTACCTTTAGTACAAAACTTCACTATTGCAGCAGTATTGCACCACTGTGCACTACAAATCTTAAGCTCTTTGAAACTCATTGGGTTTATAAATGAGGATGCAGAGATACCCAGTGGTGGAAAGGCTGACAGTGTGCATCTGATTGCCCTTTGCCTCGACTGTGAAGTTGCTCTGGGCAGGTATGTCAAAGGCTCAATTACCAAGAGCTCAGGTACTCAGCTCTCTAGTGACAGTTTTCATTCAGCTGCCTGACCTCAGGCACCCTTCCTGAAATGGACACAGGCCAGTTCTTGTTCCTGGACATAGGGTACCCTAAGTAAAAGGCTGCTTCATTGCCCATAAAACTTGCAATTTATGGATCACTTAAAAACCAAAGAAAGTCCTCTTGAGATAAACTGTACACAACCTGAAAGTCAATGCAAAATCCACAGAATCAAGACAGCTTTCCACTGTCTTGTTGCTTGAATCAAGCAGCACTTATAAGTTTTCCTGTTCTGAACAAGATGGGAATGTCCTCCTTTAGCAGGATAGAAAAGCAAAGTTCAAAGCAACAGTGATTGAATAGCCACAGTCTTAAGTCACAATCCCCAAGATTATATTCATAATACACTTTCTAAGGGGCTCATAAATGGCTAGTGGAATCTCTTACTTCAATATTCAAACAGGTTTTAATTTACGGCAAACAACCCTCTGTTACCTTCTACTTATGATCACACATGCCTACAACACATGATTTAAAGACCTATTAACATAACATCAGCAGGTTTTATATTTAACCATTTCTAAATTACACATGAAGTTACTGATAAGAAGTGTAACGAGTTTATCTTCTAAGGGAACTGTTTCTATTAATCATTCAGCTACTTCTGAGAACACTGTGTCTGTAAGAAATCCTAGTGGTACCAAAACCTCAATGCAAGTCTGATCCTGGTTAGCAGTTCACATTTAACACCACATATACTGAAAACAGAGTTAAGAAACACTAAGAAAATGTTGTAAAATAACGCTCCAAAAGTTCACGCACTGGCATGAGAGAATGGGCTATTGAATCAACTGAGGCACTGTGAAGAAATAATGCTTTTTATGAGTATTCCTAAAATCACCTTCCAAAGTGCCTCTTGGAAGCTGCTTATGCTCATGAGTTCACATCTAAAAGCTTGATGAAAATGCCCTATTCATTTAACAATTTAGTATCCAACAGATTAAACAAATGAATTTAAACAAAAATAAATAATTCCAAGGAATGAAGAATTACACAAACACAAGCATCTTTGGTGTTGAAGATAGTCAGTTTGACTAGAGTTTCATTTTCAACATGTCCCTTAAAACACAAAAGCAATTGAAAAGATGCATTTGAAAACAAAATGCTTTGTCTAAGTAGTATCAGCCATTGCTGTGTCTGAAAAAGAATGATTAAGAAAAAGCCCTTATCTGCTAGATCACTTACAGAGGTGAAACATTTGAGGTTTACATGTGGCAAGAGGTTAGAAGCCACTGCTTTAGAACAGCAGTAAATGAAATCTACAGTCTTCCACCATCTGTTAATCAAGAACTTGTTCAGTCTCCAGTGACGGAGGTCTTAGACTCCCAAGTTTAACATCTTATTTAGCACAAGGACCCAAGCTGCGTAACATGATCCTGAGTCTCCACTACCTCAAGTCTTCTCCTGGCCCTCTCACTCCTTACCTCAGCAAGTCTTGAAGAAATCATTGAGCAATTTGCAGAGATTGGAAGTGAACAACACTGATGACTGCTCTGTGTGTATATTAACTGTGCCAGGACTCATTTCATAAGAATGAGAAGTTTGTCATATTCAGTTGTGCAGAGTGTTTTGTGCCAGATGACTTCTGCCTTCCTTCCTGGAGACAGCTACTGAGCCAGCTCCAAACAGATGCAGCTCTACAGACCACCTTCTTCTGGAAGCATCAGATAGTCAAAACACTTTTATGGCCTCTAAACAATTAATTTCTCTCTTTAAAACAAATCAGACAAAAAAGCCCTATCTTCACGAGGAAGCAACTTCCAGCTCTTTTATTCTGCTCTACTGGTGGACCCACAAGAACCTGCCTCACAGCTCAGAAGTGGGAGCACTTCCCTCCAGGTTTTAGCAGGGAAGATGTTGTGGTACAGTGGCATCAGGCACAACAAAGATATTCCATCACCACTCCCAAAGTGTTTCCCTAACAGGAGCCTGAAGAAAAGCAGGGACAAGACGGTTAATTTTTTCCATAAGCCAACTCATGCTTTCCTTGACAAAAAAATGTTAGCACAATTAATGTGAACAGAAATTAGACCAGGGGACAAGAGACATGCGGAAGAGCTGACCCTGTGCCTTCTCTTATTAAACAAAACTCTTACTTTGCGTGCAATCCATAGAATATTAAACTTTACATACTCTGGAATTGGCTTGAAGCCTAACAAAACTGGAACCACCCCATCCTTATTGGCTTTATATAGATAGGTACAGAAATATACAAAGTTGAGATGATTCATGCTCTCTGGAATGAAGGGCAGCGGCACAGCTTTGCTTGAGCAGAGATATTCATGGGAGCAGGAAAAACAGAGCGAGCACTCTGACTGCTGGGAAAAGCTGCTGAAGGTTGTTCTTGGTAGCTATTGAAGAGGAAGAACATTACTGAAAAAGGGGGTAGGGCAGCTCAGAGAAGAGACTGGAAGATGTCTGGGCCAAACAAGATCTTTTGAACTGCTAGTCAATAAAAACAAAACTTGTGAAATAAAACAGTCTAAAATCAAAATATGTAGTTAGCAATTTTAGTAATTGTTGGGGCTTCTCAGCATATGGCACAACCAAAGGTCAAGGCAAAGACAAGGTACAGTATAAAATGTAAATAACTACTCAGTATATGTAAAAATGTAAGCATTATGCTTCTTAAAAGGCAAGAAATGCTCTCCACATATAGGCTATGTACTCTAAATTAAATAGAAGCTCAAAATATCTTTAGCAATATTGACAGATTCCACATTTTTCTTAAACACACAAGAGACACTTCAGTGTTTTAATCAAAACATCACTCCAAAAATGCACAAATAAACACCCAAGTATTCTAAAAGTATTTGGAAAGCATTCTGAAATTTTTAATAATCACCTCAGGATGTTGTCGTTCCTAAGAAAAACTTAAGATTATTTTCCAGAAGTTTGATTATGGAAAGAAACTGCTGATATGAAACTAGAGAACAACTGCAGATTTAAGGGTGCTGATGTAATTTTTCCACACAAAGTAGCTGAACTGTGTAGAAAGAAAGCAGTGTCAGGTTAGAATATTCATGCTGCTTCTTAGACTCCAATCCCATTACAGCACATTTCTGCACTGCACTAATGAGATGCTAACTCTCCCTGCACAGCCACACAGATGTTGAGCCTTCAGAAGCCAGGATAACCATATGTCAAACTCCTGTGGTTTTGCCACTTGGTATTTTGGGTGTATGCCTTCATTTGTGATAATAAATATCAGGCCCACGAACTAATGTCTCCTCAGATATCTAATATGTTTAGCACTCAAAACAGCTTGAAAATCTAAACGTTTCTGCTGTTAGCTTTGAGTTCTCCTCAAAGAATTATGCTACAATATATACCAGATGAATAGGCTGGGGATGTCTGCCCGTTGTCAGGATGGGTTTCTCTGCCATTTTGTATCTATATTTTTTATCCACAATGTGTATTTTTGTGCACTACACACAAAGTTCAAACAATGCCTTCGTTAGGAAAATCAGAATCCTACTGCATATTTCCATGCTGAAGACGGAAAATTTCAATGTTGTTCCTAATCATATCTTGCGTATAAGCAGATACAAAGAAAGGTTTGTATGTAAGGCATCTGTAGAAATGGACAGAGCAGTACTATGTATTTTAAGTATCAATTAATAGTCCCCAAGGCATTTTCTTCACATAGTGAATGGGGAAATGTGATAGCAAAGTTAAACAAATGACACAGCATCAGACAGCCAGTCTGGAACAGCAAAGGGAGCAGAATTCAACACCAGCCTCTCATTTAGAATACCTTAATCACCACACAATTCTTTCTGTATGCATTTGCGTTTATAAAATATATTCTTATTCTGTATGTTAGCTTCTCCACAAGCAAACAACTACTGAGCAGAAATTGCTGTAGCTTAAACAAACCCAACTGTGTTACCCTGACAAATGTCTTCCAAATTTGTTACTGTTATGGCACACACCTCAGAGGAAGGGCTCTTGCTCGACCCTTTGCAGACTTGAGGAATTAGCATTAGAGCTGCCTAAACCCACAGGATGAACCTCGGAGCTCCGAATCCTCACTGAAAAAGGCGAGAACACCAGGACTGCAAATGAAGCCACACTGAACACAATTTTATGTGGTATTGCTAGAAAAGCTCTCCCCAATGAAACCAGGAGCAGTGACGGTCCTTTCCCCTCCTACCAAACTCTTAGCTTATACAATCTCAGACTTGCAATGGAAAAACCATATATATGTAAACACTAGACCCAATCGGCAGGGTCAAGTCTCTCTTTTTACAATTATGTTTCCAGAGCTGTCTCCAATGAAACTAATGCTCCAAGACCAGAACTATCACTTTAGTGGTTACTTTCGTTTATTATCTACAGAATCTTTTCTGGCCAAAGTAGTAAAGACTCTATAGGAGTCCAATAACTTTACAAGGTGACGGCATTTCTGTGTTTATTGTAAGTCATTTCTATTGCAAATTGCAACAACTTCTCAAAGTGCAACTGTGATTTGGAAACGCAGGCACACTAATACATCAATTGCCATGACTAATGTATAAACTTTTAATGACCTTGGCAAAATCTATCTTTCATTGGGCAGGTGCCACTATTTTGACTGTACAAAATGTTTTGGAAATATGTTGAAAATTATACTTGTTTTGGAAAATATTTCAGGATTTCAGTATAGCAAATGGAGCTATATTAAATAAAAGTTTGACATGGAGGAGAAAACACTCCAAGGTTATGTAAGTCTTTTGTTTTTCTTTTAAAAGAGGTATCCTCCAAGAGTTGTACATTCACAGAATGCTGACTTTTTATCCAAACAAACTTAAGAAGATAAAACATTATCTTGAATGGTTTTCAGTCTCATTCAGTCACTGTCATCTTCTTGTTTCAGACCACCTCCTTGCTCATTGCTGCCCTCTCCATCGCTTTCCTTGTCCCAGTCTTTCATAGATGCTCCCATCATGAAGTCATCACGCAGTATATTCCATTCTGGCCCCTCTTCAGACTTCACTTCACCCTGAATGTTTGCGGGGAGGTGAAGAAGGAACAGAGGAACATGAGATAAATGTGAAAAGCAGTAAAAGATAGAAGGTCTTCATGTAATCAAAGTAACACCTCCTACAATCAACAGACTGAGGGCCAGCTCTTTGTGCATATGGTACAGAAACATGCAGAACAACCAAAAATGACTTGATGCTAAAAAGCAAACTTGTTTTAACCAACCAATAAAAGAAATATGGAAACAAAACAATTATTCCTCATGGATGAAACAGTCAACCCTGGGCATGGCTTCCTTTATTAAAATCTTTCTTGGCAATCAGAATGGATTCATGATATCATTTATTAACCCCCAGGTGCTGCTTCATTAGAACACTTCTTGGCACATTTCTAAAACACAAATATGGATTTAATA
>VZRN01003889.1:1755871-1797069 GCA_013397935.1 Dasyornis broadbenti | reverse complement strand
CAATTTAATATTTAACATATTCGGTGATACGCGAACCAAATCCCCTTTATGTGAATTATTACCTCACTACCTGGGCTTGTCATATGGTACAAAGCTGCCTCTAAAAGAAACAAAGTTGATCTACTCTTAGCAAGCCAACAACACCTTACTCTAAATTTCCTACCTCTTGGAAGTGGATAAACTCGAGGCTCACTACATGGAATGGTGAATAATAAAGAAAAGGGCCAGGAGCGTAGTTTCAGGTTAGCCCTGAAAACAGCGCTTGGTCACAGTTCGAGGTGATAGATCACGTTTGGGCAGTGCAACAGCCCCATCCTGTGGCAACACTTTAAAACAACAGCTTGAAGCTATTCCTACATCCTTACCGGAGGAAAATACCAAAAGCTGTTCAACGTACTGAGGAAGGATTTATTGCAGTGGCTTATGCCTTAGCAGCAAAACACTCCTGAGGAACAATATGGCTCAGCGTCCAGCAGGCCAGCAAAAAATTGTCCTACCAGAGTGGAATTAGGGGCACTGAAAACACTCATTCCGTTTTGCAGAGTCTTTGAAACGAAGTTAACACTACCACCCCAGGTAGGCTTTCCCCACTCCCCTGCTCCCAAGAAGGGACCTGAGTTCATTCACCCAAATTTAGGTGACTCCCACCTCCTGACAGGGTGCAGTGGATGGGGTCACCTCTTACAGCATCCTCTGTGGATAAGATTTGCCTAATGGGTGCAAAATCTACAGTAAATGCATGATCACTGCAGACATCTGTCCATGCCTGTCCTCTGTCATGCATCTAGGAATGAGACCACTGCAGATTTAAGCTGATGCTGTGCTATCTTTGTGAGAGAGCAGTATACAGAATTTCACAGCAGGAGAAATGAGAAATAAAAGAATGCAGGTCCATTACTGTAAATCTAACATGTCCTATCACACCATCAGAAGTTATCGGAGTGCAAAACGTCTGCCAAACAAGGTATGTATTTTTAATAGGCAATCAAAGCAGAAATGTGACTTCTCCTCCAGCTCTTTATGAAACACTGCCCACACAAAAATAGGGTAACAAGTCTTAACACTTTCCTTCCTAAAAGGAATTTCCTAGGGCCCAGCTCAAAAAAAGAGAAATTCCACAGCTGTTCCTCAAGACGTCTTTGCACTGGGTCTTGGTTTGTGTCTTCACAGCTGCTCTCATTAATGGCTACTCCTATCCAACAATTCCCCTTTTCCCCAGGGTAGTGCCTCCTAACCACTTTGCACTCTTGCAGCAATTCACTTCAAGTGCTACACCCAGTAAACCCTAAAATCATCTCAGACAGGCAATCAATTACCTGGAATTAAAGAGCTACAGATAAGGCAGATCCCGAGACAGACCTTAAAATATTCACATGGGAATAATCTGTGTTATTACAATAGTGCAAACACAGGTAGTCTGTTCTGGGATGCGTGGAGAGGGTAACTTATTTTCCCCTCCTTTTTAATTGTATTGCAGTCTTTTTATATGTTTACCTTTGCAGAGTAGAGAACAGTTTAAAAAAAAAAAAAAAAAAACCAACAAAAATCACCAAGTTCTCTTTTTAAATCCCAGATCTTTGGCAAATCACTTTTTGAACAGTGAAGATTAGGAGAGTTAAATGTGAAATACCTAAATGGAAACATCCCATCTTTCTTACAAAACAATCTACATTTTTCTTCAATAATAAACTCAATAGAACTCCATTCGTTTTTTCCCAGATATGCAGAACGGGGATTTTTTTTTTTTCCCCCCTTATCTTGGTTTTTAAACAGCACCGGAGTAGATTGTTATCAGCAATGACAGTGGAAAGCTCAGGGTTTGAAATGCCCAATCCTCAAATTCATCACAAGCTACTATTCAGCAACCATTAGTCCTTCTTTCTGGCTGTGTGAAGTGAACACCAGGACAAAAGCAGGACCTTAACAAAAGAGGGATGCTGATCCTCCATAGCATTACCCATTATGTAAGGCACCACAAAGGCCTGAATAGAGTTTTACAACAAGCCCGGAGTAGAAAGACAGAGGTAGCATGTTCGTGCCTCAAAGATGAAGATTAAATGCTTGAAAGCAAATATTTAATCAATTTTAAGCATGCTTCCAAGTGAAGAAAATGCCTTGTTTAGTATCTTCATTCCTAACTCATTTACTACTCTATTTTCCCCTCAGAATAAAAACTCCCCATATCTACTGCATCACAAAACATTCCCAGTCTTAAGAAAATATGCAGCAAGACTATTTGTATAATTAACAATTTGTTCAACTGTAACATCGTTTCCCAACTTGCTTTATGTAAGAATGTTAATACAGTTGGGTTTTCAATGCCATAATCTGGTTTCATCTAAATAAAACAAAACTGATTCTTGGCACGTGGAAAATAAACCAGCTTTCAATCTACACAAATGCTTTTGAACTCCCAGTCAGCTGTTCATGCACATCTCACTACAACACTGAAGTCCCCTTTGAACATTCCCAAATGAAAACAAAGCAGGCTATATAAACAAGAGTGTAATGCTACATAATGTGAATCCTTCAGTAAGGCAAAGAGTGGAACAGTCTCATGTTGCTTTTTTTCCTCTCCTCTCTTTTATACATACACTAGAATTGGTTTTTCTTTGCCAGAAGGTATGGCAACCTGTTTCAAAAGGTCTGAGAGGCAGCAATTAGTAAAATACCTCAAGAATCACTGGTGGTTTACTAATTGCTGGAGATGGGCTTGTGATCAGGAGCTGAAGTAAGACAGACCAAAGCACACACTGTGGTTATTCTAGTGCTGATATTTGCTGTGATGGACTCATAGTTGAAAAGAGATCACAGAAATAAAACAACCACCACCTTGCCTGCTTGGTGTGCCACGCAAGTTATCACAGCATTAGCTCAAGTCTCACACAAGTATGGCTCTGTAATGGGGACATACTTCCTAAACTAATTCTGGTTTGAAGACATACCCTCCAAAATCTGCACCAGGACAAGATGAACTGAAATTCTTAGCCAAGTCCTAATAAAACCACCAAACAAAGCTCCAAACTAAGCTCCAACAAAGCTTAGCTCTGTCGCTTAGAACAAGCAGCTGTCCCTTGCAGGATCCAGGCTGGAACTGCCTCCTGGATGCTTCTGAAGGAATTGGTCTATGAAAGCCTCATGGTAGCAGCAGCAGCTCTATGATCAAGAAAAAGACAGAAATCTCCCCATTTTCAGTCTTCTTTTTACCACCACAAAAATCTGGAGCTAAAAAATTTGCTCTTAATAAATGACATGACAGTATGTTCAGCTGAGACCTGCCAAGCTCAGCACTGGAGCTGTGGCAGACAGCACTGACACTGAAGTGTGGGATCAATCCTCTCTGCCCCTTCTGAAGCAGGGTACCTGCTAGAGCTTTTCAGAACCTTAACCTCAAGCAGACCAAAGTCCACAGTGCTTATTGGTAAGTAATGGCATTAAAATAAATGCCTTGAAATCAGGGAACACTGACAAAAGACAGCATTTCACTCCACTCCACTGTCCACCAGCTCATGTCACTTGAGCACACGCCAGCTTCTGACTCTGCAAAGGAGCAAAGACACCTACAGCACCATGGAGATTCCTCAAGAGCCTGACAGGAACTGCAGGGCCAACAAAGGAACGTTTTTCAGACCCAGGAATTACAACCAGCATGCTGGACCCCCACGCCTTTGCTCTGTGTGAAAAAAAAAGATGAAATGCCAGAGCTTGCAGGGGCATCTCTCTTTACCATCACCTACAATAAATGTTTATTTGTACCTGTCAGGGAAGGAATTTCTAACACAAATATCTCTCAAGCAACAACTTTAAGCACTAAGAAAACAATTCTAATGTGTCTAATTAATCTGAACTGCTTCCCCAGGTTCCCCTGCTTTGCTCAATACAAACATTTAAGACCTTGAAACACAGCAAAGCTTTTGTCATGATGAAGAAGTTAAAAAGCGTAACTGCCAGAACACATTCTCACATACATCTGACAATTATATTCCCAGTCAGCCTGCATCTTGCTCTGAATGACTGCTGCTATTCTGTTTCTCATCCCCAAGCAAGTCAGTTTAATATCAGAAAACCCCTAAACAAACAGCACAGGCATACACTGAGGTGTGTTAAATCTCATTTTAAAATAATAATAATAATAATAATAATAATACAACCCCCACTTGGCAGAGAAGGAGGAGAGAATGAAAAACAAAGAACCAGCATAACAATTTCTTATAAATTCACATCAATCCGTGAGCTCACAGGCTACAAAAATAAATTTCCTCCAGGCTGAGAAGAAATTAAAAAAACTGCAGCCAAAGTATCTAAAGCAGAAAAATAAGCAAAAAACAAAAGGTAATGATTTTTAACGGGAAAATGATACTTGGGTTTCATCATTAGTGCTGCTTGCAACTTTATCTGATTTCAACTGCAGCAAGATCTTGACTCTAAGAAAAGTTCCTATGTATGCCTGATCCTAAACAGCTAAAACTCCACAGATCTGCAAACTAAGAAAACAACCTGCACCGCTATTATCTTGAACTTCTGAGCTGAATTCTCAAAGCAACTCACTTTGGGAAGCACTCTCAAGCTTGTAGAACATGTTAGCTGCACAACAGAAATCTATTCTGCTACAGTATAATTCTGCACAATTATTTATTCCTCAGGGTGAGAGTTATTCAATATCCATTTGCCTTCTCTCTCTGAATTAGGGCAACTGAACTAAACTGCCCTGGTTTACCTGAAGTGACACCACACTGTGGGTATCAACAGGGACATGGGATTTACTCAGACCACAAGGTCTCTCACATACCAGAATCTGCTCTGGCAATTCTAGTAAATAAATCTAAGAATGAATTTTTCTTCCAGTGTGTTTTGAGACCTGCTGTTCCTGTTCAAACTTCTCTGAAAGTAACACACTGGAATTATTACTATAAGCACAACAAATACTGATTTTCCTTTTGAGCGCAGCCAGAAGACCACCCAGAGCTTAATGACCTGCACGAAGAATCTCCCCATCCTCACATCCTCCTCTATGGTTTACTACAACTGGGGATGTGTGAATGAGAAGGAATGCTTTGGGTTGGCACTCAGAGGCTTAAAGATCTCCCAACTTTAGAGGGGTCAGAACTGGAACTGAATTACAGAATTTCTAAAAACAAGCAATTACCTGGGCCTAAGCAAAGAAAAAAATTCGTAAGTATCGTTATTAAATGCTCAGTTGCAAAGACAAATCTTAGAAAAAGCTTATCAGAGAACAGATTTCCTCAGTCTTGGTTCCACCAGAAACCTCACAAATTATTATTTCTGTCAGAAAAAGCAAAAATATTTTAAGAATTCAAGCTTAACACAGGGCCCTTCTGCCCACAAGATGCTCTGGAACTCCTCAGCCCAGCTTCAACAGCAGCCATCTCAGAAACCCTTGTGTTGCACAAGGAATTCCACCACATGTTGCTGCAAGACATGTTTGGCCATACTGGCATCAAGATTCCCTTCCCCTGTTTTAATGAGCATGATGAATAGCATGGGCATGCTACACTGGGAGCTGCTCACAGACAATAAAAACGCACCTGAAAATAAGAGTCACCCAATGAAACAATCCTAGAGTTGAGTTACAACACAGGTATGAACTGCCACCTTTACCCATACTAGCAGCTCCCCTTGTGGAATATGCTCGGTAATCTGTAACTCACGTTCTCTAAACACAAAGTAAAATGACAATGTTGCAAATGTGAAGTAATGACATTATCTTTCCAACCATCAGGCCAAAACACTTCACTCACATAAAGACAAAAGAAAAGGTACACAAATAACCATTTTTAAGTAGGCACCAAGTAAAGATTAGTTCAAAGTAGATTGAAAGTTATTACAGAGAAGGTATCTGGAAAGATAGGGAATAGATTCATACATTCCCTGTAGGAGGTTGTCAGAGCAGAAAGTTTATAGACCATACTCTCTTTCAATATGCCATCACTACTCATTTTCAGTTCTGTTTAGTTTTTCGCCTCCCATAAAAACAAAACTCTTCATCACCCTCATCTATATGCTTCACATGTATACGTTCACATCTGCAACACCTGTTTATCAGCAGTTATACTACTGACTGTGAAATTCCTGCCTGCCAGACTGGCCATTACTGGGTGTGCACTTGCTTGTTCACCTGTGAATCTTCACACAGCTTTCATGCTTCATGTATTCACACCACACAGCATCAGTATCAATTAATACTTGACATAACGACCCACTGAGTACTGTGGTTGAAAACAACACATGATCAAGACTTGTATTTAAAGCAAAATGTTACACTTTCATTACTTATCAGACAAAAGTATGTCAAGTTATAGTAATCAGACTAGCTGAACCATAGTTCTGACTTGGAAAAGACAATGCTGTCCATCAGAAAGAACAACTTTTCTTACTAGCTAGTCATGAGCCACGAATCTAAGCCAAAACATTGTTCATTTAAAAGCATAGTGGTTAGAACAATCTTACATAGACAACTCCTGTTTCCATGGTTATTACTAAAACGAAGACAATGAACTGAGAATTCTGCTGTTTGGATGGGATTCAAAATGAAGAAATAAAGAACTTTTCTAGATATGCAGCATTTCAACTCTAAAATAAATGCCACCCAACTTCTCATAGAGTAATAAATAAAACTCTCCATCAGCTGGTCCTACATTTCTTAATGCGTATTTCCTGCAGTACTGAAGACATGAGAGAGTTTAAAGATAAATCTATACATCACCTCAGAACCACAACATCCTTGCTGCAAGTTGTGCAGTTTCTGAACCACCAAGCTGTACCTGGAAAATACAGATACAGGACGAGTGCCTAGTAAAAAGTATTCAGTCAAGTCTAAGGCTTTCACTGCGTTATCCATCAGAAGTCACATCCTCATGCCTTTCAACAGTCTACTTTAGACAAACATTTTCAAGTCACAACAGATTTTTCTCATTTGTCACCCATTTATGAAAGACATTTATGCACTATCTCAACTAGGTACCTAAAATTTTCTGCACGTTTGTATAAAAGCTTGCCTGTTGGCCCAGTAAGGAAATATGCAGACCTGCAGCTTTGGACTATTTCTCAATTTTTTTTTTAAATTTTTTCTTTTTTTAAGAATAAATTAGCAGTTTGCATAATACTTTTGAATTTTTGAATAATATGAATATGACTCAAATTATTTTCTACAAACGATGCTGAAATCATCCACTGTTTTTCATTATGATCCAGCAAGAGGCATAAGAGAGAGTCCCAACAGGTTGTCTCAAAGAAGGCTACAGTAATGACCATGTCCATCACTTCCAGCACTTAAGAAATCATCTCACAGAATGGCTGATGAGGAAGAAGTGGGGCTAGTAAAAAGCCTCCTCTTCCTGACTCTGATTTCCACTTACGTTTGAGCCCCAGAAGAAGCATAAGGATCCAAAAACCTATGAGGTAGGAGTGTGAGGAAAAGAAGAAAAAACCAGAGCCCACAAGGAACTAACGTTTGTGCAATGTTATTACTAAATATGAAATAATGAAGTTTTCATGTCTGCTAAGCAGCTTGTCTGATTTAACCTCCCCGCAGTCATCGTCCCTGCTTTACTCAAATGGCTTTTGCTGCATATCCCAGAGGTCTCCAAATTCAAGTTTCTCTGGTTTTATATTCTTATAATTTCCCCTTACACTGTCATGTGTCAGTGACAAGCTCATTAAGGAACAGACCATACCCCTCAACACTCCCAGGCTACATTCTAAAAGCAGTTTAAAACTGATGAAGGAAGATGTAAACTGCCCAAGATCCAAATCCCTAATCTTACTCATCTGGCTACCTTTTCTCTGCATTTCTGACCTTTCCATCTCCTTCCATCGTTCTGTATGGGCTTTCCCAAAAGCTGCAGGTGGAGAAGAAATGACACGGACCACCTGTAAAATATTGTCCGAAGTTCCGCAGCAAACCAAAAAGAGGTCAGGCTTTTCCAAGATGCAGTTTTAGTATAATTTGTAATAATACCAGGTTAAAAAAAAAAAGAAAAAAGTAAAAAAGTGTATTTTCTAATATTTCAGTAAATTTCAGAAACACTCATTAAAAACTGGCCAGGATTTCCCATAGTACTGGAAAAAAAAAAATGTACTGAACTCAGCAACCCTGTAACCATTGCAAGCTGGAACCAGTTTGACCCACCACTCCTGAAGTCTATCTACCATGATAAACAGATGAGTAGGTACGCACAGGGGTAATTTACAATACACATCCGATAGTTCAATGCTCTGGAAATCAGAACATTTTATACCTTAATAAAACTTCAAAGTAAAGGAATTACTTTTCAAGATAATTTCCAATAGCAAATGCTTAGATGGGGGAAGCAAACTTATTCAGATAGACAAGCTCCACCCAAACCTTCTTACTTTCAGAGAACATTTTCCTATAAAACTTTATGAAATGTTTAGATGTATTTTTCTCTAAGTACATTGCCCTGCCTATAAGAGTTATGAACAAAGCCAAAAGTGGAGAGCTGCTTTTATAAGGCTTCCAACTTGATTTACCAGATAAAAGTCTAATAGGATTTGACTCTTTGTGCTTTGTATACTCACAGGAAGATCAAAAGATGTATGCCACAAGTTTTTCAAATGTGGTTGTTTTAGACATAGTTTTACTGAAAAAAAAAAAGCCTTGCAACATCTTCTGGGAAAACAGAACACCATCATAGTATCCTATGCACTAATAAACAAATAGCAAAGCAAGTTACTCAAATATGACAGATGGAGCTGTCTCAGTATTGCCTGACATTTCAATCACAAGTCCCTGTTTATATTCACTTAAAAATTTGCCAGACTTCAACTGCTTCATGCTGAAGGATTTTGCAATGTTTCAAATATAACCACTTCATTCCTTTTCACAGAAAGACAAACTTAAAATATTTTATCTTCAGCTTTAAGGAAGAAAGAGACACTTTCTACAGGAATCCATTAAAGCCTTGCATCATTCATTCTTTTTGAACTTAAAAATCAGTTAAGGATGTATTTTCGAGCTAGCAATGTATCTTTTGCTATCTCCATGAACATTTGCCTGGATCCAGACAAGTTATAAACATCTGGAAGACCGCCCTCCCCAAACCTCAGGTCATCACCTCAGCAGATGCAATAGGCATTTAGCATCCAAATTCTCTTAAGATACCTGTCCTCACTGATCCCACACTATCTGCATCTTAGCAGACAGCATTAAGCTGAACTGTGAGTGACTCCTGATGACACACAGGGAACTGGCCTTTCTGTGTGAACAGCTGTCAGGGCTGTTCCTGCATTAGGCACAGGATGCTGGGCTGTGTGCTTGGCCCTCAGGTGCAGGGGAACAGAACCTGTCAGGAACACAGAACAGGAAGAGGACAAAAAAAAGAGGTAGATGGGAACAAAGTGCAAAATCACAGCCTTTTCCCTTCCTGACTTCTGATCAAGTATCTGAAAAAGAGGACAGACATGGAAATCTGAGTATGAAAACACAGGCAAAAGGGTGAACCTAGTAAAATCCAGCCTATCACATGATCCTTGGTCTTATCTGCGGTTGAATTTACAGCGTCAAGTTCTTGACATCTATCAATCAAATTTAAATATTTAAACACCAACAAATTTAAATTGACATTTAAATATTGACAAAGTCCTACATTCCCATGTTAACGCAGATATGCATTACCTGCTATGACAGCAATCAGGGAACTGAGCTTTCACATCTTAAAAACCTAACCCTGCTGATGACCAAACTGTGTAAGTCAATACAGATTCTAAACAGATTTACAGTGTCACCATCAAACAACTTTTAATAGTGCTCAACAACCCTTTACCTTAAAGAACATAAGGAATATAGGATATAACATACTGGTGGCACTGCATTTATGCCTCAGAATAGAGCCTACAATTAGGTAGTCAGTAACCTTCTGGTACAAACCCAAGAAACTTCATTAAAAGCATCAGCTCCAAACATATATGGGGTGACCTTCAAGAGAATGTACATACAGTTGGGAAAAACAGATACAAATGTAGTATCCAAAGGAATCCAAATTAAAAGTTTTTGTGCATGTGATGGGAAGACATTTATTAAAGCTGAGAGAATAGATCTACTCTGGCTACAGCTGAACTTAATTAATACTTGGCTGCCCCCTCAGATCTGCTGGAATACATGCATGCCTGGTTACTCCTTCAATTAGGTCTGTAAAACCAGCACACAACAGCTGTAGTAATAAACTTCTGTTACTCCGCAATGCCATTATCACCTAAGGAAGTTTCCTCATAAGATTAAAAGAGGTGTTGATACACCTTACCAAATTTTCACAAGCCATCTCTGCCTTCATCCATACTTCAGAAACAGTTTCCTAATGCAGGTTGAAGCAACTGTTCAGACTACTGTCACTCCAAACAGGTATATGAATGAGAATAGTAATTTTTTTTCACCCTCCCCATTTCTACACTGTGGAAACAGTGGAAAAAAAGCAGAACATGCTGATGGCCAATACTCATGAAGCTGCAAGAAGGCAATCACTCTCACAGTTTTTGAACTGATCTGACTTTTAAACTGGAAAGCTCATTTTATATCCCCATTTAGCTTAAAAAATGAAAGCCCCCATGCCACTCCTTGTATCCCAGCAAGAACAGCAGTCAAAGTTGGAAGCATAGTACTCCTCCTGTCCTTGAACTGTCTTCAAACTACTGCTTACACTTAAAGTCTTATAAACAAAAGAAAAATCTATAGTAAGCCTGACTCTAATCACTGTGCTTACAAATTACTTACCGGATACTTGGAGCATTTATAAAATATGCTTGAGGTAAAAGGAAATTTTCCAGAAAAGCACTTTATTTGAAGTCCCATATGAGCAATAGTTGCTACGAAATAGCCCTTGTATTCTTCTCCACTCATCTTCCTTCCCATCAATAAATTATTTTAGAATAGATACTATTTTCAGACCAATACATCATTTTTTTCCAGCTGCCACCACAACACAGGAAGCAAATTGTACCTCCAGGTCATGCAGTCAGCCTAGCCTACAGAAAGATTACCTTGCAGAATTTGGATCATGGTTACTGAAGTAGACCAGGAAATTTTGCTTATATTGCCGCCACTGAAATGCTCTGCAACAGATCTGGTGTAAGAAAACTTACAAGTTGAAGCAAAATCATGCCACAAAAGCCTAATTAAAATGAAAGGTTCATGAGTGCAGGTTATGCTTGTCATAAAGAGTATCTGTAACTTTCATGCCAGTTGTTTATGCGCCACTAAAAATGTTTTACCAGGGAGCAGTACAAATGACAAGCAAAAAGTCAAGATGAAATTGTCACTGACACACAGCAAGGGAGGAGAACTGAGGCTGCTCTGAGAATGCTAACTTTGAATTTCCTTGTTTTCTTACAATTAAGATTTCAAGACCTCATGTAGTTCACTACATCTGCCAACATGTCTGCAACTCTAAGAGAACAGAAACTTCAACCCTGAAAGCAAAGGTACTTCCTAAGAGCACCCTGAAATTTCTAAGGACCTAAAGAAAACATAAGATTCCTGCAAGGAATTCTTTACTGCCACTGCCTACTTTTGCATTTCTTCTACAGACATAAAAATTACTTCAGCCTCTAGGCCTGAAAAAACAGCACCTCTGGTATGTACCCTTTCTAAACCTGTAGTTTAATAATGTTTCTTACAGTGTCTTACAGTTGGGAAGCTGGAAGGTATGACCAACACACAGTGAAATGAAAAGCTGGTCTGTAAGGATAGTGTTGAACAAGATTGAAAGCTATCATATCTGACAGTAAAAGATTCCTAGAAAAACCCACCCCAAAACTTAAAAAAAGCCCACCCGAAGACAAACAAGTGGGATTTTAATTTTTCTCTAATTACTACATTTTTCTCCCTCATTGCAAGGCTTCAGACAAGGTGGTGAGGGGAGAAAAATTGGATGATCTTACCCAGAGGCAAGCATCATGCACAGTAACTTGGAAAGAAACAGGAAAAAATATTACACAAGTCAGTTGGCTCAGCAAGGATTAAGAAATACCTTGATAAACAGCAAATGATATGAAAGGCAAAGCTTTTGGCTCCAGCTCAGAAAAGTAATTACTCCCAGCTGGGCACACAAAACTCCAAGAAGGGCTACAGTTTCACAAGAAGGGCATAGGAAAACTTTAACAGCCTTACAGTCTTTCCTTCACAGTTATGTTGGTAGGTATATGCCAAGTAACATTTAGGCCAATAGCTAAAAGTAAACACGACTATAAACAATGTTCTAGTGGGACACAGGTTACCTGTCCTTCCCAGGAATGCATGAAGCTGATGGAAATAGAGAACAAAATTTAAAAAGTGGTCATGCAACTTTGAAATCATCCTGTTGCAGATGGTCCTTTACAGGGCATTTAATTTCTTTTTTTTCCCACACATAAATATATCCAGCTAAATAGTCACTAACAACAGAGCTTTGTAAGGGGTTTCTTCAACAACCCTTGACACTTGAAAGAAATCACCAGACTTTCAAAAATACGCAGCAAATTCTGCATTCAAAAACTCCTGCAGAGGAAGAAAATGCATTTGCCCATTCTCACAAATACAGTCAAGTCTCATGTCACAGCACAAGGCTTGAGTCAAGAAATGTTTGCTTTCACTGGTAAAACTTTATTCTGCTATTTTTCCTGCTGACTGCTTGTTTTATGTGGGTGGGGTAGTGTTTTTATTGTTAGGACTGCCTTTTAATTGATGGCAGAGTGCCTGGAGTTTGGGATTGGCATCTCTTCCGTTGTTTTTGCTGAGATAAATAAATGTATTCCTCCCCCCCTTTTAAAAAATGAAATACTCTATACTCTCAACTGCTAAAAACCATCCCACAAAAAAACAAACAAAAGCTTTCAGATGGCAGAAACAATCTGCTGAACTCTTGCTGCAAGGAATTTAGTACTGAAAAGCCTCCTCCAGGCTTCCCACCCTCTGAAATACCCTCAAAGACCAAGAAGCAGAGATTTGAAAGTGGAGTCCAGCAGAACTGTTCAGTGGCTAAATATATGTGTAATTCTGAGAAAGAGACTGAAGAGCAGATTTTGGCCTCAACCTCAAGCATCAACAACTACCAGGAGGGGAGCCTGCTAAATGAGTAAGAGATGTTCTCAAGAGAAAATAAGGCAGATTAAGAACAGCTTGAAAAGGAGTTTGGTTCAGTATTGAATGGAGAGTCACTGAAGCAAAGGCAACAAGGGAGAGAGGAAGGGGGGTGGTCTATCTAGGCAGACATGTAATTAAAAAACCCAACCAAAACCCCAATCCCCACCCCAGCTTTTGTGCACAGGCAATGGGACAGCAGCACCTATATTAATACTGAAACCCAACATTAACCAGCCAGCATCTAAAGCATCTCCAGAGGTCTTGAATGGAAATATGGTACTGATGCTGCCAAAATAAAACTTTTGTTTTTAGTATAGAAACATTTGCAATCTGTGTTTTTGGACCTACTAATCAAAAAACTGCCCTGCTACAATTTGACACAAAACAAAGGTCCTGGTTCTTCCTCAGCTATTGATTCAATGTCGACTACAACAGTAGTTGGCACTGCCATTGTTCCGATATTCCAAGGGAGGAAAAACAAACAAACCAAAAAAAGAAAACCACACACACGCAACGTGCCCCCTCCCACCTAAACAAGCAAGCTGGAATTATTTAAGGAGAAATAAAGTGTCAGCACCAAGCTAAATTGTTCTCATTATCCGAAGAATTTAAAAAATACTTTAATATTGCACTTGCATGAAAATTGTATGAGCACTCCATCCATGCCAGGCAGAGTTTCAGCATGTTCCCCAAGTGCACACAAACAGAAAACATATGACAAACTGTTGTCTCCCAACTGATTAAAGTATTTCTTCCTGGCACAGAAAAGCACTTAGTTAACTGCAGTGAGTCGGGGCCAACTGCAGTATTCCACCCACTACCATGCACAGAGTTCAAACCTGAACACAAATACACTTCAAAAATGTGCAGCTTCTGAAATATGAGAAAGAGTGTGTCTGAGCAACTTGTTTTCAACCCTGAGCTACTTGGTGAACTGAAAGAACTGACGAAGACTTGGACGAGCCCAGCTACACTGTGTCTCAAACACATTTGGAAAAAGTGGAATGTATTTCTTGCCAAAACATCACAAGAGCAAGGAAGCCACACCAGCCCAACACACACAGAGAATCAGGGAAAGAAAAGCCTACATATAAGGTTTAATATGTCTCTGTTTCTTTCTGTTGTGGTATTAATTTTCTATGGCAAATCCTTCAGTTTCAGATACCATAATCACCCAAAGGAAGCGAGTTTGACATGACCAAATCATGGGGACACACAAGCATTACGGTCTAATACACGATGTAAGATGAAGAGCCTCCATGTCTTTAGCAATTTTAAGGAGCTAACTATTATTGGCCAAATTCCAAGTGTCACAACCCACCATAATCTAGCAGTTTGTTCCATGCTCGGTGCAAAATCCAAGATTAAAAACAGATTATGAAACACTGGGTTTTAACATAGAGCTAAACCAAGTTATTTGCATAAAAGGCTCAATGTCTTAACAGAATAACTTACACAGTTTTGTACTTTGATAGTCAAAAGACAGGGAAAACAGGCTAAGAGCTACTTGCTCCCTTCCAGAAGTCTCAAAACACCCCAACCATTTGGATCACAGGTGTTATGAAGAGTAGGCATGTTAACAGAGAGTCATTACACCGCGAATGTACCTTGTAAGCATTTTTTTCTCACAGATGAAGCCCTACCTGTTTACTTTTTGTGGCCTTTCCAGCAGGATTCTTGCCTCCTTTAGCACCCTCCATGTTCCTTAAAACATCAATGAAATCCCTCTTTGAAACCGAAGACATCAGTTTAGCACGCTTCCTCTCAGAGCTCCCAGCTTTCTTCACTTCCTCATCCATTTTCTTTTGGTGTGTCCTGACAGCATTGAATAATTGTACAACACCTCTGGGATAGGGAAAAAAAAAAACCAACAAAGCTAATTTTTTAACTCAAGTTCCTTTTACAGAAATGAACCCCCTACCAAAGCAACTAATCACTGCAGATGCTGGATGACTTCTAGCTCCCCAAAATGGTTACCTGGAATCCCAGTTTGGTTAAGAAGTATCATTTACAATAATATAAAAGACTTTCAATTTTCACTCCTTCAGACTTCTTGCTAGGAACCAGTAATAAACAAATCCACAAATAAATATTCAGACTCTGAAGTAAGCATGGTAACATGGCATTGAGATCAGTTTCATCCTTGAACATATTTCATCCTTGGGAGCACTTTATTTGTCCTAAAATCAGCTATTAAATTACTCAGGCAAGTTGTTAATGGCAGCTGAAGTAGGAGGATAAGGCAGAGGAATGAGTAAGCAGGCAAATACAGGCAGCACATCAACGTGTTCAACTAGTTCTGTGACACCACACTACCACAATGTGAACAGGCAATTGAACTTCACAGCTGTGGATCTGGTGAATCCTCTGCGGAGAAGCAAAAAACTGGAACAGCAGAAACAACTGTTCTGCATTTTTAAAGCATTAGATTGACAAAATGAGGGGGTCTAACAAAGCACTTCTGTTAAGCAAAAGTTAGATTCCCATCTAAATTTTTACTCTTTCATAAAGCTTCTGAAAACTTTTGTTGAACTTGATACTGTACAATGCAGACCCATCTATAAATCTCTCAGCTCCCGCTAGTCACTTCTTAAGAGTTCAATCTGATTGAAAACAGATTACCTGTACAGGCCTTTTCCTCCTCTTTTTGATATACATATATTTAAGGAAAGTTTTCAGAAAAGCTTTTACCTCGTGGCAATTCTCTGAAGATTTCTTTCTTTCTCTCGGTCTTTGACAACATCTGGCTTCACTCGGCACATCATTTCCCATTCCCGCTTTTTATCGAGCTGCATTATAAATATTGTTATGTGAAACAACATGGACATTTGAGAATGCAGCATACTCTGATAGAGTATGTAGCAGGAGGAAAAAAAAGTCTGCAAAGTTCAGTTTGGTTGAGAGCAAGGAGAGCTTCAATATGGGGCTGGACAACAGGTTTGAGCAAAACTCCTGCATTAACACACCAGGGGCCACAGTCAAAACTGAGAGTCACTTGCTTCTAGTAACAAAAGTCCAGGGGAAAAAAAACGCTTTCACACTGACTGCCATGAACAAGGAAATTATTCAAAGACAGCCTTCAAATCCCAGACTTCACAAGCTGATCAGAGATATTTATGTATAATAAAATCCTGGGTCCATCAAGACAAGCATGTCACATTTTGAGCCTTGGCAATTTGACTTCCCCCAGCAGAATCAAACCCACTATAGCTTTGTGACCAACAATGACACATGACGAAGAGTGCAATGGACACAACTCAAACACCAGGAAGAGCACTGAGGGTCCTCCAGACAAGAAATCATGTGTACAATACTGATTTCTGTCTTCTTCTGGAGGCTCTCTGTTTCAAAACCAAACTGATCCACTTTTCCATTATCAGCAGACACAATACTACCAGCTTTGTTTCTGCTACAATAGGAGACCACTGCATTTCATTACCTCTGCTTCAGGAGTAAGATAGTGACATTTTTTCTTCCCCTCTGAACAATTTAAGAGTGTTTTAGGCCTGGTGATATTCCATTAAATTTGTTTTATGCAAGAAGACTTTAATGGAATTTCAGAGTCCTTATCTTTATAATTCCAGGCAGACTACTACAAATTTCTGAGTTTATGACTATGTTCTGGCCTTTGATCAAAAGAACTGTCCTATCCTACCTTTCATCAGCAAGAAATCAATGAGAGGCAAATTGCTTTCAAGCTTTTCTAAGGTAAACAAGTCAGTTTGGGGACCTGTGGTCCATCTCTATTTTGCAGTATTCTCACATATTTACTGGATGACAGCAGATATTTAGGACACCCATAGCTGGGCAGATGCTGTACTGCAGCTCTCTGCATTTAAAAGGCAAGCCATGGCCCAACCACAGCATGTCCCAAACTGTCAAGTGAATAACCTGGTTATCCCACTGAAGTAGAACTGGCAGGATGAGACATTAGAACTATTAATGTATTTCTAGCCTGAAGGTAAATCAATCAGAGCCTGGAATTAAAAGTTCCACTAAAGGCACAAACAAATTACTTACTTGCCAACATGGTTTTGCTTTCTTCACACCAGCTTCAGAATCAGATGCAATTTAGGGCACTGACACCATAATAGAAAACTCCCATCAGGAAAATGATTGAGGGGAGCAAACAACAATTCACCACCACATCAATGATTACTGCAATCTCAGCCTAGAGGCCTTGATTTTGGAAGTCAAAGCACAATTTAAATGAAAGCAGTTTTCTTCTCTTTCTCTGTCTCACTTTCTATGGCAGAGAACTATTTCAATTTGTAATGCCGACAAAATGAATTCCACCCCAAATTAATAAGAGCAATTAGAAAACCAAGCTTAAAGCAGCTGCTTTCACCCTCTCAACAACGAAAACACCTTAAGCTGACAGGCTGGAACAGTCCTGCTGCCAAAGTCCAGCCTGCCTGATGACCCAGAAAAAGTAGTAAGGGACAAAACCCTACACAGCATGACTGGAAAGTAAAACAAATTAAGCTTCAAGATCACTGTGAAGGAGAGATTCTAAAACCAAGGTAGACTCAGCAGAGATTTGGGAGAGTGCTCTGAGACTGTCTTGCATGCAGCCCATCTGACAGTCACTGCACATGGAATACTGCAACTTTCTCTCACCCTCATCCTCTTTTCCTCCCTTTCTTGCTTTTTTTTCTCTCTCTCCTTCTCCAGGCTTTTATTCTTGGCCAAGATGGTGGACTTATTCTGTGGAATCTTTTTGTTGAGCACTTTTGCCATGGCATCTGCCCAGCCTGAATTTGGGCCATCTTTGGAGCTTGTTGCCTCTTCAGCCGTGTTGCCAGGGGCTGCTGTTTCATCTTCATCATCGCCATCCAGGGCTTCACCTCCTGAAGAGTAGCTGTATTCTGCAAGTTCTGAGCTTAATTCAGAACCTAGGGATTAAAAAAAAGAAAAGAAAAGTAAAAAAAGCATCAGGAATTGTTTCCAGTAAGAATCATTCACTAGTGCCATTTACTTCACATGTAAACGTTATCTGAGTTCAGAGCCACGTATTATCGTATATGTACTGTTACAAATAACTCCTCAAGCAGGCACACACCATTGAAATGAACTGATTAGAAACTATGCAGTGCAAGTGCTTGCTTATCTCAGTAATGACTTCAAGTGATTGAAAGAGGCTGGGCAAAAGGGAAGAGGCAGCCTTGGATATTTATTATTAGATTATTGAATATTTTTATGTTTAGGGCTGGTGATTGTGGGGGGAAACCCCTCTATTTTCCAGTTAAAAAAATGTAATAAATACATATGTATATATGTGTGTATGTACACGCTCAGACAAACTGCAACAGTGACATCTGGCGTTTGAGTGCAAACAGCCACAGGGATTAAAGTGAAGCTGGGGGCATTTCTTACATGAAAGCAAAAGCTGCTCAGAGAGAACACTGCCAGCAAAAATACAATTACCTAAGCATAATGAACCCAGGGGAGACTGCTTTGTGAAACACAGAATCAAGGCAGTCGTCAGGCAGCTCAAAAGAAACCAGAGGCACTGAGCTTTTCTGGGATAAGTAACTGCTCAAGTTACACAAATAAAACACCTCCAAAGTCAAGTTTCCTTACCCCTTCGAGGCTCTTCACAAAAAAAAAAAAAAAAAAAAAAAAAAAAAACAAAAAAACCCCCTAAAGTTACAATATCAAAGTTTGGAATTCAGCAACATCAAGATGGCCAAAAACTACCAAACTGATGGCACAACAAACACATAAAGAATCAGTCCTCACTACTCTGTTCAGTGAGTCGAACTGCGAAAACAGAAGTCTTTAACAGCACAGATCATTAACTAGAATGAAATGGGCTGCAGGTTTAGGGTGTGCTAAAATACGTTTAGTTATTTCAGTGCAGCCACTTCATCACATAATCAAGAGCAGAGCATACACAGGTCCTGCCACCATTAACTACTACTCCACTAATATTTGTGCCACATGAAATTTTAAATTAATTATCTTATTTACAACTTTAAAGGCTGCAAAATCAAGTGCTGGACAGAAGGAGGCTGCTTTCTGACCCCACCCAGTCCCACCAGCAAGGGACTAATTCCCCACCATTTGACTCATTTTCATCCATCTACCACTCTCACACAACTTAAAAAAGTAAATTTAAATTTAAAATCCCAGTATTACTGAGACAAATGCTTTACTTTGTAAGCACTCCTATATCCCATGAACTACCTTTATCAACCAAACCATTAAGAGAATGAAGTCAGGAGTGCTTCACAAGATCTGTTCTCCATAAAACATGCAGGCAGCTATTAATGCTATTCCCCATTAATCAACTGTCTACTTAATTACTTAGCAAACGTAAACATACACTCTGTTGCCAGACTAATTCATTATTCTGCCTTCTCCATGTGCCTGTTTAAACCAGAAAAAACCCCTAACAAACAATATAAGAGCAAAACAGTGGCATTGACCAATTTAAAACAAAGCCTCTAATGCCCAGGCATGTTTAGAGGCTTGGGGAGCATTTATCACAATGGAAAGAAGTAAGAGTCTATGTTTACAAAACAAACGTGGGAGAGAAATAATTACTGAACACTTGGTCATTATCTGTACCAGTATGACTTTCACTACCACCAAGGCAAACACAGTGTTGTGTTACCCTCCATTCAAGATAAATTATGGAGTTTTCTTTCCAAGAGTCCTTACTATAAATTGGAAATTTAGAAGCAGCAAATTTGTTCAACACACTCAGTAACTATTTAAAGGCATCCTTTAATATCCTTTTAGATATTAGTATCCATATCCTGAGTTTCAAATAGAAAATAAATTCAAACCACTGCCAGCGAAGAAGTAGGTGCATCACCACATCCTGGTCCCTACACATAAAACAAAGTCAACTTTTCACCCCTAGGCCTTGTCCATGCTAGGACATTGCTGTTTAGCTTCAAAACAAGGAATCAACCCCACTTGTGACATTTTTTGTTTTCAAAAGCTAACACCAACCAAAAGTCTAAACCTGAATTCCCCGCACTGTCTTAGGACCGACCTTTGCAGTTAAGCCATAAAAATCAGATCAGACTTATAAATGAAACATGCAAAAGTATGTATCATTTCCTTTACATAACAATTTCTGCCAATAAAATAGGAGAATACCAACAAGATTTTGCTTTCAACAATTACAGAAAAATTAACAAGGTTTCCACTACCAACCATAACTTATCTTTTAATACATCAGAATATCAGTAAACAGCATGAGATAAAGAAGAGGTATTTCAAAATAATTTAAACTAGATTAACTCTATCAATCAGAAGAAGGACCTGGGGCCCTATTCTGAATTGAAAAGACTGATGTCTGACATAGATTTAATATAAGAAGTTCTAATCGTTTGTGTGCGTGTGTGTGAAATAGACATATACATCTCCATACTTTACTCTTTTAAACTTGCTCAGTGATCGAGGTGTAAACATACAGTTAAATACAGCCAAGATTCAGCAATGAGCTCTGAAAGAAGCTCCCACACAACCCTTCTCCTCCGGTTCAGTTTTGATGCTCAAACCAAACAGAACCAATGCGAGCTACAGCTCCAAATGACCACAATCTTGATTCCTCCCAGAATAAAGAATAAAAGAAACCCAATTACAGGATATAATTAAGAAGTGAACATAACTAGTTAGATACACTGCCACAACAAGCAAGGCGAGGAGCAGAGAACCGTGCGTCAAGGGTAAATCACTATAACGAGAGTGACCCAGGAGTCTCCTTCGAAGAGAAGCAGATCCCGGTGTCGCACAGATACGAAACTTGTCCAGCTTTGCATAGCCGCTCCCCCCTCTCCCAAGAAAGAGGGCAGAGAAAGCTATTTTGGTGGGCCTAAGGAATTGAGGAGCTGCTGTCGGTACCGCTGGGGCTGAGTGGGGAAAAGCCCAAAGGGCCAGCGCAGGGCGGGCCACAATACCAGGAACCGCGGGAATGCCACCCACGCGACACGCCACTGGGAAGGGGCTTCAGCAGGTGGCCGGACTGGGGCCTGAACTCCCGTCCCCCGCGCCGAGCGGCGCCAGCTCTGGGATCAGGGGCCGAAGCGGAGGGCATGAAGGGCCACGGATCCACCGGCGGGCTGGGACGGGGCGGAGAAGAAATGCCTCCAAGGCCAGAGATGGCTCACAGTGGCGGCCGGAGAGGCTTCAGAAGAAGAGAAGGCCCCACCCCGTTCCCGCTCCCGTTACCGCTGTCCGTATCCGTGTCTGTGTCTGCGGCCCTGCGCCCACGTGGGCCCGCCACGGCCGCCGCCATCTTCCACACGGTCCACCCAGTACCGCGCTCCGACCCGGCCCCCGCGCCGCCAACTTGCGTTCCGGCTCCAAAGGTTCCGGGCAGGCGAGCGGTGCTTCCGGGGCGGGGGAGGTGAGGGGCGGCGGAGCGTGGGGGACTCCGGCCGGGCAGAAATGGAGCCGTAAATAAAGCAAACAGGGGTGCTTGTGCTCCTCCCGTCCCCCAGGCCCTGGCTGCTGCTCCGTCCAGCCGTGGGCAGAGATTTTAGCTGTGCAGGCTGCTGAGGCGCCGCCATGGGGTCACCCACGCTCAGGCCCCGATAGTGGCTTCCCGGGGCTCCGTGTGACGGAGCATGGGAAGTACCCTGGAAGAGCTAAAACCCACCAAAGCTCTGACTGGGTTGTTGGGTTCCACCCTGGGGAACTGCTGTGGATGGACATGGCAACGATAAAAATAAATTAGTGTTGTATTTATGTAGGGTGCCTGGTGGGGAGAGAAACTTGAAGGCTCCACCACAGTGCTGGTGTCCCCGAGAAAACCTAGTCACGCTTTCAAACATTGCTTCAAGGCCCAAAAGGAGAGGCCAGAAATGTTTGCAAACTCCAGCTGAAATGTGTGGAAATCCCTTTCTCTTAGTGGTGGTATTTGTTTTTAGCACTGCATAGTCAGAAGAGCAGACCATCCACCGTGTGTAGGGAAACATTTCTCATACCTTAGGTGAGAGAAATCTTAGCACTCATTTTCTGTCACTTCACGACCAGTAAACGGACACACAGATTTTTAAGGCCAGGTTGTAACACTACCAGTCATCTGATTACTCAATTTGATGAATCTGTAAGAAGCACATTCTGAAAACAGCACCACCTAGAACACCAGAACTGCAAAAGAAGCAAATCTTAGGCAACTTCTTACACAGAAGCACTCTAAAGTAAACAAACAAAAATTACTTAGCAAGAAGTGCTGTTCTTGTAGCAATAAAATGTACTAGGGGGCAGAAGCTCCAGGACAGGAGCTTCAAGCCCCAACGTAGTGCAGTAGAAATGACCATGGACATTGCCAAGTACATTTGGAGATATGAGTATAGGTAGTAAAAAGGGGAAATGTTATTTGCAACATAGTCTTCAGTATTTTGCAGATTTTAAAATCTTTAAAAGGCTGTTTAATTTCTACACCCTGTATTTTTGTAAATATTTCTTTTGTTGTCACAACCCTGCACAATAAGTGACCTATGTCTTTGTACTTCTGTCATTCCCCATTTTTTCCTCGATGATATGGATTTCAGCCAAGTAGCAAATTTATTTTCTTGCCTCAGTATCAGGTGGGAAAATCAGAAGTTGGAGAGAGGTCAGGAAATGATGACAGAAATTCTTACACGGCTGGGGAAACTGTTTCACAGTGAAAGATTAAAAAGACTAAGTAAGTGTGTCTTGGTTAAGTGCTGGCTAAGGACAAACAGGATTGGACTTTTTGTTTCTATCATAATCTGTGCTGCTGAGCAGAGTTTTCTGGGACAAATTTCAGTCTAACTCACAAGCAAAGAGAAAACTTGTGCCGAAAAACTTGGACCAGTGCTGTGATTTGCAGAGTAAGAAGGAAACTGTGAACACCTCCATGATATTTAATGAAGAGGCCCAAGCATTACAAGAGATGTAATTCCTAATGTTTTACTCTGTGGGGCTCAAATCCTACTGTGCATGCCAATAATGAGCAGTAACCATTTGGTCAAGTCTGCTGTGTGATGATAAAGACACTTTCCATGTGCTTGGCATGATTCATCTCTGAACCACGTTGTGTCAGAAGGGGCACTGCTAGGAGAAGGTCATTAAATTGCACAGCCAACGAGCTCTCTCAGCATGGCAATTACAGTCCTCATTTCCTAGAATACACACCTTATTGAATGTGTCTCACTCGTGGTAGCCTATTTGTCTTGGAAGTATGTCAAAATTTTCAGATGAAGGCCTGTAATAGGTTCCAATAAATGACGGCTCTGAATCTTCTTCCCTCAGACTGAATTAACAAGTCACATTTCCAAGAGCACACTTCTCTCCGCAAGCATTATGCCGGAGCATTTGTCAGGAAATTTGTTGCCAAACCTCATTTCAAATGACTGTCATTGTCTCCCATCACTCTGGTCTGAATTGTTTCTGTATTGAAATTGCGGTCTGAGGAATGCTGGAGATATAACCAGCCTACAAAATCTTTCCAGACCAGACAAAGCAGCAGTTACATCCCAGTTTATCATTATGAACAGTGTCTGAAGAGCAGCAGAGGCACAAGCTGGCATTCTGCATGTACAGCTCTGTGGTTAAACCTTGGCTAGTGAAACCATGGCTAACGAAGCACAAAACTTTGATCTGTGAATGCGCTAGGGCCAATATTTGGAAAAAAAGCAACCCAAAAGTGTAAAAAGGATGGTGCAGGAATTTGCAATCCTAACTTTTTTTTCCCTAAGATTTTAAACATGTTAATTTTTTTTTTTTTTTTTTTACTGAAGCTTTAAGTATCAACAATACTGGGTTACAGCTCAGTTGAAGCAGTTACTATGTATTCCTTGTTACAAAAATAGCAGCAGCAAAATCATAGAGTGATAGAATGGTTTGGGTTGGAAGGGATCTTAAATATCATCTAGTTGTGAGCCCCTGCCATAGGCAGGGACACCTTCCACTAGACCAGGTGGCTCAGACCCGCATCCAGCCTGGCCTTGAACACTTCCAGGGATGAGGGATCCACAGCTTCTCTGGACAACCTGTTCCAATGTCTCAGCACCTTCACATTCAATAATTTCTTCCTAATATCTCATCTAAAGCTGCCCTGTGTCAGTTTGAAGCCACTATCCCTTGTCCTATCACTACAGGCCCTTGTGAAAAGTCCCTCTCCAGCTTTCTTCTAACCCCTTTTAGGTACTGAAAGGTCCTATAAGGTTTCCCCAGAGCCTTCTCTTTTCCAGGTCAAATAACCCCAGCTCTCTTGGTCTGTCTTTCTAAGAGGTGACAAATAAAGACAAAGCTTTCCACCAAAAGCTTTTCAGATAGGACTCTAGTTTTGACTTAATTGGATGGGTGTGGAAGTAAATGTAGAGACCTGCTCCCTCCAGTGGCCTTTGGATCAAGTTCTTCGTGCTTAAATTTCAGTAGAATAGAAATTAAAAGCTAATATAATTATGATGATTATTAATGTAGCCCCTTGTTCTGTGCTAGAAATTCTTACTGGCATCTGTGAGAATTGAGTATTGTAGTGTCCCTCACATCTTTTTGTGCCATTATCCTCAGCTTCCCAAGTACTGAGATTGTATTATCCCAACTGAACAGCTAAGTGTTTCAGATCTTTCCAACTGTTTTTCCTTTTCCAGCTTTCTCCTATGGCTGCTACCACTCTCTTCCTGTTCCCTTTCTGAACAAATTGCCTTAACTCACACGTATCCTCCGAATAATTGCCCTTTCTGTTCCAATGAAGACTGAGTTCCAAGCCAGCATAATAAAGTTTAAAATCTTTGCCACTTTTGTAGGTCATATTCATAGCCTGATTCCTGCAGTAAGAGAGATCAATAATACCAGATAGGGGATGAGCATGATAAAGCTCTCCAGTGCCCCAAGATTTAAACATGTTTATTCTAATTTCCATTTCTTTGGTTTAGCTGATGCCATGTTTTCCCCTCAGCTCAGCAGGATATTTGCAGATGAAGAAAAAAGTTCAGGAGTAAATCACAGAATACTGTGCTGTCATATAATAACTACTGTTCTAGTCGCATATTCAATAAAACTCATGTAAACTGACATTTAATAAATCACAATAAAGTACTACCTGGTCCTCTGCAAATGTTTTACCTCATGAAAGTTCTAGTCCAGCTCCCAGCTAGGTCAGGTGGAAACTTTCTATTTCTTTCCATGTGAATTCATTTGATCCCTGAGCCCCACAAACACCAGTGCAGTAAATCTTAATGTTTTTAGGAGGGAGACAGAGAGTGGTAAATACATTTGCAAACCTTTATGCCTGTAGTTTTAAACATGAACATGTTTGTAGACTTAGCTGAATGCTTGTGCAACTGTTAGCTGCCTCAGCAATGAAAAAAAATAGAAAAGACAAGAACTCTTGTGTACATAAAAAAGAAACAAGCTCAGAATCATGGACTGAAAAGTTATTCTAAAAAGAAATTGTGAAGTTTTGCTCACTGAATGCAACAGGTTTGCACACTGTGTATACATGAAGTGATCTGGGTAATCTTAAATCTGTTTTCCTAACTAGAAGGGCTTGAGTTTTCAACTGTCTTTGTTATTTGACACAATTTATTCTGCGTGCAGTTGTTAGTTATTATGTATCAGCTTTCAACCAATACCACGGTGCCATTTGAAAAACAGCTTACTGGTTTAAGAGATATGTAAGTTTATGTGTTGTGTTGAGGAACAATTATTATTTTCTCCCTCATCAATATGAGAAAAGGAAAGAGAGATGAAAGGACTTAACTTACCTAATATATACCTAAATCCTAAGTTCTTCTATGTTTCTTCTTTCCTAACTCCATTCATTCATTTATTCAGGTTGAATAATCATTCTTATTCCTATATTTCATAGGAATTAATTATGGTAGTGGTGTATTACCTGACATAATCAAGCCCAAAACACAAACCAGTGACTGGAATTTTAGGAATTCATGTCAGATTTTTTTCCATTTTATCAATACTTGCATCACAGGAGTTGGCTGAAGCTATGATGAGCAAATGAGAAAAAGAGCTCGTGCCCAAAAATATGGGTTCATGTCCTGAGTAGGTTTTAAATGTTTAAGGACTTGTCAAGGAGGGCAGGTGAGAGAACAGACAACGAATATTGTATCCAAATCTTTAAGGCTTTAGAGATGGGCTTTTTACACTTAAATTATTGCCAACTATGTTCCTCATAGCTGATAATTGTAAAGAATTCTCAGTAATCATTAGTAAAGAGAAGAATGAACTTGCATGTCTGAAAAATCAGAAAAGCTTAGGTAAACTCAGAAAGTTGTCTCCTGCTCTCTGGGAGTCACAGAAGAGATTGTGGCTTGAGCTTGTCTATAGTAGAAGAAAATCTAAATGCCTGTCACCCAAGTCACAATTAAACTTCCAAGTGGGACAAAGATGCCAGAATAGTGACTTAGCTTGAATGCACTGAGGTTTATGCAAGGACACAAGTTATAAAGCAACAAAATGCAGAGAATGATAATTCTGTAAGGTAACTAATTATGAGTCATTTCGTAGTACAGAATAGACTCAAGGAAGTTGATGTATACTTTTAGTTGAAAGGTTTATATATTTGTTATCTAAATACTTTTAAATTATGCCTAATTATTACCTCAAATAGTAAAATTTTTCAGATCTACTTTGTTCATTATTATAACAGTCTTCACAAAATCATGTGAAGCCTCACTGCAGTGATTTCACATTGGCCGTAAAAGTCTATGTAAAATAGAGATGCAGAAGGGTTAGCCAAAAACAGTATTGTAACTACAAAGCAGAATCTGTACTGGGATAATTGAGGAGGATGAGATAATACCCTTGTGTAATGGTGTAAGAGCTAAAGAAAGATCACGTTAAACTAGCTTAAAATTTTCATAATGTATTTTTTTAAACCCTAAGACAGGAAAATTCTTGCTTTCAGCTGGACTTGACCTTTACTTCAAACTTGTTTGTACAAGATCAGCAAGTACATGTATTCTTGCACTTCATTTATTACCAGATTTTGATACACTTCCCTTCAATACCACCTGACACATAAGTTATCCTACACCAATCAGTAAAAAAACCCCAAGCAAGCAAATAAAATCCAGCTTCAAAAATCTTCTAAACCCTTCAGCAAGACTTCTATACCTGTAACCTCTCAGTATATCAAATCTCTCTATAAGATCTTGTAAGCTTGAAACATGTGCTTACTAAGCCTACGTGTAATTACCTTGATGAAGCCTGAATATACAAGGTTGAGCTGTTACTGGGCTGTGCAATTTGCACCCAATTGCTGATGAAAAGCCATAATTTTCATATCAGCAAATATTCTGTAAAATTATTACTTTTTCTTTTTTTTTCCCTCCTGACAACTGAAACACAATGGGAATTGGTTTACAACTGGTGTCCTCTCATGCTCTCAGATTTTCAAGTAACAGTATGTTTTTAGGAACCTGAATTTGCTAGTAGTAAGGTCACAAGAACACTTTAAACATAGGGAACTATGCAATCAGATATATTGCTGCTAAGTAATTTATTCCTAAAAATCAATCCCTCCTCCTCCTCCAATCCCTCCTCCTCACAGTGAAAATCATTTACAAGTCATTGAATCCAGTTAATATTCCTTCAGTTGGATGAGAATTTGGCCAACAATTGTAGTTAAGACTGGCTTAAATGAGGTGAGATCTATCTCATGTCTTACCATGCTTGGGACATATTTAGAGGGAACTAAACTCTTCCGTGAATGTATGTTTGGCGATGTGGAATTAAAGATAGAGGAAGAGATGGCTCTACCAAGCCAGAAGCCCGTTCTGTTAAGAAAGTTCCTGTGGAGATTATTCATCCAATCTGTCTTCCTGTGTTCTAACAACAGGCAGCCTCCCAATTAACTTCGGGATTATTTTTCAAAGTGTTTTATAAGTCTTCCATCTTCAATAAAACACAAGTGAATACTTTCCTGTTTCCCTCAAAGTCAGTAGCAGAGCCCTCACAGTGTTCAGGGAAAAAGATTTACATACCATATTTTTGTTTCCTGTGCAAAACCATCATTACTAGTCATTGTTTGTTAAGTTCATTTTCTTGCCTATACACTTCTAGTGATTTACCTTGATGATAGAATTGCAATGGACAAACCGGTTATAGAAGTACTCCTTCAGCTTTCATCTGAATGTTGACAGTACCTAAACTCAAATCACTTTTTTTCTTGTAGCCTCAACAGAAATAATTATTGCAAGTGAAATCCCTGAATTTTTTTGATGCAATGAGTTTGGCTGTTTGGAATGGATGTTAGGAAATTATGGGCAGAACACGAAGTCAGAGAAATAAAGCTTTACTTTTAACTTCAAAAGTACTTACTTCTGTAAATGTTCTTGGTTTTGTTGTGAGAGTAAGTCTATAGAGTAAATCAGGCTCATGGGGCTGTTCAGCCTCCTTGCCTCAGTGAGCCTCCCTATTCTGGCAGGACCTTCATTTATTCTGCAGGAATGTGGCTGTCTGGGGTCCCATGGTGGCAGCAGGAACAACAGCTTGACTTTCAGTATTTTCAATGTAAATATTTTCAATATTTACCTAAATCTGGGTTTTGTGAAGAGCCAGAGCAGAGGATTTGTGGTGATCTTAACCAATAAATGGACAGACTGCAATGTTTTGTGTAAGAGCAACTCTTCAAGTTGCCTGTCTTCATTTTTTGATTTCATTTTGTGTCATTATTGCTCTTTAAAAAGAAAAAGGTGGTGGTGGGGTAAGGTTGGAGAAAGGCTAGAAGTCTAGCAAAAGGATATACATCCATTTGGGGTTGGTTTTGTGGGATTTTTGGTGGGTTTGGTTTGGGGATTTTTTTGGGGTTTGGTGGGGTTTTTTTGCATTGTTTGGAGATCATCTTGATTCTGTCAACCTGATTTTTCAGGTGTGAAGATTCACAACTCTACGAAGAGCCAAAATAAGATGTGTGTGTCCATTGCTACTCAAATCAGACTCAAGGTTTTGGTACTGTTGATAGCAATAAAAGAAACATACCCACATCTGTTTGAGAAGACACAGGTGAATCCTACATCTGTGTGTGAGTTTCTAATGAAGCTCTTTCTGCATTTAGAAGAAAATGTTTCTGTGTATCTTTAATAGAAATCCATTGTGTGTAGCTATGTAATGGAATCTCTGATTTTTTATTTGCATCTGTTAGCTTTTTATTGCAAATAGAGCTCTAAATCTTACTTTAGAAATGAGTATTGCACTATATATCAGTGCATGTGCAAAGGAAGCCATTAATAATGTTCATTATGAAAACCTGATCATAAGTGTTTTCAGTCCATTAGCCATTCAGTTTTATTTATGTCCTCTTTCAGGAAGAATTTGAGGCCAGAATTCAGAAGATGAAATTTGGAAAAGGAGCCACACATGAGGTCATAAAAAGCTGTCACTTTCAGGATGCTAGAAAATTCTTCTCTTTCTGCAAGGTTTTCAATAACCTTTAGAAAGACAAATGAGTATTCATCATGTACTGCTTTGCCATCATTAAATTACAGTGCTTTTAGGAAACAAAACTCTGGTGAAGCAAGCCAAAGTAATCTGCTAATTTCACAAAATTAGAATATATCGCACTTCCATGGGCTGTTTAAATGTAATGCAGGTAGCAGCTCTCAGAGTCCTAGTCCCTTCCCCTCAAGGCTTACATGACGTAACTTTATTCTTGAGTATTTGTCCTGACTGCCAAAGTGTAAGCCAAAGCTTTCTGATCTCTTTTAGGACAGAAAACTTTTAAAATAGAATACTGGAAAGTGTGTAGCAAACTTCCCCTCTTCATGGGCTTACTCCAACTGACTTTCATTTTTTTATATGTATTACAAAAAAAAAATTAGGCCCTAGCTCTAAAAGGTTCTGTGGTCCTATTTATAGAAGACACACTCAGGAACAAAATTTTGTACTGAAAAAATCCTCATGAGCTCGGTGAAAGCATAATCATATTGAAAAAGGAGAAGGCTTGTTCTCTCTCAAATAACCCTTCAATTTCTCTTTCATTTAATTTCTTTCTAAAATACTGTGGCCATTGCATGATTTATAAATATAAAACTGTAGTTGCTATTTTATCTGAAAGTGAAATCACCTTGTACCGTTGAGCTTGGGAAAAAAAACGGGTTTCTCATGACTTCCTTGGAATATAGTTACTGTCAGCTCCAGAGATTTCTTGTGTATGTTTACTGTTTTAATGTATCCCTGAAGCTATGACTTGATCCTGTTGCATTTAGAAGTTGTGTTTGGGATTTTAAATGTCAGCAGAGGAACTGCTCTCAATGCATCACTGCTGCCATAGGTAGCGGTGGCTGTGGCAGCCACTTACAGGAGCTGCTGCTGTTCATATTTCACCAAAGCCTCTGGAAAAGAGGCTGTGTGAGAAATAGGGCAGCATAAAAAAGGAATGATCTTGGCTAATCTGTCTTCATCTTTGGTTAACATAGTATGAGGCAAGTTGATTGTGTATGATACAAATTATTTCATGATGTATAGGGATTGGTTTTTTTCCTGTGATTTGCATTAAAATGCAGTGGTTAACCTGATGTAATGATTTGGCATTCAGTGGCTTTCGATTGCCTAACGCTGAAAGGCTGAAGTGGTTTTTGCATGAAGAATAGGTCGCTAACTTCTGAATTAATTTCTGTAGGAGACAATATGGATGCAATGTTTTTAAAGCTTAATTTAGATTCAAATTAATGTGAAGACAAGCTCCTTGAGTCACCTAGTCTTTCTCTGTGGAATCATTTCTAATTGAATGTTAAGATCAAAGTTTAAGTTTATAAGAAAGAAAAACAAGTGCAGATAAATAGTTATTATCTGACATCCTTATGAAAATTCATGACCTGCCGCTTTATCAGAGACCTTTTAAGAATTCTAATTGTGAAGTATGCATAACTATTAAATGGCTAGAGTGCTTCAGTCTCTTGATAAGAAGCGAGTTAAATAATTGTCCTGTTTAACTTGTGCTTGTTAACCTTTAAGGTCAACTAGTTTGAACATACGTTTAATGAAATCCTGGAGCCAGAATTTATGATACTGCTGCTGAATGTTAAATTGGACAATTTACATAAGCAGGACATTAACCTTCTGAGCACTAAATAGCATTTTAGCACTTAGCCGCTGGGGACAATAAGGGACATGTTCTATATATTTGTGATTAGCTTGCCTGGAAACTCTCATGATGACCAATTGGCCTACCAAGTTTAGCAGCATAATTAAATGAATGGACTCAGCCTAAGTAAATTATCAGTGCTGTGTACAGTATATCATTATAGTCCTAAGGAAAAAAAAAAAAGATATGAATAATTTAATATTACATTACTAATTTATCAATGCTAAGTGACTGTGAGGAGGCTCTTTGTAATTCGTTGTTTTAAATTTGATATTTGATTTACTGCTGGTGTGATTAAACTTGAACCTACTTCATTTCTTTATCAGAAATTTATGGTAAGAGTAGACTTTTTTATTGGGGTAATGGATGTTTTTTTTCATTTTCTTCAGCTTTAACGATAGCAGCAAATACAAAGTATTACATATTGCCAAACTTGTAATTAAGCAATTTGTCATAACAAGACATGTGTGTCATCTTTTGGCTGGCAGATCTTGTAGCAGATAAGGGCAGCAGACCTGAAATTGTCAGTGCTCGGAGCTGGAGGAGCGGAGGGATAGCAGCAGTAGCAGCCTAGGGTATGCTTTTCTTCCTGACCTGAAAGATGGAGCAGGATATCCACACTCTGCCCAGCCAGCTACTCCCTTGGGGCAACTCAAGGCCATACAGTGCAAACAAGCGGTGTGGGTTTTTTGGTATAGGTGCTGTACTTGTTAGGACAATTACAAAATTTTTGGGATGGTGCCTCTTCTCTCTCTTGTGTTAGGTGGTGCTTCACAAACATGAATAAGGACATGTTTTGAAGGACAAGGTAGGACCTCCACTGGTGTTCAGGCCCACATCTGCAGGCAGGAGCCACCCTGGAAAGCTGACTCGTATGCAAGTGCTGCATCTCCAGCCCAGCTCATCATCACTGCCCCAGAGGTTACCCTTGGTCAGCAGAGATAGGAATGGGACTTACATTCTGAGAACTGCAGCCAAGGAGGACAGGAGGGAGCTGGCTGCCTTTTCTGACAGTTGCCTGCACTTCCTGTGGACTAGAAAGTGCAGGTTTTGCAGATATCACTGCCCAGCATTTCCATCAGTAAAGTGCTTGTGTTACAATCTTAAGAAAAGGACATTGACTTACGGGACTCTTCACTGAACAAAAGAATCAAGACAGTGATGGGCATGTAGTAAATTAATAACTCACAGATGTTTCAACATAGAGATAAAATAGCCCCAAGATCCAGCTCTGGGACTCCACAGTTAAACTGTCAGGAAGATGTGATGGCATTCCTGTCCTTCCCTTTTGGGATGGAGCAAGGGAGGCAGCCGAGCTCTGTTCATTGTGCCCTGTGGAGTTTGCTGAGGGTGCTGGAGAGGCTGAGCATTGCCAGCAAGCTCAGGCTGTGTGCATGTTGGTGCTGTTGGGGAGGAAGCACTCAAAAACCAGATTTTCTGGCACCTCTCTATCTCGTGCTTCAAGTTCTGCACTGACCAATTTCTTCCCTTGTAGAGAAAGGATGACAGTATTGAGTATGAACTAAGTCATTCTATTCATATGCCAGAGGAGTGTAAATTTGACCCACTGGTGAATTCCCTGCTGGATGTCTGTGATGTGGTTGCTTAGAGCATGGTGCTAATAATGCCAAGGTTGTGTGTTTGATCCTAGTACAAGCCATTCCCTTAAGAGCTGGATTTGATGATTCTTGTGAGTTCCTTCCAGCTCAGAATATTCCGTGGTTCTCTGTACTTACAGAGCCTGCATGGATTAGATCTTTGTGTTCCTTCAGCTACACTCACTTCCCTAGCATCATCTGTTGTGCCTGAGAAAGTCATGGGGTGTGAGAGAAAAGACAATATATTTCATAATCCGTGGATGTTCCTAAATACTGCCTCATCAAGGAAGAGAAGTCGTTTAGGTTTGTGTATACTCTGAAGCTGCCTTTTGTCATCCAAATTAAATGAGAATGCAGTCAGTGTTTTAACTTTCCCTCCTTTTTACATGGTTTTTAGCAACGCATGAGATGAACTTGAAAAATGCTGCTTTTCATTACAGAGGATCAGACTTGTTTCTTAAGTCCTACTAATTCCAAGTATTTTTGCTAGAAGGGAAAAGGGAGGAAACCTATGAACTCTGGTCTCTGAAAGAGTATCTCTCCTTTTAATTGTAGCTCTGTTTCTGTTAGAGGTCAAGTATTCATGTGTAGGAACAAATTTACAAGATTTTTGCTTGTTTCCCCTGGAAATCAGTTGAAATTATTCCTAAGGATTCTGGTGACTAGTTAGGAAAGTTTTATGCTTTTTAAAAAAATGAATCCCTGTGTGTTCAACAAGCTAGACAATTACTTCTGCTGGTATTTTGGATGCTAGGGCTCTTAGCCTTTCCCTCGCTAGCCAGTGCATGCCAGCATTTTCAGTCTCACTTACTGATTACACCGTAGTTAGAAACAATTAATAATAAAATAGCAAAAGAGGAAACACACCTAAAGCCATCAATAGACTTATTAATATGCCTGATCAAATGATCCTGAGAATTATTCGAGGTGTCATCTGGCAGCTGTAGACTTTTGGTAGACCTAAGAACCAATTAAGTGTGTTTTCAGAAGCTGGTTTGTCTGAAAAGAAAGCTCTTTGAATTGCTGATTTTTCCATATAGACAACCTTGGGTGACCCAAGTTCAGGATCCCATTGTGGCAGAGAAGTTTATGTAATATTGGGCAAGTCACTGAGTTTGAATGCATCAGCTTCTGAGCTCAAGTTCTGCCATACACAAAGTGTGGGTAATAGTGTTACCCCTCCTTCAAATAATTCTGTGACAATGAATGCACCAGTACTGTGAGCTACTCTGGCACTGCAGTCATGAAAATGGTGTAAGTAATTCCCCTTTCCAATAAACAGTAAAACTCGGTGGGAAAAAAAGTTATCTTTTTGTGACAAAAAGGTTTCAGCTTACTGCATAATAAATTCACTTGCATCTGAGTTGAGGGAAAAAAGGAAGAGACAAAGTCACGCACCAGCCCATTTTAGCCCCAGAGACTCAAACTGTTAAAAAAGATGCATTATCAGCACAGCACGCATCTGTTTTTCTACTCTACTTTTGTGGCATCAGTGCTTTCAATCAGCCATCAGTGGAATTGCAAGGTGCAAGGGTCTTCAGAAACAATTTTAAATGAGCTCTTCTATATACGAGAATCATCTTTCCCCTCCCTTCTTCCTTCTTCTGGATATTTGTAATTTGATACATTTCCCCATGCATTTTCAAAACAGTTTTGCAAATGCAGTCAGAAGTTCTTGGCCCCCCAGCACTTACTGTGAAGGAGAGCACAGCCCATACAAACACCGACACTGCAGCTGTAAAGAGAGGAGGTCACAGCAGAAGGAGTTTGGAGGATTCCTGGCAGAGGAGGACAGAAGCACCTGCCAACACCAGACCTTCAGTATTTTTATTCTTGTAGGAAGTAACTTCTAATAGGTGTGAAGGGTCCAAAATGTGTATTACTCTACCCTGTTAAGGTTGTCCTTAATATTGTGCCTGTGCTGTTCTGTACAACGTCAGGAGTGTTGGTGTGTCAGTGTCAGGGAGCTGACAGGGACCCTCAGCATGAGACTACAGCAGTTATGCTACTCCCCAGGTGTTACCCAAGTACCCTTTTTGTTCTCATCAGTCATCTTTACCAGCCTGAAATGCTGGGGAGACTGGGGAGGGCTGTTAATGGGTGTTAAAACTTGAGATTTTTCATTTTGTGATCACTGACAGTAGGGTTACCTTGATGAGATTAAGTCTTGTTTTAATAAAGAACAGATGAAAAAGTGGTGACTTCAGGTAGTATAGCCAGGACAGATGGAAAAAATTAAGGCACTTGTGGCCCTCAGCAGCAGAGTAGCATACATGGACAAAGATTAATCTTTTAAAAGACTCAGTGCTTATCTATCACTTAACCTCAGCAGTTTTACTCATGGCAAGATTTATTTATGCCTCTTTTGTTTCTCTTCTTTTCATACTGTTCAAATTCAATATAATCAGACAGCTATGTGGTTTTGGGGTCTGATTCCCATTCAAGTGAATTCAGCCTTTCAATTTTTCTTCTTTGGTAAGCCTACAAAATCTCCTGCTTCCCCTCAGTCCTCTACCACAGTCTTATTTTAGGATGCTTATCTTGTTTCCACTACACTGGAAAACTTGTGTTCTGGTTCAGTTGTTTTTTTACCCCCCTCCATCAGGAAAAGTTTTAATTCTTCTGAAGCAGAGAGTCCCTGTTGGGGGAGTAAACTCATTGCACCAGGTGATAGATACCAAGGAACAACAGTATAAAATGCACACACACCCACTGAATATGCAACCTGATTAAATAGAAAGGCAGACTTTTCCTTCATTGGCCGCTTCCCATCAGTCATGGTGCAACCCATTTTGCTTAAATCTTATGGTATTTGCAAGTATTCCACCTTCCTAATTTTAAAAATGCAGCAGATGCATTAGTTGAGTGCATCAGGCAAGAGACTTCTCATCACATCTTTGAAGTTGCCTGCACTGATTTAGACCTACAGGAGTTGCATGTTTAAAATTACTGGCATTGTTTTGTCTTTGCTTTCATATGTGTTTTAGTCTTCCTAAGTCTCTCCTTAGTTTAATTATGTCATCAGTTCTTTAAGTATCCCCCAGGTTCTATTTAAGCATGCTGATAGCAGTATTTGTGCAGAAACTGATACACATGAAGAGCTTGGTGTCACTAGAAGCCATAGAGTTTGTCTCTGCATGCTTTACTCTTCCTTTTACACCTTCTGCTTAGTAAAAGGTTGTATATACTATCACTAGTCAACAGCTATATGGAATTATATATTTTAAACAAGCTTAAAAAATCCTGGTCTTAAACAATTCTGAAATTAAATAATTGATGTAGCACTCTAGCAGGCTGAAGAGATTTAAATATTCTTTCAGCCTGGCTGTAGCTGTAAGACATCTTCCCACAGAACAACTGTTATCTTTTAAGAGAAAAGAAAGACATTTCTCCAACTTGTTTTCCATACAGACATTTGTAAATATAATCCCTTCTGTTGCTTTGGTAAGTCAATCACACTAACAGGTACCAGTTATTCAGTGACTGCCTTGGGCTAAAAAGAGCAAATGACAAAAACACTTTTAGGTTGTCATGTGTTAATGCAAAATGCCCCCAGACCCCAGTGCTTATTCATCTTCATCTAGTTGACTAATGCTTTTCCCATGTTGTTGCATGTTGGTAAATTAAAGAAGCCTTCCAGACAGTTCTGTCAACAGTTTACTGAAATGTACCTCATTAGTGAGGTTGAGCTGTCACATGAGTGTAATTTAATCCTATTGAATTATCACTCAAAAATGCTTGAATACCAAGCCTTTATACAGTGAGAAAGAAGGTTTTCTAGGAATAGTGTCAGGTTGTAAATTGATTAGATGTGAAGCATGCAAAGAAAAAACCCCAGTTTTTTTTTATACTTGCACTAAGACTTGTGACAGCTCTTTCATTGCGTCTTGTATTTTAGAGACCTGCATAGAGCCAGGTACATTTCTTTTGAGCATTTGTTTTTCATATTCATAGTAAATCTGATAGGCTGAGTGCTGTGCTTAAGATGGAATTTTTTTTTCACTGAAGCAGAAAGCAGAGAGAGCGGGAGAAAAAAGGTAAGGAAGTAAAAGGAAGAGGATGAATTTCAGTTGGTGTCATAGTAAATCACATGTGTTTAGTCCTCCTTTTAGAGAACTCTAGGCATCTGGAAACCTTTGGAAATGGTTCTGTGCTGTTTGACCAATGGACATGTGATTTAATCCATCAGGTATAGGATCTGGTTCTATACGTGTCTGTGTGGGGTCTTTAAGCACACCTTGTTCCTACCAAGATCATAGAAATGGGCCCCATCTGCAGACTGAGTGTGACATGCTTGGGAAAGCCCCAAACCAGCATTTGTCTGAAAAATTTGTTTGTTGATATTGACATTTCCTAGTCTTACCATTTTAATATTGCTTTTCTTAGAATTGGTTTGAGAGGACTTGTGGAAGAATTTAATGAGAGACACAGGTAAGTTCTGCCCAATGATGTTCTTTCCTGGGCTGTGGTGGATCACAGTTCACAGAAGAACTACACTTCCTACATCCTGCCTGTGTAGTCAAAACACTAGATGGTCAGATCTATGGTAGAAGCTGCAAAAAAATATGGATATTTCACAGAAATAGTTTTTAAATGTGGTGCAACAGGGTAATGATTTCTCATTCACCCACCCCAACAATCCCTGCTAAGCAAAGGAGTGACACAATGGACAAATCTACACACAGACCCACAATTTATCCAGTGTTGTTGCAGAGGGAGGGTGGATGGAATGGTGTCCCAGCATCTTGCCTTGCTGGACAGCATCCCACCTGACTTTGGCCACAGTGCAGGAAAGCTCCCTGACACACAGTCCGCTCCCCACTGAAGGTCACCGGGGAGTCTCTGTGGAGCATGTCCTCTGTGCTTGGGGCCAGCCCTACCCAGTTTCCTCTCCTGGCAGGTATGCTGCCTTTACATATTTAATGAGATTTTATGGGTTTAGGCGTTGTAAATTATATTCGCTTTCTCAGACCTCTAAGACCTTCCTCCACCTACCCTCCCTTACCTGTCAAGTTTCACTGGGTATGCTTTAAATTCTGGAGAGGAGAATACTGACTTTGCATAACATAAATGAAAGAGCCGGAAAGCATTACATTTTCATACAAATTACATGAAACCCCCAAGATTCTGTCCTTGAGGAGAGACAGCAAAGCTGCAAGTGCATAGAGAAACAACAGCTTTAGGTTTTGGGGTTGTGTGGGCAGGCAGTAGCGTTTCATGTACGTTGCGTAAGGAAAGGAAAGCTCCTGTGCTTTGCAGGTAGTAGTTGTCAGGCATTATTTTGGACACTAAGCCAGGAATAAAGCAAAAGGGTCACTTGTTCTCTGGCACAGGCCAAAGAATATGCTGGAAGAGTATGTTGCTCCATTGTCTCAGGTCATGAGGCTTTGGGTTCAGGAACAAATTGTACACATAATTCTGAGTTCATACACAGAATAATAGAAAAAGTAACATAAATATGAATCCTTGTGGATAAACTAGTTTTCATTTGGAAATCAAGTAGTATTCACTAAAAACTATCCACCCACTTTGAAGAGAAAAAGTAATTTGGGGGTTCAGTAGAGTCATTCCAAGAAAGCAGATCATGATTCCTATTTTCATAGTGATCCTTTAGCTCATAGAACTGCTTATGGGCCACCAGGGCCTGAACCAGAATTTCATGTAAAAGGGATGCTCTGTTTCTCAGGTGACTGGAGTGTGATGGGGCCCTGCTTTCCTGGACATGGCTGAACACCTGCCTGCCCATGGGAAACAGTGAATTCATTCCTTGTTTTTTCTTTACTTGTGTGCTTTCCTTCTGAAACTGTCTTTATTTCAATCCATGGGTTTTCCAGCTTTTACCCTTCCAATTTCTCCCTGATCTACTGGTGGGAGAGTGAGCAAGTGGCTGTGTTGGGCTTGGTGGATGGCAGGGATTAAACCATGACAAAAACTTAATAACCTTATGCTTTCTTGGGTTTGTTTTCATTCTGACAGAAGCATTACATGCTGTAAGTATGTGGAACTCCAAACCAGTATTTGTCTTCTGAGCTTGGAACTATCAGTAAGCTGCTTTCTGGCTCTGGCTGTAAAACCATTCTTGAAAAGAAAAGGAATACAAATTTCATAATAGCTTACCAAAATATACCTAAAAAAAATCCCCAGAGACTGAAAATCTCACTGTTAGTTTCAGAGCTAAAGAATATTGAAATGTAAAAATGCTGTCTTCTTGTACTATCTTTTCTTGACTTCTCTTCAGGTATTTCAAATCACAAAAGGTGATGCTAAACTAATAGTGTGACTTTAACTTTTTAAACAGGAAATATTTTTAGAACTGTTATCTCAGACATTTATTGGCCAAACCATGTATCTTTCTGAACATGTCTTCTTCATTGTCTACTTTTTCTTTATAATTGTGTGTTTTCTATTTTTTTAGGTTCCAAATGAAGAATAAAACTGTATGTATAGTTTCACTGCATTTCTCTTTCATAAGTAAGTCTTTCAAGTTCATAGTGGCTTTCAGCACCTTCTACTTTCTAAAGGAAAAACATAAGCAAATATAAGTCTGAAGTCTGGTAAGTGTTGTAAGAGTAGGAAGGGGATATTTCTATCCACAGAAAATGAGGTAGGAAACCAGATATTCTTCTGCAAATGATGGGGTACCCATCTCTGGATTTCAAAGATTATTTTTTCTTTTTTTAATTCATATGGGTTTTGGAGGTAAACATGGAATCCTAGTAGCTTTATTTTCTGTTTCCAATTATCTTAGAAAAAAATTACCTCTTAAATTCAGACACTTGACTCCTCACAGAAGGGCCATTGAAGTCAAAGGAAAGGTTATTTACCACCTGAAATTTTGCATCGAGCTTTTGTATGGAAACATCTCATCTTCCTTTTTTTATTTTTAAGTGTTGTATTTCTGATCGTGCTGGCACAGAGCTATTAGTGTCTTTTTTTCTTACAAGTAGTTAGTTTGCCATTTCTTAATCATGGGATGAGCTTATAATTTCACATGCAGAGCTTTGGATTTTGTTTTTGTGGGTGATTTTAAATAATTAGAAATGTGGTTTTGAATATTTGAAGTTCTTGCAGTTTCTGAGTGCAAAATACTTTATTTCCAGATCCACTTTATATTTTCCGCTGCTTTGCAGGTAGCTTGGAGCTAAAGTATAAAATGCAGGTCCAAATCTCTTTGCTTGTGTCATCAAATATCATGCGACGATGCCGAATGCTAGAAGTCTTGTTATGTGATTAACCTATGATTTTTACAAAGTTGGATCACTGCCTTTTCTCAACGAATTACAGCTGTGTTTTATCTTTCTACTGAACGAGAAAGAGGTATTTTTATGTTTCAGTTCCTATTTAGGCCATAATTTGATGACAGCAAAAGGCTCACTGTTGTTGAAATAGACTATCCTGGTCCCAGATTTGTTCCCTTAGGCCAGCTCTGGGGTTTGCCAGATGCCTTAGTCAGCTTTGCTGACTGTGCAACCAAAAAACTTTCTCCTTGCCAGGTTAGGTGTTTATTGATGTTGTGAACTGACTCTGTAGGATATTAGGGAGTGTTGGATCACATGCCCAGGAGAAAGGGAAAAGTTTTATTTCATTGCAGCAAGTGGCTACCTTGGCTTAACCATTAATACGGCACCCTTAATACAATACCTTTGGCTTAGCTGTAACTGATGTGTTTGAATAAATTGGGTGGGTGAAACATGAACATTACTGCAGGCAGAATTTCCTTTAGTCAGGCTTTTACCCAAGTATCTGCCTGGTGGCATTGCTGGAGGACAGCTTCTGACCTGTGTTCATGTTTACTAGTCCTGATGGGCACTGCAAGAGGCACAAAAGGGCTAAAAATTTGTATTTCATTATAGATTTAGTCCTTGGCCATGTAATCCACTACACTAGGAAGTCCTTTTGTAATATTCAAAGAGTAAAAATTCTGCATAGTTTCAAAACAGGAGAAAAAAGAGTGTTGCCTGAACCTTCTTCACTCACTAGTTCACCTGCAGCATAGATGCATCGGAATATAATGCACTAGAGTATCATCCGATCATGTTAAGATCATAGCTTTTTCCCCTGTGAAAAAGCAGAAACTGAATAGCTGGGCACAGAAGTGTAACATAAGAAAAGGCATAGCCATTATTCACAAAGAAAAATGAGAGTATGGAAGCTGATATGCCCAGGAATTTTTGCAGAAGGTGGGCATGGTTCCAGAGCAGGCACACACATGACTGGAAGAGGGCATTTGCATTTTAAGACAGATTTGCTGCTTGCTTTGTTCCTCTGCTTTCAAGTAACAATAGCTTGCAGAATTAGGTGGTTTGAAAAGGAAGGTTCAACTTCCACGACAAAAACCTGAGAAAACAAAAGTAATTTTGGAAAGGGTAACAGTGTTGGAGGGCATGCTTAAAATGGATGGTACTGAAAAAGACTACTTTTTTTTTTTTTTTTTTTTTTTTTTTTTTTAATTTTTTTGAAATTAAATATT
>VZRN01003889.1:1735222-1755866 GCA_013397935.1 Dasyornis broadbenti | reverse complement strand
TTTTTTTTTTTTTTTTGTACTGACATTCATGTAGATCTAGTACTTAAGAAGATCCTTGGCCTTTCTTTTTCCCCACCATCCTTCGTCTGGAGTGGAAATCTGTACCTGCTTGAAGACAAACTTTGAGGGATTTTTGCCCTCCCCCACCCCCCTTCACAAAAGGGTAGTGCAAAGGCAACAATGGGAGTCTCATCACCCCACTGATAAACTGTCTCTTGAAGCAACATGTCTACTACCTGTAGGAAGAAATAGCTTCCAAAACCTCTACTTCTTCGTACATGGCACTGGCTCCCAGTGGCTTAACTGCATTTTACTAAAGTGGAGGTGAACCGAAATGGTGGTATTTTACATGCTCTCTATTTGTCTTTGTAAGAACTGCCCAAGAGCAGATAACCTGGTGGTTTTCCTTTGATCTACTACAATTTCTACTAGACACATTTCTGTAGTGGCCCTCTGTGGCAACATTTTTGACTAGGTTATAAAATGTAAGTGCACTATATGGTACTACCTTTGGGCTATCAGGACCGCACTTCTAAAATGTTCTCTCATCTCATGGGTTAGGTGCTGCAAGCATCAAGTGAGGTGTAAAGCACCTCTTACCCTTTTAAGGATGTCATATACTTAGGTATGCAGACATCTTATACACTGAAATGAGGTCTGGCCTCCAAAAGCTGGAAGGGAGCATGTGAATGTCCATACATCAGCATAATGCTGTATGACAGGAACTCTTGACAGTTGCCAGGAGTCAGGCTGGCCAGGCGAAAAGAAAAGAAAAGAAAAGAAAAGAAAAGAAAAGAAAAGAAAAGAAAAGAAAAGAAAAGAAAAGAAAAGAAAAGAAAAGAAAAGAAAAGAAAAGAAAAGAAAAGAAAAGAAAAGAAAAGAAAAGAAAAGAAAAGAAAAGAAAAGAAAAGAAAAGAAAAGAAAAGAAAAGAAAAGAAAAGAAAAGAAAAGAAAAGAAAAGAAAAGAAAAGAAAAGAAAAGAAAAGAAAAGAAAAGAAAAGAAAAGAAAAGAAAAGAAAAGAAAAGAAAAGAAAAGAAAAGAAAAGAAAAGAAAAGAAAAGAAAAGAAAAGAAAACCCACAGCCAAAACCTGCCAAAAAACCCCAACAAGCCAAAAAACAAACACCAGCATTTTGTACTGACTAGCAACCTGCCAGGGAGCAGCCGGAGCAGGCTGCTTCCCAAGGGCTGATGAGACCAGAGGCAACGGTAACAGAGAGGGACAAGCCCAGGAAGAAATTTTTCAGCCCCACAATACCTGAACAAGATGAGCAGATCGAGTCCAACAACAGCAACCAGGGTCAACCAACAACCCAGGTAGGTTGGGGGTTACAGATTCCAGAGACATGGCAGGCCAAGGTACCACCAAGGCCAGTACCATCTGCTTGAGAGGCTGCGCAGGGCAATGTTGACATGCTCGTGGCCCTGGCACAAACACCTGCCCTGACTCTATGGATATGTGATGTCTTGTGTCAAATTGAGGTATTCAACTGTGTGGATGTCAGTGGTGAGAAGGACACTGGTGCATGCCTGCCCTGGCACAGGAGACATGGGAAGAAGCAGGGAGAAGTAGACCTCTACTCCCTGTGGCATCTCAGCTGAGTCTGTAAGCAGAGTCCTAATTTACATCTGGAAAGAGACTAAGGCAGTTTGAAATTTAAAAGAGCATAACCACAATCCTGATGACCTCTGTCGTGGTTTAGCTTGGCCCAGGTTTTTCTAGTGGGGGGGGACCACAAAGATGGCTCCTCTGTGAAGCTTCTCGAAGCCTTCACCATGTCCAGCTCTGAGGTGATGGACATGCTGCTGGCCAAGCCTGGGCCAATTAGAGATATTGGTTACGCCTCTGTGAAAAACATATTTAAGACGAAATCAAAACAATGGGCGCACGCACTTTTCCTTAGCCAGAGGAGGAGGAGTNTTTGCAACCTAAGTTAGTCCTGTTTTGCCTATTCTAAGTGCGTCTTCTCCCTGGTTTCCTTATCTCAACTCATGAGCCCTGAGTGTGGGTGTGTTAATTTGGGGGTACCTGGCATTTGCCCGGGCTCAAACCTTGACAACCTCCCACTTTTCCTTTATCAAATAGATCTTGGCAAAGGAAATAATCTGTCCTTCCTGCTTCTAAAGGGCAGGTTTAAAAAGGCTCCAGCTTTTACTTTGTCGTGACTGGGTTGAGTAGATGTTAAGGAACGACTGTTTTTTCCAGCAGGGTCTTAGTGATGAGAAGTCTTTCAAAGACTTGGAAACAAGGCAGTACAGTTTAAAAGATACCGCTTTTCAGTTCTTCATTGGGTTTGCTCTTGTTTTTTCTCCTTCATTTTTATGCCCATGAAAAGTGCTAGGTTGACAGGCTTGGAGATGAACTTCCCTCTTTATCCGGCTGTCCTGACAATGTACTTCTTCCCTAAGGGACCACTTTTAAGGGGACTGGATGGTAGGTTGATTCCTACATTATGCGTCTCTGCCAGTAACTAACTGCCTGTGAGGAGATGACCTAGTTCTGGCTGTGAAGGTGATGGGATTTTGGCAGGCCAAACTCCTGGCCACAAAAATTTGAGCTTTTAATAATTACCTTAATCTGTAGATAAGGTGCTTATTCAGTTTAAGTATAGAGAGAAATCTATATGCACACAGATATAAAATATATATATTCTTAAATGCCATGTGCTTGCTTTGCCTTATAGTACTATTTCCTCTGTGGGCACAGCCCATGGAATTATTATCTTTACAGCTATTTTGCAGTCATGACACTGTTATTACCATGCAGGAATGGGAAAAATATTATCTTTTTTTTTGTGTCAGTTTTCATTACATTGCTAACATTTTTATACCAAATAAAGAGTGGAGACTGACTGTCAGCCACTTCACGCTTTTTTATCATTGCTAGGTGAACATGAGGGTTTTTTTTAACAGATACTGAACTGTGAAAAAATGATTTTTAAAAGGATAAACAATTTCTGTATAAAATACAGTACATTAATCCTGCTGCAGCGTAATGTAACTACCTGAATTTGATCGTTTCTTTAAATCCTGAAATCAGTTGGTTCTCAGTTACTTTTCAATGACATTTAACAGTTAGACTTAAAAATACAGAAGAATGCATTATAAGTTTTACCCAAAATGATTATGGCAGTCATTTGAATAAAATACAGATTTTGCAAGCTGTAAAGCATATCATTATACTATATACTGGTCTAACTAAGGTTTGGTTCACAAACTACAGTGCTCTAACCAAGTCATTAAATCTATCTAAAAGGGCCTCATTTGAGAAGCAATAAAATTTTTAATCATTTTATTATTAAAAGAGTGTTTAATATGTAGCTAATTAAATGCCAAAGGCAGGTTATCTGAGTTTAACCTTCAAAAAGAAAATGATGTATCAAAGTCTGCCTCTGGCATCATGGGATAGAAATGTCATCCTCATAATCATTGCGTGACAACTAGCTGGTGGCCTTTTCTAGAGCTATAGTTAAATTACCTGATTAAATTAATAGCCATTTAGATGTTTTAGGAACTGCACAGACCTATACTAAATGAAAATTAGGTCCATTACATTTTCTGAGTGGGCTAGATAGACCCTAAAATAAAACACGTATGCCATTGTCCACATTACTTAGATTAAGCAATTAAAAGCCCTTTCTTAAAAGCTACTAATTTCCCATAGTGTGCCAAGAACTAGGTTTACACTAATGATCAGAGAGGAAGGTTTTCCTCTGCTTTCCCCCACCTTCCTTGTTTATTTTGCTATTAAAAAATACCTCTCAAATATGCAAATACCTCTCTGTGTTGTGCTGTGTTGACTTCTCTTGAAGCCTGACCTCCTGGAGAGCAGCAAGGGAGGATGTTAAGTGGTCAGAACCAAGTCCCACAACAATCATGATGGTGTTCTCTAGTCAATCTGGAGCCCTTCAGCCCTGGACTTTGTCTCCATGACAAGAGCAGGCCTTGCTGGGCACAGGTGTGTGAAATGACAGCTGACAAGCAAAAAGCAAAATGCTTGCTCTGCCACATAGAGAGCTTTCAACTATAGGAGAGTGACTTTTAAGACTCTGGAAAGGATATTTTCCTTGTCTCCATAGTCTACTTGCAGAGGGAGAGAGAAAAAACCCCACAAGTGTATTCATTCTGAATAAGGTGACCAGTCTACACAATTGCTCAATTGTTTGTACAGTTGCATTCTCTCATGAAATCCTCCAGGACTACTTGACTTTTCCATATGAAATATAGTTTGTGATAATATCCTTAAGAAATTTGACTGTGAGAGCTGGGAGACACCTTTGCATAGTGAGCCGGGTTCTGTGGATGGTGTTCAGTGAAGCTGGAGGTACTCACTTTTCCTTTGGATCCCTGTCTCCAAAACTAACATTGTTTGTTGTCCATCAGATTTCCACGTCCCTCTCCCAGTAAAGAAGATTCCAACCACATTTACTGCTATATGCCACATATGTGTTCCCCATACGTCATTGTCTGTGTACATAATGTTATCTAAATGCCTAGAGCAGTTAGAACCATGCTAAAATTTTGATTTAGATATGAATTTTATGGATAGTTATTCGTTAATCCAGATGTTGGTATTTTGTACAGCTCTCATCCAGCAAAATGCTCCGTAGGTACAGTGGTTTAAAACACTGAATCCCACTGAGTCCAGCAGTACTGTATATACATATTTGACTTGGTATGTACACACTTCTAAAGTATTTTTTGAGTGACATTATAGATTTGCAAAAATGAAGGAATCTCTTCCAAACCAGGCTCTCACTGAGTGAACCTGTGTGTTTAGATCAAGTCAGTCTGCTCTGTAAGTCAAAATTGTTCTTCAACCTGGTCTTTCTTAGCATATGAGATAAAAATATTTTATACATTAGACTTTGAAGTGATGCAGTTTTAACTGGATTAGTAAATTTAACTGTGAAGCATGATTTTAAAAACCTAGACTGCTTCTGATTTTATAGTTAATACCAGCAGTGTTTGCAGAGTTAGTAAAATGCAACATGAGACAGTCTTATGGAAGGAAGATGTCATAGAAGCTATGGTTTAAAAAAACATGGTTTAGCATTTCATTTTTCTTTAACAATTAGAAAGGTGTTAACATAATATTTATAAAAATTTTTGCAGTTTTAAATTATGCTTTCATTTTTGTTTCTGGAGTTTTCATTTTTTAATTGTACTGTGTAAGCATCTGGTTTTACCAGTGATGTGTCAATACTATCAAGCAGAAGTTCCTACAGAAATATTTAAAATTTGTGATAAATTACATATATCAGGTTGTTAGATGCTGATGGTGTTAATAGTTTTGCAAATTACCAGTACCAGGTTTATTTGACATTTAAGCTGGAAGGAAGTTTAGACACTTCCAGGGAGGTAGACTGCTTTTGGGAGAGTGGCATATCTTTTCACCACAGGTGTGCACGGACCACAAGGTCTGGTGTGGCCAAGAAGTGGACTTGTGGTGTGGTGAATCATATTAAGTCTGTAGTTGAAAACAATCTACTTAGAGGCACCCTCAGTATTTACAGGAAGTGTCTTTTTGTATCTGTCCCCCAAAACCAAACCAAAACAGTTGAAAATCCCAGTATTTCTTTTCATAAGGGAGTTTGGCTTGCCATACAAGCACTATTGTTTTGAACGCTATAGAACTGTCATTCAGTACACGGGGATGACTACTGGAAGAGAGAGGCATAGGAAAAGGAACAAACTTGGATTGCGAGTGGATGTGTAGAACAAAAAGTGAATCTTGACGTCATGTCAGATTGTCATCCCTTGTTTCCATCTGTTTTGCACCGAAAGTTTGTTGCTGTTACTGATTTTGTTGTTTCTTTTGTATGAGTATCAATGTGTGTGTGCACTGAATAGCAACATGACCTATACCCTTTGAATTATCTTCAGGAGCCCTAGAAGTAAAAAAAAAAAAAAGAAAAATAAGCGAGCAAGAGTGAGCTCAACAAAAGAAAGTGAGGTCCTGAGCTCCTTAGAGTCCCCCTGCACATCTCTGGAGTCACCCCCAGGTGTTACCTCAGTGTTTGGCTCTGAACAAGGACACGTAGCCTTCTTCAGTACTTGCAGCATAACGCCTCCTTCCTCAGCACAGCTGTTATTACCTCCCCTCACAGAAATTTTAAAATCAACATGTTGAAAGGGGTGTTAAATAACATCTGACTTTAACAAGCCTTTTCAGCTCAGGGGGATACCTAAGTGCTTTGCAGCATTTCCCCATCAAACAAGAAAAGGAGGCATTTGTTTTCCCAGCACAGCCATGCCTAGCTCCATGGTGCAGCATCCTGGGGCCAAGTGTGAAGAAAAGTGCAGTGTCTGCCTAAACTAGCTGGATTAGGCACTCAGGCAATGCTTTTAAGCGGGCAACATGTAATTCGTGCAGCTAGGATTTGGTAGAGGTGCTGCCCTAGTCTGATTTGTGGGGCTCATCTAATGTTTTAGGTCTTAGAAAACATAGAGCTGCTGAACAGGGTAGCAATTTCAGGAATAGTTTCAATTTTGAGCTTTTAGAAGCCTGATAGGTGAATTAGAAGTTTTTCCCCATACTGAGCAGCGGATATATGCTGATAACCCATATATTAGTATCTGCATGAGCTGCTTGCATAAATGTTGCTCTGTGGTATGTAAGGAGGTGAAAATTACTGAACCACTCTGATGTTGCTCCAGGACGTGTGTCCTGAAACACCAGCAGCAAGTTGTGCTAGGCCTAAGAGGAGCTGAGTTTGTGTGATGAAGATTTATTGTACAGAACCAACTGGAACTATAATAAAATATCAATTTTATAATTACAAAATGTCTTTTGTCTTGAGAGTCCAACATGTTTGCAGAATACTGGAGCAGTAATCTTAACAGAATTTATAGTGCCTTTCCTATTATTGCCAGTGTGTAGGCTAAGGCATAGAAACAAATTACCTTTATATTAAAATTTTGAGTAATTTCTAACCCAAACTGTTTAGTGGAGACTCAAACACCATAGGGCTATACAGGTAGAATCACAGAATGGTTTGGGTTGGAAGGAACATTAAAGACTATCTAGTTCCAGCAATCCTGCCTTGGGCAGGGACACCTTCCACTACGTTAGATTGCCCAGAGCCCCATTTAAGCTGACCTTTAACACTTCCAGGGATGAGGTGTCCACAACGTCCCTGGGCAAGCTGTTCTAGTGTCTCACCAACCTCACAGTAAAAAATTTCTTCTGTATATCTAAACTAAATTTCCCGTCTCAGTTTGAAGCCATTCCCTCTTGTCCTATCACTGCAGTTGAAGAGACCCTCTCCAGCCTCCTCAGAGCCCCCCTTCACATATTGGAAGGTTGCAATGAGGTTTCCACAAAATCTTCTCCAGGCTAAATGGCCCCAACATTCTCAGTGTGTCTTTGTAGGGGAGATTCTCCAGTGTCTCAGAGTAAAGACAACAGCCTTGCCCAGGGCTTTTCACCATCTACATATGGCTGAAGCTTTTTCCTTGAAGGAAATTAATTTCTAAAAGACATCAGACCAAGGATGAGGATGAGGAATGCAAACTAGTAATGAAGATATAGAGGTGATTTTCCTATGGGAGAAAAGCCATCTAGCAAAAAAAAAAAACCAAACAAAAAAAACCAACGGATTCTGAAGAATATCAAACACAGGCCCCAGCTGAAGAAAATGCCACTGGAAAAAAAAGTTCTAACAGTGCAATTGCTTCAGAAATACATACCTTAGGTGATTTTTCTCTATTAGTAGCTGGCTGACATTTTCCGTATGGTATGTTCCTGATTTTAAATCTTTCCTTTAAGTCCCCACATTGCGGGGGCAGGGCTCCACCACAGCAAAATTATACTGGTGGTAGCAGGCTGAAATTTAGACGTCTTTACTGAAGCATCCCTTTGAGAACAACTGAATCTCTGTTCAGGAGGCTCATTTTCAAGTGAGACAAATTATTTCCAGGTCAGACTTTTTGCAGAGAGCTTTCCCATATCCTTTGCAAGAGCACTGCATGTCTTTCCCTTTAGCACTCCAGTTCACAGCTGTTTTGTGGGAAAGGGAAATGATGGAAGGTGAGCACAATTTGAGCCTATATAAAACTAGTTAGTGTACTTTCTCTGGAGTGGTTTTCGCTGCCCTCAGTAGCAGTTGAGCTTAAAAATGATAGCAATAATTCAAATAAAGTTCTTCAAAAGTTTTTGTCTTTACTTAAGGATCATACCCCTGTGCTACACTGAGTCTTGGCATTCCTTCATTGCAGGAGCTCAGTATGAGCTAGGATGACAGAACTAAGCACCAAATCATGCTTCTAGTGAGGAAAATGTGCTTTAAGCTGTAAAATATTAACATTAAACACAAATCAATGTGTTTTTATAGGTGGATAATTATTTCAATAATGGGATATTGGATTTGATAAGCAATGTAGGCTGCCACAGCTGATGAGTTAAATACTAGGAAAAAAACATTCTCGTGGAAAAAGAACAGTGACAGACCTGTTAGAAAACAAATTTTTGATGAAAAATGGGAAGGCAAAGGGTGCTATTTAGTGTTTAGAATATGATTTGAGGTCACTTAGTACCAGCAGGGTACTGGAAATGCTGAAATAAAAATGTAAGTGATTTTTTTAAGTGTAATTACAGTGATTTTGTCACAGCATCTCATTTTCAAAACCAATTCATTCTTAATACAGGCTTGCCTTTTCAGTGCTAGTACTAGTCCAAACTTCCATATATAACTGATTTTTCCCTCTATTGTGAGAGGAAAAGAATAAAGAAAGATCGTATACACACAGTTTAGATATTTAAATTTGCCTTATTTCTTCCATCCATGTAGTTAATTATGGATTTACACTATTAACAGCAGAGATCTGAATTTCTCTGTGACCTAAGAACAGGATCTTCTAGGTGTTGAGAGCTGACTAAATCCTCCTTTTAAGCCAATAAGCAGGGATGGGTTTGCATGTGTGGTCTGGGCTGGCTGTACGCTGTAACCCAGCTATAACTCACAAGACAGATGGTCTAGGGTGCGTTCATACAAATATGAGAGCGTAGATCTATTTTTTCTGACTGATGCAGCTTTCTGATCAACTGTCATTGCACATTAGCGGTATCCATCTAGGAACAGAGCACCTGCAGGTGCTGCTGAAAGGTGGCCTGTGCCACCTGGCTACTGCTTCCTGGGTTACAGGGGTTTTTCTTCAGAACGCTGGAAATAGGCAGTTTCTTTCACTACTTGACAGAAATAAGCACACTTTCCCCCATACTATAATATTTGAGTATTGAATATAAAACATTCAGGCTTCTGAATTTCCTTTTTTTTTTTTTTTTTTTAAGCCTTACTTTGTGGGAAACAAAATCAAATAAGCTCAGCAGCTTCTGAAACCTTCTAGTTTTCTTTGCTGAATCAACAGTACGGTCACAAAGGGTCTGGAGCTGTTAAGTTTATTTCCAGCTTTTGCAGTGTTTACAGTTTTTTGGGTGTTTGGGGTGAACCCAGTAAAAGTTTTGACCCAGCACTGAAGACCAACCCTAGATTCAAGCAAAACATGCCACAAATAACTGGCCTTGTGTTTGAATCTACTCTAAAAGGAATCAGTATTTTTTCCTCTTATAGTTAGCCCAATATTTTCCAGGTTTCCATAAAAGGCTTATTTTGATTTTTGGCACAAACTTTGGTGGCAGTTTTTGGAAGGCAGTGTTGTTTACCTTAGTTCAAAACCATCAATATCTCATAAAATTTCAATATGTAGGATAAGCTCCCTATCTCTTTGCTGATGCAGAATAGTGTTTTGTTTGAATCTGGTTTTGGGTTGGGGATTTTTGTTGTGTAGATTTTATTTTATTTTATTTTTTTAAAAGCTCTGTAATTTTTTTTTTTTTAACATGGCATTTGCCTGCACTTCTCCTTTAAATACTAGCTGGGAGATACAAACGTGCATTACCTTCACCATTTCTGAACAGTATATTTATCATTTTTATTATTTATGTTTCTGGCTTGCAGTGTGGATGCAAATGTATTAAATGCTGTTAAGACCTGTGTGCTTTAGCATCTGTGGAATATCATCACACCTCCAGGGCTAAGCCTGCAGCTAAAGTGTTTAAGAATTTATATGGCCATTCTTTTTCTCTCTCTGTGGCATTAGAGGGAGAGGAAAAAAAGCAATAATGAAATGCATAACCTACATCCACAGAAAATATAACTGGTCTATTTATGATTATGATTCACAGTTCGGTCACTAGAAATATACTACAGTTCTGCAGGTTTATGCCTTCAGCGGTTATTTGTTAATGGCAACTCCTGCACACATTTTCCCGCAATTCTTTTGGATTTCAAGACAAAATGTGTCCTTCAAACAAGTTATTTCTTTGAGGGATCTTTCTGTTAGTGGGTTCCACTGTGTATTGACTACTCATAATATTTTCTGTTATCATCTTGTCAGGGTTCAATTCATTACTCCATTCATTATTCAATTTGTTGGGCCATGAGCATCTGAATAATTGAAAACTGCAGAAGTATTATAAATTATAGTGTCGCCATGAAATCCCAGTTTTAGGGTTTATGGCGTGACTTTACGAAATCACTCTCTGTTGAAAGTTGGCATATGAGGTCTCATCTTTAAAGCATAATCTTATCAGTGTGATGGTTTCTAATATCTCTATCGCTGCACACTTAAAAACTCATGTTGCCTGTGTGCATTAAGTTACAGACTTTTTAAACAGTTTATCTGTTTTTTAATTACTATTGCCATCTCAGTGATGTGGGCTAGGGACAGATAAAGAAATTAATTTATTTTGAGGTTAATAAGCAATTTCCAGCTGTTAATTAAAAATCTTTTTTTTCTCTCTTTTCACAAAATAGAGTTGATACAGTTCCCTGTATTAAAGACAAAGTATTTTGGTGTTTTGCAGGTTAAAGATATTCCTATACAGAAATATAAACTGACATTTAGCTGCTATTTTAACTAAGTACAGTATGTTTTAAATGTGTTTTCTTAATTTTATTTTTAGCTCATGTGTTTTGATTTGGAGTACTATTATATTTCTACTCTCTGGATAAATTTTATCAAATGGCATCACATTATTTTAAGGCAACAACTATTTAATTTCTAAACATATGAATACCTCATAGACTACATTCTTCTCTTGATTACGGTGCTGAAAGACCAGCAGAATTGTGCCAGGGTAGCCTGAACTTCTTGTTTTGAATTTTTAAACATAGACTGTCTTTGGGTTATAGTCCAAATCTGGGAAGATATGCCAAAATAAGTGAATCTGTCATTAAGGCTACAAAATAATATTTTGTTTATTCCAGTGCTGATTGTATGTAGCTTCATATGCTTCCTCGTCAGTAACTGTCAGGATCATCTCATTTTACTATTATAATAGAGGGAAGCTTTTATTCATGCTGTTGGCAGTCCAAAATATAGAAAGAGAGATGTAGTGATGAAGTCACCTGTATCAGCACTCACGTTGCCATGCCAGCCATATCCTTGGGTTTGGCACAACCGTTTGCAGAAGGCATGAGAAGGATGTTTTCATGGGATAATGGTCCAGGGCTCTCTGTCAGCTCTCAGAGCTTGATCCAGTAACCCAAACCTGGATTCATGGCATCCTTTGAGGTGTCTTGGCTGTTCTGTGCTTCTTCGTCTGTTTGTCCAACAGGGTGCTAGGCCCCTTAAATTCTGTGGGATATCAGCCCTCTCTGTGCAGGTGCCCCAGGTCCCTTACAATCCATCTCATGACCCAAGATTTGAAGGGATTAAGCCTTGCCAGCTGCATGCCCTGTGAAGCATCCCTTACACCCTGGCCTTCTTTAGACCAGTTCAGGTTTTTATTGTGCTCTGGGTCTTCTGTGCTTCTCAGTGCTTGAGGGCTGCTACAGAGTGAGCAGCTCCCTAGAGCTGGCTGCAATTTCCTGCCAACGAAGTGACTCACGCAGAGGAAGCAAAAATGGAATTTCATGATCAGTTTTAGAATCTGACTGTCTCCACAAAGCTGAAATGAAAAGCCCTACTTTTGAGTCTTTTCAGTGCTGCCATGTAGAAAGAGGCCTCAGGTGACTGTGGCTGCCAGGGATATTCAGCTCATTTGTCCAAGATCTGTCTGAGCAGTGTTCACAGGGATGGCTCCATGGGAAGCCCAGCCCTGCCAGCACAGCTGGCCACTGTGTTGCCTTCCCAGCTGTGATGGTGCTGCAGCTGCAGAGAGGCTGAAAGCCAAAAAATGCAGGGTCTCTCCTGGAAGCAGGGGAATCATCTGGGATCTCAGTGAGGTCTGGGAGAGTTTGATGAGTGGTCCAAATCCAAGCATCTGTTTACCACTTTCATAATTTCCACAGCTTGTACAAATCATCTTGTGGGTCTAAGGCTTTATACTAGGCAGGAATGAGGAATTATATTGCCTAAAAAAAGGCCAGAAAATATGTTTACGGTATCCTTATTTCCTATGGACATCTAGAGCTCCTCTATCCTGCAGGAAGTAAACACAGGTGGAGTTCATCCCTTTGTGACATAAAAACTGCAGCTCTTACCACTGTTACTCAAAACTTGGTTAATTTTTTTGCCAGACTGAGGCAAAAACATCTGGGTTGTGGAAGAGCTGAAAGCAGCAGCTCAGTGTTAGTGTTAAAGTGCCAAGTTGTCCTAATGTGTCTGCTGTGCACACGCCCACAGAACTGCCAGCAGCTCAACCTTAGCACTGCTGGGGCCAGCTGGAGTTTTGCTCACAGTTTTGTCAGATCTAGGGATTCACTCCTGTGTTCTCTACCGTGGATAACGGGAAGAGTAAGGATCAAAAAAATGTCTTCAAGGCTAGTCAAGATGCTAAAGGCTACCACAAAGAGAGATGATGCTTGTGGTTTCTTACGGACAGGTGCAAAAAAGGCGAGTAAAGGTGTAATGATGAGACCACATGGAAAACTTTCTATGCTGTGCTCTTACGTAACTAAATCCCTCAATACAGTTATTCAGTTGATGTCTGCACATTATTTTCAGTGAAAGTGAAACAGGAGGAAGTCTTAAACCTTTCAGAAACACACATCTGCGTGGTAGAAAACGAGCAGATTTGTTTCTACCCACATCTGAAACCCCTCATGGTCATCTTGATGGCAGTTTGTTTGACCGTGCAGTTGATGGGTCCAAAAAATTGCAGGGAATTTTATCAGCACTGTTGGTTTTGGAGAAATATTTAAAAAACTCAGAAAACCAAAACCAACCAACCAACCAAAAACAAACGAAAAACAAAAACAACACCAACAAGAACTAGATGGGGGACACAATGACACATGATATCTGTCTGGTCCCCAAATTCATCTGTTCCATTATTCCTGTGTTACTTGAGGATAGTGACACAGCACTGTTAATGTGTTCGAGATAGCCAAGCCCCACAGGCTGGTTGCTGATGATACTCTTTATGTCAAGCAATCAGAAGGAGGGGAGAAGCGTGATGTTGGAAGGAGCATGTGAGCATGTGCTATTGCATTAGGAGAGGGATCAGGATCCAGTTTGCCACCTGGGCCCCTGGTGTGGGATCCATGGGGGTAAGTGGAGGAGGTGACCTCTTCTGGCAGGGATGTCTGGGTTGCCCAAAGCCCCTGGAAGGCAAGAGCTTTTGAGAGGGAATCTGGCCCCATGGGACCAAAGTGCTTAGAGAACAAACTCCTGGTGCATAATGGAAGAGGTGTGGAGAAATAAAGGGCTTGGATCTGTGGGGTTGCAGGTAGCGGCTGTGTTGGTGAGCAAGTGTCAATGGACACTTGGAGCTGGGGAGTACAGGCAACATCAGAACTGGAGGGGAATGGGAGGAGGGAGGGTGATGGGCAGGGGAGAGGGTAAAAAGGTAAGCAAAGAAGTATGCAACATCCTACTTGCTTTATTTTCTGTCCTGTTATTGACAATCTTATTTTCAGTGATTATTTAATGGGCAGTTAGTCTGAGTAAGAAGACTGATTAGGTGTGGTAAGCACAGTGATTAAAGCAGTGGGGTAAAAAACTGCTTTAGGAAATCTGCCCATTTTTTAACTTTTTTTTTATATCACAGGAGATAATGACATTTTCTAGTAAAGTAAGGGTTTTAATCTGAAAGCTTTTCTTGTTTGCTTTCCATACTTTTAAACACACAGGCTTTTCAAAGTACAGCAAACAGTTCTCTCACCAAGCTACCATATACCCCACTCCCTATTGACAAAGTCTAGCTTGGATTTGCAAATAAATGGGTGGTTTTGAGAGCTAAAAAGCTTTTTATTTTCGTTTTAGAGTGAACAAAACTGGGTTTGCAGTGAAAACGTTCTCATCTTCAGCAGTGGGGTGCTGCCTTTATGCCACAGTATGACTTAGCGTGTAGGACCATATTTAATAAAGAGATATTTAGTTTGCTATTGAAAAAGGATTGCTGCAGAAGATATAAAAGCTACTTGGATATTTTTATAGAACTTTTGCATAAATCTTGTATCCATAACCTGATCTAGTGACATAAATATTAGCAGCTTGTTTCTATTTCACCTGCTGTAGAACCACTGCTGTCCTACAGCAATAACCAGCAAGGGAATAGAGCTATTTGCTGCTGTCATAAATAAGACAGGGTGTCACAGCTGTTTTCATTTGACTGAGCAGTAATGGAGTTAATTATACTTCCAGTCTCTTTGTTTTTGATATGTGTTTCCAAAGTCATCTCAGCTTCTTGAATTCTTGCAATATTTTTAACCCTTTTTTCTACTTACCCGGATTAGACATTTTCTGTAATTTGCAGGTGGTTCATTGTTATAATTCTTCCTGGTATTTATCCATGCTTTTCTTATTAGTTAGATTTTATTTTTCTGTGCTAATCTCTGCTAAAAATCAATTTATTTAGTTGTACTGAGCAACATAATAGATAGAGAACATAGTCTTTTTGAAGACCAGACACATTGACTTACTTTTGCTAGAAAACAAACCTGTTTTCATCTCCAGCAATGTAGATAACTTGCTTTAAGAAAAAAAAAACAACATAATAAAGCTATACTTTGATCCAATCAATCATATTGATGAAAGAATTCTTGGAATTAGAGTGTCAAAAGGACAGCTAGGCTTGCACAGATAGGGAAAAGGCGATTCATATTTAGGAACACTAGTCCATATAGCTGCTTCACAGCAGCACATCAGGCAGAACTTAATGCAAGATGTCCTCCTCTTGTTGACAGAGCTTTTTCAGTTGCTTACAATTTTATTTGTTCTTTCCCCCTTTTTTTAGGTTTTTTTTTTTTTTTTTTTTTTTTTTTTTGTGACAATGGTAGACAAGAATAAAGGGAAATCTTTGTTTATAGGCAGTAATGAAAATATATTGAATGTGACCAAGTTTTGCTCAAAGAATTTAATAAGTCTGTAGTCATACAAAGAAATGCAGTTGTGAAAGTGTCTGTGATGGAGGCTCTGATTCTGAGCCAGCTTTACAAAGTTACTGGTTTTATGGGAGTCAGACACCAGGCCTGTATGGAGATCACATTGGACACTTACCTGCGTATCTCCATACTTAAAAATAGGCTTTGAAGTGTTTCTTCAGTGGTTTGCAAGCAAATAAGTGACAAAGTGAAACGTGAGAGCAGCAAGTACTATAACTATATTTCTCTAGTATTAATGGTCTGTAGTTGCTAAGTCTCTGAAATACCCTTGAGATGGAAAGCAAGGAGGAAGCTTCAAGAGTCAGACATAAATAAGGTTGCTAATACACACTTAAAATTTCACAGTTACTTGTAATTTAGCATGACAGAAAACATGATCAGTGATACGTGCCAGCATGAAAGTGTGTGGTAAGTAACCTTGCTCTTAGTGTGGTTGCCTAGTTCTCAAATCCAGTTGCCACACCATTACTGCAGCATTACAAGACTAAGGGTTATGTATAATTTTATCCCATTGTTTACTCTTTTTGACAAATAAATTAGTAACTGAGCAGACAGGATGAGGAGAGACAGATGAGATGAGATGAACTTCCTGGAAGTCCTGCCAAAATGTGCCATCACTGGAACACAGCGGTCATGACACAGATTTGACGATGTGCAGGAGTGATGCTTCTCATGTGTGACAGTGAGAAGTCAAAGTTTCCATTTTCTGCTGCCAAAACCTTCAACCACCCCCCAGACATCACCCCCAAATATGGCTCTGTATGGTCATGGAAATTTTGCCTGTTGATGTAAATTCTGGGATAGTGGAAAGACAGATATGTTTAGCTAAAAGATAGGGAGAAAGTTCTGGGTTGTTTTTGTTTTGGGTGTGAGGTTTTTTTGAAGGCAGGTAAAATTTAAAATCCAGATATCATGGTGAGGTGTGTAAAATCCCTGCTTTCAGTAACAGATTTAGCCAGATACAGCCTTTGCTACAGAAGGTCAAATCTTTCACTCTGAAGTCTTTCAGACTCTGAACCCAGTTTGCATATTGAGCTCTCAGAACTATTTTCAACTACCAAGGGCATCTGAGCATGAAGAACACATTTCTTGATGTCTTTAGTTACAAATTGGCACACAGATGGGCTGCAGTAGTATGACTGGGGGGGGAGGGGGGTGCTCACATCTTAAATCCTCTCTGTTTATTACCCAGGAAGTTTTGATCAAGTTTATGGTGTTAAAGACTCCAACATATCAACTCCATTGAAGAACAGGACAAGCTATTGTAAATATGAACCATCAAAGCATTAGCCATTTCAATGAAATGAAGCAAATCAATTGTTTTCTATAAAGGTGCCTTTCAGATCTCCTTTTTCAGGTTCTGAGATCCCTTATCAAGTTCAGCATTATTAAATGTTGGACTATGGACTGCAAGAGTAATTTTTTAGTACTTCTAGAGGGTCACTTTGCTGCTAACATGCTTGTCTTTGCATTTATTTTACTTGACCTAAACAGAGTGACTCTCTCACACACAAATATACATAAACCAGAATTAATTCTGTTGCATATAATACCTGTTTGAGCCTTAAACCAGGAAAAGAAAATCAGAGATGTGTTTAAATGCTATTGTAAGGTGGGATTAATATTTCCAGTGAAATGTATCCATTTTAATGATTTGGTTAGGATCCTTTCTGTTTATCTACAAGAAAGATAAACATGCACTGGGAGAATAGAAGATGTTTTCTCTGTGGTGCATCATGTATTCACTTTGGTAGACAGCTGCATCTCTAGATCAGTCGGATAGTTTACTTTTCTGGGGCATCCATCAGCTTCTTGAGAGATGCTGCAGAAATGCTGAGCCAGTGTTGTGCACATTGGGGCAATACCAATGATATGTACAAGCATTCAAAGGGTGGAGAATTCTCCATTGTTTTCTGTCCTTCCCCTACTGGAGATAGTAATGGAATTAAAAATGGAACCTTGTTTATATTGAATACCTAGCCTTTATTCTTGTAGCTCTGGGTAATTTCTAAAATGGAATTTTCCACTGAGATAGAATTCCTTAACTTCAAGCAGGAGATGTCCATCTCAAAGCACAACTTTAACTAGAAGATTAAACGCCTTCATAGGCTGGGGTCAGTGCATGTAATCAAAGGTGCCTGACATTACTTTAACATATGCGTTCTTTAACATGCCAAAGCCCTGAGCTGCCATGTTTCAAGGAAACAAGAGGCTAGAATGAATTCTCTCATTTCAGTAAAAAGTAGAATTTCCTCTCTAAAATTGCACTGACTTGAGCTCCATTATTCCCAATATACTTTCCAACACCAGTGACAGGTTTAAGATCTGGTATTTGTGATACTTGAGAACTAAAAACACATGATTTATGCCTTGGAAGGACTGTATTCCAGCTTTCTAATGGGACAAACAGAAGTTGCACCTCGCCTAGGAATGTCCAGAGCCATTGCAGGTTAAAGCTATGATGTATGTTTAAACACAAAAGTTATTTCACATCACTTTAAAACATGATTTTAAATAAGAGTTATATCTTTACCAATTTAAAACTGAACCTGGTAGCAATTTAGTAAAATGGATTTTTTTGGACAGAATGTCTATTATATCATACAAGCCTACTTTCCAAAGCATGCAGTAAAACAGAGCTTACTGTAAATTGCTTGATTGCTTAACTTTCTTCCCAGACTCAGCTCAGTGGAGTAACAATGCTATAAAACTGGGGAGAGAGGAGACATTTCTTGTGCCTCAGTGACTGAATAATTCCAATTTTCCCACTTTCCCACTTATGTGAACCTAATCTGCTCTCCAAACTGACCATCCTGTCTACTTGGAGGAGTTGATAAGGAAGGAGAATAAGCAGGGTCTGCTTTCTCTGGTCTATTTTTTTGGTTTTTTAGCTAAACAATCTTTGAAAGAGGAAATTCTCTTTGACAGAGTTTTAAACTGTATACTTGAATTAGTGAACATTTCTCTAAAAGAGGTAATGGTAATGCTATTCTGACAGTAATGTAAATCTACCTTTTCCTACAAATTAAACCTTCAAAAATTATAAATGTATTCTTGCTGCATACTGATATCTCCTTATTCTGCCTCCACATTCTTCCTTTCTCTTTACAACTCCCTAAATTATAAGGGAATTAAAAGTCCATTAGATAGTATACATTAACATATGCTATTATGGTTTTAGCTAGTGAGTGTGGGCAGAAGCTGCTAATATGATTTTCCGTTACTATCCTTTGAAGGCAAAACATAAAATTGTTTAATACATTCTGCTATTAAAAAAAAAAAATACTAAAATTCTAAGCTGTGACATGTGGCCTAAAATAAGTAAAGAAAATATTTATTTCTAAAATATGCTCCACATTAATTACTATGTTGAAAAAGGCTGGTTTATCTCATGAAATGTGATCACTGAAGTATCAGGGTTTTCCAAATAATTTTGAAGAAGCCTTTTATAGGTGTCTATAGAATACCTTCTACCAAGGAAATCTGACTCAATTTTTTTAAGTAGACATAGTTGCCAAACCCCAAAATAGAGATTTTAAACCAGAAATAACAACTTTTCAAGTGTGTTTCTTTTCTTTTCTATCTGTCTTGAGTCTGCTAAATAGCCTCTAGGAACAAGTGGCCATAGCCTGTGTATTTTTATGTCCTTGACCAAGCTGGTTATCCTTGCTATGTCCTTATTTCACCACATACACAATGGCATAATGCCTCTCTACCTCATGCAATGGAAATTGGACATTATATTTAAAAATTGTAAAGTGCACAGAGAGGCTTTGTCAAATTTGTAACATGTTTAATTATAAACTACTACAGCTATTCAAAATATTGCATATCCTTATGCTATGTTTTCTACCAGTTTGAAAGATTTTCTCTTCATACTACCACAGATTTAGTGGGAAATACCAGAAATAAATCTTAACAGTCAAAGGCATTTACTTACAGTTGCCTTTTCTACTCCTATTGATAGCAGATTTATTTCTGTGACCAGAGTAGTAGTCATCTGAATGCAGTCATGGATGATTTTAAATTAAACATAAAGTTTAAGAAAATTCTGGCTAAATGTCATCAAGATCCATCATACCAAGCTGTCTGAGAGGGTAAAGGGTATGCTGTGAGCTAGATGAAGGGCAAAAGCAGACCCAGAGCCAACAGAGTCCTGCAGTATGGCACAGGTGCTTGGGGACAATCCAAGGAGCCGTCTGGGAGAAGTGGGAGTTTGTCACTCTAAAGTACAGGGGTGGGTGCTCTCCTTTTGTGCCCATCTCCTTCCCTGCCTTCCCCCTGCCTGCACTCCAGGCTGCTGCTGCTTTTGCCTGAGCCCTTGCTCCCTAATCTCTGCCTACCAGCAGCTCTGTGTGCATCTACTCTTTTCCTTCATCCCATCCAGCTATTTCCAAGCATCCAGCGCTGTCAGGTCCTCAGCAGAGGGTAAATTTTTTTCTTCCCAGAATCCAGCTTCAATTTACAGCTTTTATTTCAGTATTAACCATAAAAGGAAAAGAATATTTTTGAAATCAATGTTTAAATGTGAACCAAAATTTAATATGTGCAGGACAGGGAATATTTATAACCATATTGTTTGTATTTTGGGATAAAAATAGCCTTTTCATGAAAAATGCACTAGTGACCAGAATTCTGTTGTTTTCCCTACAACACATACATTAAACAGTCCTAAGTGGATAATGGGAAAGAACAATAATAAGGATAACGATAGGTTACAGAAACAATTAGGTAAGGAATAACACATGACAGGTAATCCAGTCATAAATTTATAGGCATGCTGCTCTCTCCTCAGGAGCCCTGTGAGACACAGGGCCAAAGGCCAAATACATTCCCAAGGAATGTGTACTGAATCACACGCCTGCAGACTGCATGTTATTATTAGAATTGTAAAATGTTATTGCTGATTTTTATATATCACACTGTGTGGTTAATTTAAAAATGTGTCTAGACAATTTATTGTGTGTTTGGGATGGCTATTTCCAATACAATTTTCTTTGATTATTTTAAAATGTGTTGTTAGATTTAATTCTTTTTAAATGCGTTTTCAAACCTCAGGAGGACTCTCAATGAGGCTTAAAAAGCTCTTGGTACCTCAGCTTTGTTCTGGCATTTTGGCTTCACACTCATCCACTGAACAGTAAATGCTTGTTTTCAAGCTTGTTTTCTCCAACCCAGCAGCCCTTTTGTTAAATGCAACCAGTGCAGTGCCAGTTAAGGAAATGGAGTAAAAACAATTTAAAAGTAGCAGTGGGGGCAATGAGCTGGCACACGGAGCCGTGCTGTGCCTGCACTTTACAGACACAGTGCTCA